>SJYU01007789.1:9818-19963 GCA_006410795.1 Tragelaphus strepsiceros
GATAGGGAAACAGTGTCAGACTTTGTTTTTCTGGGCTCGAAAATCACTACAGATGGTGACTGCAGCCATGAAAATAAAAGACGCTTACTCCTGGGAAGGAAAGTTATGACCAACGTAGATAGCATATTGAAAAGCAGAGACATTACTTTGCCAACAAAGGTTCGTCTAGTCAAGGTTATGGTTTTTCCTGTGGTCATGTATGGATGTGAGAGCTGGACTGTGAAGAAGGCTGAGCGCCGAAGAATTGATGCTTTTGAACTGTGGTGTTGGAGAAGACTCTTGAGCGTCCCTTGGACTGCAAGGAGATCCAACCAGTCCATTCTGAAGGAGATCAGCCCTGGGGTTTCTTTGGAAGGAATGATGCTAAAGCTGAAACTCCAGTACTTTGGGCACCTGATGTGAAGAGTTGACTCATTGGAGAAGACTCTGATGCTGGGAGGGATTGGGGGCAGGAGGAGAAGGGGACGACAGAGGATGAGATGGCTGGATGGCATCACTGACTCGATGGATATGAGTTTGAGCAAGTTCTGGGAGTTGGTGGTGGACAGGGAAGCCTGGTGTGCTGTGATTCATGGGGTCGCAAAGAGTTGGACACGACTGAGCGACTGATCTGTTCTGATCTGAACATACTTTTACATAGACATCTTATTTTTTTGATAATATTAAACCTTTGTCTATAACAGTGCTAATGTGACAACTGATAGTGCCAGTTACACTATTAATTTTCCTGTTAACAATAACTGACTTTATCAACACCTTCTAAGAACTGAGGAACAATATTGTAATGTAATAAATGATCTTATGACAGTATAGATAAAGGTCACAGGGGCACCTTCCTAAACACGGTATCAGCTGAAATGCATCCTTTGATATGCATAATAGCCTTGCTAAAACTTGCATTTGTTTAGTTGAGAGAGAATAAAACTTTATTTGAGGAACAGGGAGCAAACATCTTTACTTTTAGGGGCCAATTAAGAAGAATAGAAACAAATCTATAATGTTTAGAAAGAGGAAGTTTGTAAAATACAAAATACTGACAAAAATACATTAATTTCTAGGGCATAAGCACTGAAAAGAAGAAAACATATTACAGATTAGTGTGAAAATACAATAAATGTTTATGTAAGAGGCAATTGATGTAGAAAACCATGGCAATTGAGGATATTTTCCTGGTAGATGGAAAATTTTATATAACTTTTGAGTGAAAAATAGGAAGGTAAGATGATTTTTAATGTTATGACAAGTAAAAGCATATGATAAACAGAAAAACCTAAGGAATGAATAATGACAGTTTCCAAGACCTGGATGTATTCTGTGTGATTAGAGCGATTGTTATTGCCAAAAAACTGGATGCAAAAGAAAATTAGGGAATAAAGGTGTGTATGATATGTGTGTGTATAAAATTATATTATATATTATTATATATGATTTTAACTGTGTATTTTCTGATATTATTCTATCATACAAAAATAGATATACTTTTGTGCATATAAATATTTTACAAGTAAGAGATAAGTCCATATAAACTGTTAATATGACTTTTTTTTCACAAACTAATACATTATAGGTGTTCTTTAGGTCCACATATAGACATCATAGTACCATTTTTATATCAAATATATGAATAAAATTGTACTATAAAATCTTATCTGTTTATAAAGGGTACTTCTAATCTTCTTTGAGATTATTTCCTATAAAAATAACTTTTGTTAAAATTGTTGGACTCCACAATATATTGAAAGAAAGACACAGAGAAAGAGAGTATGACAGAAAGAGAATTAAAGAAAGAGAGGTATCAGACAATTTTTAGGAAACTTGATCATTTTAGAACATGATAGATAAATTAGAGTATCTAAGCAATGGGCTCCCATTCCTCACTTTCTCTGTTTCCAAATATAATATATGTATTATATTATAGCTTTCCTAATTTTCATTGATTTATAATTTATTAATATTTAGGATATTTATGATATAATTGACACTTCTTTGTGAAGTATGAATTATTAATAAATCACTGAATATCCAAGGTATTCTATGTTTTAACTTTTTAATTAATATCTGAGGATGATTATATATACATTATCCAAGCATAGTTTATTTAAATATTGTGTTATATTTAGTGATACAGCATAGCTATTAATTTACTTTTGCATATTATAATCCATTATAGGTTATTAAAAGATTGCATGGATAATCACCTGTAGTTTTCAGTAAATCCGTGTTGCCTATTTTATGCACAGTAGTTTGTATCTAATAATCCCATACTCCTAATTTGTCCCTTTTCTATTCCCTATCCCCTTCAGTATCTACAAACTTTTTTCCATATCTGTAAGTCTATTTATGTACTGTGCATAAATTAATTTGTATTTTTATATTTCACATATAGGTGATATTACATAGTATTTGTCATTCTCTGATTTATTTCACTAAGCATTATGTTTCCTAGTTCAATCCATGTTGCTGCAAATGTCAATATTCCATTCTTTTACATGATTGAGTAATATTCCATAATATGTAGTCTATATACATATACATGTATGTCACATCTTCTTAAGCCAATTATCTGTTAATGGACACTTAGGTTGTTTTTATATATTGGCCTCTGTAAATAGCGCTGCTATAAACATTGAACTTCTGTTTGTTCCAAATATATACTGAAGAGTGGAATTGCTATATAACGTGATTTCTCTATTTTTAGTATTTTAGGGAAAGTTCATACTGTTTTCCATAGCAATAGCACCAGTTTACATTCTTATCCACAGTTATTCATTTTTATACATACTCTCACCAGCATTTATTATTTGTAGACTGTTTGATTATAGCCTCTCTGACAGGTGTGAGGTCTTACCTCATTTTGGTTTTGATCAACACCTCTTTAATAATTAGTAATGTTGAGCATCTTTTTATGTGCCTGTCAACCACCTATATGTCTTCTTTAGAGAAATATCCATTTAGATATTATGCCAATTTTTTCACTTAGGTTTTGTTTTTTCAATGTGCGTGCAAAGTTACTTCAGTCATGTCCGACTGTTTGTGACCTGATATACTGCAGCCTGCCAGGCTCCTCTGTCCATGGGATTCTTCAGGCACGAATACTGATGTGGGTTGCCGTGCCCTCCTCCGGGGGTCTTCCTGACCCAGGGATAGAACCCATGTCTCTTTTGTCTCCTGTATTGGCAGGGTTGTTTGCCACTAGTGCCACTGAGTTGTATAAGCTGTTTTCATAGTTTGCATGTTAAACCTTTGTCAATCACAATCTTTGGAAATATTTTCCCCCATCCCATAGCTTGTACACTTGTTAAATTGATGGTCTCCTTTGCTATACAAAATTTTAAAGTTTGATTAGATCCCATTGTTTTTTTCTGCTTTTATTTAATTTTCCCTGAGAGACTAATCTAAAAAAAAAAAAAAGTTTATATAATTTATGTTCCAGGCTTCCCACGAAGTGCAGTGGTAAAGAATCTGCCTGCCGAGCAGTAGACATAGGTTCAGTCCTTGGATTGGGGAGCTCTCCTGGAGTAGGAAATGGCAACCTGCTCTAGGATTCTTGCCTGGAAAATTCCACAGGTGAAACAGCCTGGAGGGCTACAGTCCATGAGTTGCAAAAAGTCAAACACTACCGAGCACACACACACACACACACACACACACACACACACACACACTTTTTGTTAGAGAATATTTTGCCTATGTTCTTTTCTAGGAATTTTATGGTTTCATGTCTTAAATTTATGCATTTAAACAAATTGGAGTTAATTTTTGTATATGGCCTGAGGAACTGTCATAATTTCAGTCACTTCCATGTAGCTGTCTGGCTTTCACAGCATCACTTAGGGAGAGACTGACTTTACTCCACTGCATTATTGCCTCTTTTGTCATAGATTAATTGATGGTAAGTATGTCGATTTATTTCTGGGCTTTGTATTCTGCTCCATTGATCTATATACTTGTTTTGTGTCTAACCCACACTGTTTTGATTAATGCAGCATTTAGTATAGTCTCAAGTCTGGAAGGATTATATATCCAGCTTTGCTTTTTTCCTTCAGCATGGCTTTGGCAATTCCAGGTCTTTTATGATTCTATATAAATTTTAGGAGTATTTACTCCAGGTCTTTGAAAGATGTTTTGGGTATTTTGACAGGGCGTGTATTATATCTTTAGATTCCTTCAGGTATTATGGCCATCTTAACAATAAACATTCTTCCAATACAAGAGCCTGGGATATCTTTCCATATTCCATTTTTGAATCATCTTCAATTTTCTTTATCAATTTTTTATCATATTTTGCAAATGGGTCTGTCACCTCCTTAGTCAAATTTATTCCTTGGTGTTAGGATTTTATTTTATTTCTTTTAATTTTATTTTTATTTATTTGTTTAAAACAAAAAACATTTTGTATTGGGATATAGCTAATTAACAATGTTATGATAGTTTCAGGTGAACAGTGAAGGGACTCAGTGATATATATACATGTATCCATTGTCCCCCAAACCCTGCTTCCATCCAGACAGGCGTACAACATGGAGTGGTGTTCCATGTGCTGTACAATAGGTTTTTGTTGGTTATTCATTTTAAATAGAGCAGTGTGTACATGACCTTCCCAAAGTCCTTAACTTTCCCTTCACATACACACATCCCTCCCCCCTGCAACTATGAGTTCATTTTCGAAGTCTGTGATTGACAGGATTTTAAATAATATTTTTTTCGTTGTCGTTGTAATTTCATTATTAGTGTAAAGAAATGCAAGAAAAGTGTGTTGTTCTTGTGTCCTTCTACGTTGCTATATTCAGACTTTAGGGTTCCCTATGGGCTTTCTGCGTGACTCAGACCATAAAGAATCTGCTTCCAATACAGTCAGACCTGGGCTCTATCCCTAACTCAGTAAGATCCCCTGGAGAAGGGAAAGGCTACCCACACCATTATTCCTGCCTGGAGAATTAATTCCATGGAAAGAGAAGCCTGACGAGCTACAATCCTTTGGATCACAGAGTCAGACATGGTTGACTAACACTTTCACTTCCCTTCATTTCATATTTGGTTTATAAGAAATGCATATACAATATAAGAAAGTTGATACATTATCACTTATTAAGGAGATTATAAGCTGCTGCTGCTGCTGCTAAGTCGCTTCAGTTGTGTCCGACTCTGTGCAACCACATAGACGGAAGCTCACCAGGCTCCCCTGTCCCTGGGATTCTCCAGGCAAGAACACTGGAGTGGGTTGCCATTTCCTTCTGCAATGCTAGGCAAGACTAAAAAATTTTGTAAAATATAGTTAAACTATATTAGTACAATAATAAATTCATTTTTAATAGATAGTGAGACTGTATAATTTGAAAATTTCAACATAAGTGCTAAAATATGTACATATAGGTTATTATTCAATACATAAAGATTTGAATACATAACTAAATCAAGGTGATACACTACTAAGATAATTCAATCAGTCAGATAATATTTTATAAATCTTTTAGTCATAAGTAAAAATAATTCATAAAAATATGATATTTAGAATGTCAATGATATAATATTAATCTTAATATAATGTTGATATAATATATTATATACAATTATATATCAATACATATATACACTTTTTATAATGTATTTATAAATATACATATTTATTTAATGTATATAATATAAAAATACAATATATTAATATAATATTATATATTCTTTCCAAATATGAAACATTTCAACTTTATGTGGTCTTATGTTACAAAGTTCAACAAATATCAAATGAATATATGGTTAACATTTTTTCACCAAAGGTAAGGTCATTTTAAATCAAAATAATTACAGCATTCTGTATTTGATATTGAAAAAAATCTTTTAAATAATTATTTGTCAAAATATACATAACAAAGAAATACTTAAACTGAATAAAAATAAAGCATTCTAAATAAAACTTGTTAATAAAGTTAATGAAATTATTGAAAAAAATTTTAATCTCTTATGTTTATATTTGGAAAAACAAGCTGGCCATTATTCATTAAAGTCTGACTTAAAATTTTTGCCAATATATACTAGACTATAAACTCTTTCAAATATTATATGTGAAAAATAATGACAAAACAATAAATTAATGAAATAAAGAATGATTCATTAGAGAGTATTAATATAATATTAATTAATATTATTAATATAATACTCTCTAAAATAGAATTGACAAACCTGCGGAAAGATTGATCAGAAAAAATAGAGAAGAGACATAATTATGTATAAAGAAAAGATAAAATTAATATAAATGTTCTATACATTATTTAAAAAATAGATACTTTTTGAAACATAATGTTAATGCATAGAAGACAGAAAAAATGAAGCTATTTTAAAATAGAATTGGAACTGACTCTAGAAAGAATACAAACCTAAATCATCAGATATTACCATAGAAGCTAAATCAAAATTTAAAACAAATTTAACAAAGAAGACACACCACATAAATATTTCCAAAGTTGACTTATACTGAATGAAAAAGTATGAAGATTTTAACACATACGAAGTCAAAGAGAATAGGGGATAAAAACATAACTCAATATGTTTTAAATATTTACATGTAGCTTTATGCCAAACCATATAATGACATCAGAAGGAAGTGACAAACCAATTTTCCTAAGAGATATAAATTCTAGAGCAATAAATAAAATAATACATTATTAGTACCTTATTTTAAAATTTGAATTTTTACAAAAGTATGTTTGCATAAAAATTTTAAAACATATTATAGAAAATCAAGACATTAATCAAGAATGAAAATGCTAAGATTGACTCCATAAAGAATCATGTTCCAAAAAATACGATTTGAGAAGGGCTTGGATTTCCTAGAAAACTAAAAGAGAATTTTTGTTTTACTCTAGATAGCAACTACAAAAAAGTTAAACACATTGAATTGAAATCAAGATGGCTAAAAATCATGTCTACTTTTATCACAACTACTCAAAAATATACTGGAAGTTGTTGTCACAAAAAAATAAGATATAAAGAGATTTCTAGTTTTAAAAAGTTAGCAAGTTAGTAAGAATTCTGTATATAAGAACAACAAAATTCAGTTACACCTTTATATACTGCCACAAACTTTGAGATTTATTTTATATATTCCACTAGAAATGCATCAAAATATAAAGAATTGCAGAATATAGAAACTATCAGCAAGATCTACTGGCTAAAATGAAAACTCACTTAAATGGAAGAACATACCATATTCATGAACTGCAATTTTCACTACTATAAAGCTATCAGTTTTCCAAATTAAATTTAAAAAAAGAAGATAATTGATAAAATCATGAAACAAATTTTAATTTTTGTAACGCATTAATTGTTCAACCAACTAAGACATTGATTAAAAATACAGTTTTCAGTTCAGTTACTCAGTCATGTTCTACTATTTTCGACCCCATACACTGCAGCATGCTAGGCTTCCCTGTCCACCACCAACTCCCAGAACTTGCTCAAACTCATATCCATCGAGCCAGTGATGCCATCCAACCATCTCATTCTCTGTAGTCCCCTTCTCCTCCTGCCTCCAATCCCTCACAGCATCAGGGTCTTTTCCAATCAGTCAGTTCTTCACATCAGGTGGCCAAAGTATTGGAGCTTCAGCTTCAGTGTCAGTCCTTCCAATGAGTTTTCAAGACTGATTTCCTTTAGGATGGACTGGTTGGATCTCCTGGCAGTCCACGGGGCCCTCAAGAATCTTCTCCAACACTACAGTTCAAAAGCATCAATTCTTCGGCACTCAGCTTTCCAACTCTCACATTCATATATGACTACTGGAAAAACATAGCCTTGACTAGACAGACATTTGTTGGCAAAATAATGTCTCTACTTTTTAAGATGTTATTTAGGTGTATCATAGTTTTTCTTCCAAGAACCAAGTGTCTTTTATTTTCATGGCTGCAGTCACCATCTGCAGAATGATTTTGGAGCCCCAAAATATAGTCTGTCACTGTTTCCATTGTTTCCCCATCTATTTGCCATGAAGTGATGGGACCAAATGCCATGATCTCAGTTTTCTGAAAGTTGAGTTTTAAGCCAACTTTTTCACTCTCTTCTTTCACTTTCATCAAGAGGCTCTTTAGTTTTTAATTTTCTGCATAAGGGTTGTGTCATCTGCAAATCTGAGTTTATGGATATTTCTCCCAGAAAACTTGATTCCAGCTTGTGCTTCATTCAGTCTAACATTTTGCATGATGTATTCTGTGAAATAAAGTTAAATAAGCAGGGTGACAATACACAGCCTTGACATACTCCTTTTCTGATTTGGAGCCTGTCTGTTGTTCCATGTTCATTGCAAACTGTTGTTTCTTGACCTGCATACAGATTTCTCAAGAGACAGGTCAGGTGGTCTGGTATTCCCATCTCTTGAATAATTTTCCACAGTTTTTTGTGATCCACAGAGTCAAAGGGTTTGGCATAGTCAATAAAGCAGAAGTAGATGTTTTTCTGGAACTCTCTTGCCCTCATAATCAACAAAGAGTACAAATACAGTATTTTGGTGCAACCTTGAAAATGACAAAAAGATCTCAGTCTGTTTCCAAGGCAAGCCATTCAACACAGTAGTCCAAAACTATGCCCATACCATTGATGCTGATGAAGCTGAAGTCAATCAGTTCTATGAAGACCTAGAAGACCTCCTAGAACTAACACCAAAAAAGGATGTTCATCTTTGGGGACTGGAATGCAAAAGTAGAAAGTTAAGAGATACCTGAAGTAACAGGCAAGTTTGGCCTTGGAGAACAAAATGAAGCAGGGCAAAGGCTAACTGAATTCTGCTAAGAGAATGCACCAGTTATAGCGAATACCCATTTTCAGCAACACAAGAAATGACTTTACACATGGACATAACCAAATGGTCAATACCAAAATCAAATTGATTACATTCTCTGTAGCCAAAGATGGAGAACTGTACACAGTCAGCAAAAACAAGACCTGGAGTTGACTGTGGATCAGATCATCACATTCTCATAACAAAATTCAGGCTTAAACTAAAGAAAGCAGGGAAAACAACTAGGCCAGCCAAGTACATCTTAAATCAAATCTCCTAGGAATATGCAATGGAGGTAATAAATAGATTCAAGGGAATAGATCTAGGTAGAAATAAACTTTAAGGACTATGGATGGAAGTCTTGTATAATATAGTACATGAAGCAGCAAATAAAATCATGCCAAAGAAAAAGAAAAGCAATAAGGCAACGTGGTTATCTGAGGGGGCTTTGTGAACAGCTGAAGAAAGAAGAGAAGTGAAAGCTAGGGAGCAAAGGAAAAGTACAATGGACTAAACAGAGTTTCAAAGAAAAACATGGAGAGACAAGAAGGCCTTCTTCAATCAACAGTGAGTAAAAGTAGAAGAAAACAACACAGGGGGAAAGACTAGAGATCTCTTCAAGAAAATTGGAAATATCAAGGTAACATTTCACCCAAAGATGGGCACAATAAAGGACAGAAACAGTAGAGACCTAATTTACACTAAAGAGATCAAGAAGAGATGGAAAAAATACACAGAAGAACTATACAAAAAAGACCTTAATGAACCAGCTTACTACAATAGTGTGATCATTCACCCAGAGCCAGACTTTCTGGAGTGTGAAGTCAAGTGGGCCTTAGGAAGCACTGCTCTTAATAAAGCTAGTGGATGCAATGGAATTTCAGTAGAACTATTCAAAATCATAAAGGATGATACCATCAAGGTGTTGCATTCAACTTGCCAGCAAATCTGGAATACCCAGCAGTGGCCACGGGACTGGAAAAGGTTAATCCTCATTCCAGTTCCCAAGGAGGATAGTACTAAAGAATGTGCTAACCATCAGGCAGTTGCACTCATTTCTCATGCTAGTAAGGACATGCTTAAAATCTTGTACTCTAGGCTTCAGCGTTATCTGAACCAAGAACTTCCAGATGTCCAAGCTGGGTTTAGAAAAGGCAGAGGGTGTTTTGCTATGTTTTCCTCTAGGAGTTTTATGGTTTCTGGTTTTACATTTAGCTCTTTAATCCATTTTGAGTTTATTTTTGCGTATGGTGTTAGAAAGTGTTCTAGTTTCATTCTTTTACAAGTGTTTGACCAGTTTTCCCAGCACCACTTGTTAAAGAGATTGTCTTTAATCCATTGTATATTCTTGCCTCCTTTGTCAAAGATAAGGTGACCA
>SJYU01007789.1:30443-61354 GCA_006410795.1 Tragelaphus strepsiceros
TAAAGTGATGAAAGAAAATAACCTATAGCCCAGATTATTGTACCCAGCAAGTATCTCATTCAAATATGCAGGAGAAACCAAAACCTTTACAGACAAGCAAAAGCTGAGAGAATTCAGCACCACCAAACCAGCTCTCCAACAAATACTAAAGGACATTCTCTAGACAGGAAACACAAAAAGAGTGTATAAATTTAAACCCAAAACAATAAAGTAAATGGCAATGGGATCAGACTTATCAATAATCACCTTAAACGTAAATGGGTTGAATGCCCCAATCAAAAGACAAGGACTGGCTGAATGGATACAAAAACAAGACCCCAACATATGTTGTCTACAAGAGACCCACCTCAAAACAGGGGACACATACAGACTGAAAGTGAAGGGCTGGAAAAAGATTTCCCATGCAAATAGGGACCAAAAGAAAGCAGGAATAGCAATACTCATATCAGATGAAATAGACTTTAAAACAAAGGTGTTGAAAAGAGACAAAGAAGGTCACTACATAATGAACAAAGGATCAATCCAAGAAGTAGATATAACAATTATAAATATATATGCACCCAACATAGGAGCACCGCAATATGTAAGACAAATACTAACAAGTATGAAAGGAGAAATTAACAATAACACAATAATAGTGGGAGACTTTAATACCCCACTCACAACTATGGATAGATCAATTAAACAGAAAATTAACAAGGAAACACAAACTTTAAACGATACAATAGACCTAATTGTAATCAGTTAGACCTAATTGATATCTATAGGACATTTCATCCCCAAACAATGAATTTCACTTTTTTCTCAAGTGCACACGGAACCTTCTCCAGGATAGATCACATCCTGGGCCATAAATCTAGCCTTGGTAAATTCAGAAAAATTGAAATCATTCCAGGCATCTTTTCTGACCACAATGCAGTAAGATTAGATGTCAATTACAGGAGGAAAAACTATTAAAAATTCCAACATATGGAGGCTGAACAACACACTGCTGAATAACCAACAAATCACAGAAGAAATCAAAAAAGAAATCAAAATTTGCATAGAAATGAATGAAAATGAAAACAAAACAACCCAAAATCTGTGGGACACTGTAAAAGCAGTCCTAAGGGGAAACTTCATAACAGTACAGGCATACCTCAAGAAACAAGAAAAAAGTCAAATAAATAATCTACACCTAAAGCAATTAGAAAAGGAAGAAATGAAGAACCCCAAGGTTAGTAAAAGGAAAGAAATCTTAAAAATTAGGGCAGAAATAAATGCAAAAGAAACCAAAGAGATCATAGTAAAAATTAACAAAGCCAAAAGTTGGTTCTTTGAAAGGATAAATAAAATTGACAAATCATTAGCCAGACTCATCAAGAAACAAAGGGAGAAAAATCAAATCCATAATATTAGAAATGAAAATGGAGAGATCACAACAGACAACACAGAAATACAAAGGATCATAAGAGACTACTATCAGCAATTACATGCCATAAAATGGACAACTTGGAAGAAATGGACAAACTCTTAGGAAAGAACAACTTTCCAAAACTGAACCAGGAAGAAATTGAAAATCTTAACAGACCTATCACAAGCATAGAAATTGAAACTGTAATCAGAAATCTTCCAGCAAACAAAAGCCCAGGTCCAGACGGCTTCACAGCTGAATTCTACCAAAAATTTAGAGAAGAGCTAACACCTATCCTACTCAAACTCTTCCAGAAAATTGCAGAGGAAAGTAAACTTCTAAACTCATTCTATGAGGCCACCATCACTCTAATACCAAAACCTGAAAAAGATGCCACAAAAAAAGAAAACTACAGGCCAATATCACTGATGAACATAGATGCAAAAATCCTCAACAAAATTCTAGCAATCAGAATCCAACAACACAGTAAAAAGGTCATACACCATGACCAAGTGGGCTTTATCCCAGGGATGCAAGGATTCTTCAATATCTGCAAATCAATCAATGTAATACACCACATTAACAGATTGAAAAATAAAAACCATATGACTATCTCAATAGATGCAGAGAAAGCCTTTGACAAAATTCAACATCCATTTATGATAAAAACTCTCCAGAAAGCAGCAATAGAAGGAACATACCTCAACATAATAAAAGCTATATATGACAAACCCACAGCAAACATTATCCTCAATGGTGAAAAAACTGAAAGCATTTCCTCTAAAGTCAGGAACAAGACAAGGATGTTCACTTTCACCATTACTATTCAACACAGTTTTGGAAGTTTTGGCCACAGCAATCAGAGCAGAAAAGGAAATAAAAGGAATCCAAATAGGAAAAGAAGAAGTAAAACTCTCACTGTTTGCAGATGACATGATCCTCTACGTAGAAAACCCTAAAGACTCCACCAGAAAATTACTAGAACTAATCAATGAATATAGTAAAGTTGCAGGATATAAAATCAACACACAGAAATCCCTTGCATTCCTATACACTAATAATGAGAAAATAGAGAAATTAAGGAAACAATTCCATTCACCATTGCAATGAAAAGAAGAAAATACTTAGGAATATATCTACCTAAAAAAGCTAAAGACCTATATATAGAAAACTATAAAACACTGGTGAAATAAATCAAAGAGGACACTAATAGATGGAGAAATATACCATGTTCATGGATTGGCAGAATCAATATAGTGACAATGAGTATACTATCCAAAGCAATCTATAGATTCAATGCAATCCCTATCAAGCTACCAACAGTATTCTTCACAGAGCTAGAACAAATAATTTCACAACTTTTATGGAAATACAAAAAACCTTGAATAGCCAAAGCTATCTTGAGAAAAGAAGAATGGAACTGGAGGAATCAACCTGCCTGACTTCAGGCTCTGCTACAAAGCCACAGTCATCAAGACAGTATGGTACTGGCACAAAGACAGAAATATAGATCAATGGAACAAAATAGAAAGCCCAGAGATAAATCCACACACCTATGGACACCTTATCTTTGACAAAGGAGGCAAGAATATAAAATGGAGAAAAGAATCTCTTTAACAAGTGGTGCTGGGAAAACTGGTCAACCACTTGTAAAAGAATGAAACTAGAGCACTTTCTAACACCATATATAAAAATAAACTCAAAATGGATTAAAGATCTAAATGTAAGACCAGAAACTATAAAACTCCTAGAGGAGAACATAGGCAAAACACTCTCCGACATACATCACAGCAGGATGCTCTATGACCCACCTCCCAGAATATTGGAAATAAAAGCAAAAATAAGCAAATGGGACTTAATTAAAATTAAAAGCTTCTGCACAACAAAGGAAACTATAAGCAAGGTGAAAAGACAGCCTTCAGAATGGGAGAAAATAATAGCAAATGCAGCAACTGACAAACAACTAATCTCAAAAATATACAAGCAACTCCTACACCTCAATTCCAGAAAAATAAATGACCCAATCAAAAAATGGGCCAAAGAACTAAATAGACATTTCTTCAAAGAAGACCTATAGATGGCTAACAAACACATGAAAAGATGCTCAACATCACTCATTATCAGAGAAATGCAAATCAAAACCACTATGAGGTACCATTTCATGCCAGTCAGAATGGCTGTGATCCAAAAGTGTACAAGCAATAAATGCTGGAGAGGGTGTGGAAAAAAGGGAAACCTCTTACAGTGTTGGTGGGAATGCAAACTAATACAGCCACTATGGAGTACAGCGTGGAGATTCCTTAAAAAACTGGAAATAGAACTGCCTTATGACCCAGCAAATGGCAATCCACTCCAGGACTATTGCCTGGAAAATCCCATGGATAGAGGAGCCTGGTAGGCTACAGCCCATGGGTTCGCAAAGAGTTGGACATGACTGAGCGACTTCACTTTCACTATGACCCAGCAATCCCACTGCTGGGCATACACACTGAGGAAACCAGAATTGAAAGAGACACCTGTACCCCAATGTTCATCGCAGCACTGTTTACAATAGCCAGGACATGGAAGCAACCTAGATGTCCATCAACAGATGAATGGATAAGAAAGCTGTGTACATATACACAATGGAGTATTACTCAGCCATTAAAAAGAATACATTTGAATCAGTTCTAATGAGGTGGATGAAACTGGAGCCTATTATACAGAGTGAAGTAAGCCAGAAAGAAAAACACAAATACAGTATACTAACGCATATATATGGAATTTAGAAAGATGGTAACAATAACCCTGTATACGAGACAGCAAAAGAGACACTGATGTATAGAACAGTCTTTTGGACTCTGGGAGAGGGAGAGGGTGGGATGATTTGGGAGGATGGCATTGAAATATGTATAATATCATATATGGAACGAGTTGCCAGTCCAGATTCGATGCACGATACTGGATGCTTGGGGCTGGTGCACTGGGACGATCCAGAGGGATGGTATGGGGAGGGAGGAGGGAGGAGGGGTCGGGATGGGGAACACATGTATACTTGTGGCAGATTCACTTTGATATATGGCAAAACCAATACAATATTGTAAAGTTAAATAAAATTAAAAAAAATTTATAAAGAAAAAAAAGACATGACTTCAATCATTTGTAAATTTGTAAATCATTTGTAAATTAATTTGTAAATTCAGCAAATTTTAAAACTCAAGGCTTTAAGTATATAGATTATATGCTTGAAACCTCATGTATTTTTCATTTGAAAACCTCCATATTTTCAAAGCTTATTCTGTGAAATCAGTAATGAAATTTTAAAAAAGAACTTAGCATTTATAGAGATTAAAATGAGAAAAGTGGCTTTAGCTGATTTATCTTTGTAGCCATTTCATACCTTATTGTAAATTCTAATTTCTATAATTTAGATGGGCTACTCTCTGCATAAGGCAGGTTTAGGGCCACATATGTGGTTCATATGTTCTGTGTAGAGGCAGACCTTGAAGTTATTGTGGACTTGGTTCCAGACCACTGCAATAAAGAGAATACTGCAAAAAAAAGTGTCATAAAATATTTTTGTTTCTCTGTGCATCTTAAAGTTATGTTTACTATATTGTAGTAACTAACATGGTTTTTCCTGTGGTCATGTATGGATGTGAGAGCTGGACTGTGAAGAAGGCTGAGTGCCGAAGAATTGATGCTTTTGAATTGTGGTGTTGGAGAAGACTCTTGAGAGTCCCTTGGACTGCAAGGAGATCCAACCAGTCCATTCTGAAGATCAGCCCTGGGATTTCTTTGGAAGGAATGATGCTAAAGATGAAACTCCAGTACTTTGGCCACCTCATGCGAAGCATTGACTCATTGCAAAAGACTCTGATGCTGGGAGGGATTGAGGGCAGGAGAAGAAGGGGATGACAGAGGATAAGATGGCTGGATGGCATCACTGACTCAATGGACGTGAGTCTGAAAAACTAAAAATAATTTTACTAAATAATAACTGGACTAACTAAATAATAATAACTAAATAATAACTGGACTAAAAATAACTAGGCCTGTGGAGTTGGGGCAAATTGCAGACAAAAGGATACAAAAAGACCAAAAATCCGAACTGCTATTTCTGAAGAACTGGGAGCAAAATCAGGGTACTGAGCATGCCCCCTGCCCACAATACCACTAAAGGCGTAGGCAAACCACCTAAGCCAGCCCTCCTGCCCCTGGACCCACCCCAAGCCTCTTCCCATATAACGAACTAGCTCACCCCACCACCAGGGAATGCCTAAGGAATCTATTACTTGTTTTCGTTCCTTCCTGCTGCAGTAGGGACCCCAGTAAAGTCTTGCCTGAATGTCATGTCTGGCTTCTTATTAATTTCAGTAACATGAGGAACTCTCCAACTTGCTAGACATTTGCACCTGGATCTCTTTTCCTACACAAAAGCAACAAGATCAACACACAACGCCCTACAGAAAACAACTGCTCCCTCTGACTTCCCCACTTACTGTTATTACTTTGTTTCCAGGCTCAATTGTCCACCTTACTTTCAACTTTCCCTGAGTCCAGCATGCTGCCACCCTGAAGATTCTACTCTTGCAGTGTTCCATGGTTCAGTCTTTCATTTTAAGGTCCACAGACACCACCTAAGTGTCAGACTGCATTACCTTTTAAAAAGCAAAACAAAACAACCTTTTTTTCTTAATCACTATCAGTAAAAATGATTTTGATGGCAAATAATTACAAGTCATTACCCCAGTTCAGATCAGTTCATTTCAGTTGCTCAGTCATGTCCGATTCTTTGCAACCCCATGAACTGCAGCACGCCAGGCCTCCCTGTCGATCACCAACTCTTGGAGTCACACAAACCCATGTCCACTGAGTCGATGATGCCATCCAGCCATCTAATCCTCTGTCGTCCCCTTCTCCTCCTGCCCTCAATCCTTCCCAGAATCAGGGTCTTTTCCAGTGAGTCTACTTTTCTCATGAGGTGGCCAAAGTATTGGAGTTTCAGCTTCAGCACCATTCCTTCCAGTGAACACCCAGGACTGATCTTCTTTAGAATGGACTGGTTGGATCTCCTTGCAGTCCAAGGGACTCTCAAGAGTCTTCTCCAACACCACAGTTCAAAAGTATCAATTCTTCAGTGCTCAGCCTTCTTCACAGTCCAACTCTCACATCCATACATGACTACTGGAGAAACCAAAGCCTTGACTAGACGGATCTTTGTTGGCAAAGTAATGTCTCTGCTTTTGAATATGCTATCTAGGTTGGTCATAACTTTCCTTCCAAGGAGTAAGTGTCTATTCATTTCATTGCTGAAATCACCATCTGCAGTGATTTTGGAGCCCAGAAAAATAAAGTCAGCCCTGTTTCCACTGTTTCCCCATCTATCTGCCATGAAATAATGGGACCAGAAGCCATGATCTTAGTTTTCTGAATGTTGAGCTTTAAGCCAACATTTTCACTCTCCTCTTTCACTTTCATCAAGCTCTTTAGTTCTTCTTCACTTTCTGCCATAATGGTGGTGTCATCTGCATATCTGTGGTTATTGATATTTCTCCTGGCAATCTTGATTCCAGCTTGTGCTTCCTCCAGCCCAGCAATTCTCATGATGTACTCTGCATAGAAGTTAAATAAACAGGGTGACAATATACAGCCTTGACATACTCCTTTTCCTATTTGGAACCAGTCTGTTGTTCCATGTCCAGTTCTAACTGTTGCTTCCTGACCTGTATACAAATTTATCAAGAGGCAGATCAGATCAGGTGGTCTGGTATTCCCATCTCTTGAAGAATTTTTTGCAGTTTGTTGTAATCCACAGAGTCAAAGGCTTTGGCATAGTCAATAAAGCAGAAATAGATGTTTTTCTGGAACTCTCTTGTTTTTTCGGTGATCTGTCGGATGTTGGCAATTTGACTTCTGGTTCCTCTGCCTTTTCTAAAACCAGCTTGAACATCAGAATTTCACAGTTCACGTATTGCTGAAGCCTGGCTTGGAGAACTTTGAGCATTAGTTTACTAGCGTGTGAGATGAGTGCAATTGTGTGGTAGTTTGAGCATTCTTTGGCATTGCCTTTTTTGCGTTTGGAATAAAAACTGGCCTTTTCCAGTCCTGTGGCCACTGCTGAGTTTTCCATATTTGCTGACATATTAAGTGAAGCACTTTCACAGAGTCCTCCTGAGATAGCTCACCTGGAATCCCATCACCTCTAGTAGCTTTGTTCATAGTGATGCTTCCTAAGGCCCACTTGACTTCACATTCCACGATGTATGGCTCTAGGTGAGTGATCACACCATCATGATTATCTGGGTCGTGAAGACCTTTTTTGTACAATTCTTCTGTATAATCTTGCCAGCTCTTCTTACTATCTTCTGCTTCTGTTAGGTCCATATCATTCTGTCCTTTATTGAGCCCATCTTTGCATGAAATGTTCCCTTGGTATCTCTAATTTTCTTGCAGAGATCTCTAATCTTTCTCATTCTGTTTTCCTCTATTTCTTTGCACTGATCACCGAGGAAGGCTTTCTTATCTCTGCTTGCTATTCTTTGGAAGTCTGCATTCAAATGCGTATATCTTTCCTTTTCCCTTCCCGTCTTTTCACAGGTATTTGTAAGGCCTCCTCAGACAGCCATTTTGCTTTTTTACATTTCTTTTTCTTGAGGATGGTCTTGATTCCTGTCTCCTATACAATGTCATGAACCTCTGTCCATAGTTCATCAGGCATTCTGTCTATCATATCTAGTGCTTTAAATCTATTTCTCACTTCCACTGTATAATCATAAGGGATTTGATTTAGGTCATATCTGAATGGTCTAGTTTTTTCTCCACTTTCTTCAGTTTCAGTCTGAATTTGTCAATATGGAGTTCATGAACTGAGCCACAGTCAGCTCCCAGTCTTGTTTTTTCTGACTGTATAGAGCTTCTCCATCTTCGGCTGCAGATAATACAATCAATCTGATTTCGGCATCAACCATCTGGTGATGTCCACATATAGTCTTCTCTTGTGTTGTTAGAAGAGGGTGTTTGCTATGACCAGTGTGTTCTCTTGGCAGAACTCTATTAGCCTTTGCCCTGCTTCATTCTGTACTCCAAGGCCAAATTTGCCTATTATTCCAGATGTTTCTTAACTTCCTACTTTTGCATTCCAGTCCCCTATAACGAAAACGACATCTTTTTTGGGTGTCATTACCCAGCACTCTGATACAACCATTTTTAAGGTGTTGATACATTTTCTTTGTAGATTTCAGTGTGTATTTCTTTTTCCCTTTCTTTTTGTTTCTGTGTATGTGTTCTTAAAGATATGTCATATATTTAAACAAAATGGGATTAATATGAACATGTTGTTGTAATCTGTTCCATTAACATTTCAAAAATATATTTATTTTAATGGCTCTATCATTTCAGTTCAGTCACTCAGTCATGTCTGACTCTTGGTGTCTGTCACTGTCATTGTTTCCATTGTCTCCACATCTATTTGCCATGAAGTGATGGGACCAGATGCCATGATCTTTATTTTCTGAATGTTGAGTTTTAAGCCAGCTTTATCACTCTCCTCTTTCACTTTCATCAAGAGGCTTTTTAGTTCCTCTTCACTTTCTGCCATAAGGGTGGTGTCATCTGCATATCTGAGGTTATTGATATTTCTCCCGGAAATCTTGATTCAAGCTTGTGGGCTTCCTCCAGCCCCACGTTTCTCAAGATGTACTCTGCATATAAGTTAAATAAACAGGGTGACAATATAAAGCCCTGACGTACTGCTTTTCCAGTTTTGAACCAGCCTGCTGTTCCATGTCTGGCTTTAACTGTTGCTTCTCTACCTGCATACAGGTTTCTCAGAAGGCAGGTAAGGTGGTCTGGTATTCCCATCTCATTAAGAATACTCCACAGTTTGTTGTGATCCACACATTTGAAAGCTTTAGTGTAGTCAATGGAGCAGAAATAGATGTTTTTCTGGAATTCCCTTGCTTTTTCTATGACCAAAGGATGTTGGCAATTTGATCTCTGGTTCCTTTGCCTTTTCTAAATCCAGTTTGTACATCTAGAAGTTCTTATTTCACATACTGTTAAAGCCTAGCTTGAAAGATTTAGAACATTACCCTGTTCGCATGTGAAATGAGTGCAATTGTGTGGTAGTTTGAACATTCTTTGGCATTGTCCTTCTTTGGGATTGGAATGAAAAGTGACCTTTTCCAGTCCTGTGGCCACTGATGAGTTTTCCAAATTTGCTGGCATATTCAGTGCAGCACTGTAACAGCATCATCTTTTAGGATTTGAAATAGCTCAACTGGAATTTTGTCACTTCAACTAGGTTTGTTTGTAGTGATGCTTTCTAAGACCGACTTGACGTCATACTCTAGGATGTCTGACCTAGGTGAGTGACCACATCATCCTGGTTATCCAGGTTATTAAGACCTTTTTTGTATAGTTCTTCTGTGTGTTCTTGCCATCTCTTCATCTGCTTCTGTTAGGTCCATATCATTTTTATCCTTTATTGTGCCCAGTTTTACATGAAATATTCCCTTGGCATCTTTAATTTTCTTGAAGAGATCTCTAGTCTTTCCTATTCTATTGTTTTCCTCTTTTTTTTTTTTTTTTTGGAGTGTTCACTTAAGAAAGCTTTCTTATCTCTCCTTGCTGTTCATTACAACTCTGCATTCATATGAGTATACCTTTCCTTTTCTCCTTTGCCTTTCACTTCTCTTCTTTTCTCAGCTATTTGTAAGGACTCTTCAGACAATCATTTTGTCTTTTTGCATTTATTTTTTTTGGGAATGGTTTTGATCTTTGCCTCCTGTACAATGTTATGAACCTCTGTTCATAGATCTTCAGGCACTCTGTCAGATCTAATCCTTTGAGGATATTTGTCACTTCAACTGTATAATAATTAAAAGATTTGATTTAGGTTATACCTGAATGGCCTAGGGGTTTTCCCTATGTTTCCCTTCAATTTATTCTGAATTTTGCAAAGAGAAATTAATTATCTGAGCCACAATCAGCTCCCAGTCTTGTTTTTGCTGACTTGTTTTGCTTCTCCATCTTCAGTTTCAAAGAACATAATCAATCTGATTTCAGAATTGACCATCTGGTGATATCCATGTGTAAAGTCATCTCTTGTGTTATTGGAAGAGGGCGTTTGCTGTGACTAGTGCATTCTCTTGGCAAAACTCTTTAGCCTTTGCTCTGCTTAATTTTGTACTGTTACTCCAGGTATCTCTTAACTTCACAGTTTTGCATTCCAGTCCCTGATGATGAAAAGGACATCTTTTTTTGGGTTTTTGTTCTAGAAGGTTATGTGTTTGTTTGGGTGTTTGTTCTAGAAAGCCGTTTTGTTTATGTAGGTCTTCCTAGAACTGTTCAAGTTCAGCTCTTTGGCATTAGTGGTTGGGTCAAAGGCTTAGATTACTGTGATATTGAATGGTTTGCTTTGGAAATTAAGAGAGATCATTCAGTCATTTTTGAGACTGCACCCGAGTACTGCATTTTGGACTCTTGTTGACTATGATGGCTACTCCATTTCTTCAAAGGTATTCTTGCCCATAGTAGTAGATGTAATGGTCATCTGAATTAAATTTGCCCATTCCTATCCATTTTAGTACGCTGATTTCTAAAATGTAATGATCACTTTGGCATCTCCTCTTTGACCACTTCCAATTTACCTTGATTCCATATTCCTAGCAATAGAAATAGCAATAGCAATATTGCTATTTACAGCATTGGACTTTACTTTCATCACCAGACACATCCACAACTGAGGAAATGTAAAAAGGACAAGTGGTAGGAAACTAATATCTTTTTACATTATAGCAAAGTTGAGTAAGCATCTGTAAAAATGTATTGTCCAAGTAATAGCTCTGAGCAAGAAAAAAAAATTACAAACCAAAATTAATCTACATCTAGAGCAGGAAAATCCTTCAAAATGGCCCATGACTCACTAAAATTATCAAATCAATCACAAAATCATTTAAGTGAAAAACTCAACCCTTGTTCAGTCTAGTCAGGAAGCTTCAAATACTACTTTCCTCATTTGGATTATTTTTACTTGCTATTTCTTCTGTGAATTATAATCTAGCATCGTACATATTACACTTTCCTGTTGACACTAACTTCCATGTATCAGGACAGCAAAAGAAATGAGGGAAAGAGAATAAATCCCACTTTGGGTGAGTAGACTAATTCCCACATACCCCCTTCCCCTGCAACCCCCAGCAAAAGTCTCTCATTCAAATCCAACACCAAAGAGGTGTTCTGTGGTGACAGGGCCTGGGACAGGTAAGCAGGAGAGGGAACCTGGGATATACACAAGTGGAGTGAAATCACTTCATGAATACACTGTCCGAGTATCATCTCCAAACAGAAATGAAGCTAATAGTGATACTGCCGCTGCTGCCGCTAAGTCGCTTCAGTCGTGTCCGACTCTGTGCGATCCCATAGACGGCAGCCCACCAGGCTCCTCTGTCCCTGGGATTCTCCAGGCAAGAATACTGGAGTGGGTTGCCATTTCCTTCTCCAATGCATGAAAGTGAAAAGTGAAAGCGAAGTCGTCCAGTCGTGTCTGACTCTTAGTGACCCCATAGACGACAGCCCACCAGGCTCCTCTGTCCCTGGGATTCTCCAGGCAAGAATACTGGAGTGGGTTGCCATTTCCTTCTCCAATGCATGAAAGTGAAAAGTGAAACCGAAGTCGCTCAGTCGTGTCCGACTCTTAGTGACCCCATGGACTGGAGCCCACCAGGCTCCTCTGTCCATGGGATTTTCCAGGCAAGAGTACTGGGGTGGGGTGCCATTGCCTTCCTCGAATAGTGATACTGAGAGTTGACCAAAACACAGATGAAAAGTCAAGTTACTGCAGTTATTAATTCAGCCTCCACACCCAGTCTTCTCTCATACATTTTAGAATCACAGATAATCCTGTGCTTCGGGGATTTTAAAAGAATACAGATCTGTTATGCTCTTAAGTTGTACTATAGAGTTTCTTAGATAATTCATATTTTTGGGCTTTGGGGGAAATTTAAGGTGAGTGTAAATGAACAGAATTATGTTTAAAATTGGAAACCAAATGGGCACATTGTCTCCAAGTAAGCAAACATCATTTACAGAGCTTTCAAGGACAGGATTTCATTAAAAGTACAGTTAATGTTTTCCTGACACAGGAATCCTTACCTTCCTCTTGATCTATAATGAAACTGGAAATAAATAATTACAAGTGAGCTTTGCCATTTAACTAACTGAAGCTGTTCCCTGGGTATCATTTGAACATTAAGTTGATTAGTCTTTCATGTTACAAGGGTATGATTCATTATATTATGGCTATAACTCACTAGATGGGTCTGTGGTGGTAAGAATTTTAAAAGTGGTTCTTAGAGGATTTAACATGTCTAGGCAGTTAGTTGTTTATAGAGTTATGGTGTGCGTGTGTTTTAGTTACTGATTGCTCATCTGTGTGTCAATCACTTGCCCTCCTAGTCAGCAGTCCCTCAGGACCCTCTCTATGTCCTGTAGAATGACACTTTCTATGGAAAATGAAAAGAAGATGCTTCCTGATCTTAAGAAGCCTCAGGGTCCTGTGAGATACAGACCCAAAATCACAAAGCATGTCCCAGAAGCCCATTTTTTATTTGTGGTAAAATACATGTAACCTAAAAGTTATCAACTTAACAATTTTAAGTGGATAGTTCAGAGTTAGGTACATTCACATCGTTGTGCAACCAAGTTCCATAACATTTTTTTTGTCTCATAAAACTGAAACTCTATTCCCATTAAACAGTGCTTCCGACCACCCCCCCCCCCCCNCCCGCCCCCCCCCCCCCCCCCGCAACCGCATACCCTAGTCCCTGGCAACTACCATTCTTCCACCTGCCTTTATAAATCTGACCTCTCTAGGGACCTCATATAACTGGAATCATACAGTATTCATTCCTTTTGTTTCTGGCTTATTTCATTTAGCATGATCTCCTCAAGGTTTATCTATACATTGGAATTCTCTTTCTTTCTAAAGCTCAATAATAATATGTCACTGTAAAAATATACCATATTTATCCATTCATTAGTTGATAGATACTGGGAAACTTCCAACTTTTGGCCACTGTGAATAATGTTGCTATGAACACAAAGTGAAAGAGAAAGTGAAAGTAAAGTCGCTTAGTCGTGTCCGACTCTTTGCGACCCCATGGACTGTAGCCTATAACACTCCTCCGTCCATGGGATTCTCCAGGCAAGAGTACCGGAGTGGGTTGCCATTTCCTTCTCCAGAGGATCTTCCCAGGGATCGAACCTGGGTCTCCCACATTGTAGGCAGATGCTTTACCATCTGAGCCACCAGGGAAGATGCTATGAACACAGGTGTACCCATAAATCCTATCTTAAAATAAAATATAAAACACAGAGGAACAATTGAGGGTCTTGCAGAATCAGATGCAGTAGAATTAGCCCAGAAAGTGAAGAGACACTCACCAGGCATATGGCAGAGGGAATGTGTCTCTGAGGTAGAGGGGCAGCGTGCACACTGGGAGCTTGGAGGTTGAGGTAGTTTAGACGAATCTATACATGACTGGAGTGTGGAGGGTGTGTGTACATCATGACAAGGGGCTGGAGAAGTAAGTGGGGGAAGAGCTTCCAACCACCCTGTCTGTTCTGGCTTAGTCTCTTCTTCAAGAGCCCCACTTAGTCCTGGTCAAGGGCCCCAAGCTGAGAGTGAAAGGAACATCACCAGTAGTCATGGACATCACAGGTCCAGGTCACAAACCTCTCTGCCATCTCACATGTAGATCTTCCCATGCTCCTCCTCTCAGATTGCTTTCATACACTCTGAGTGAATCCTGGGCCCTGACTCCAGCTGGATCACTGGTTTTTCACTCCTGACTGAGTCATGATTCTGGGCTTTTTTGTGATGGGCCCAAGCTTGTCACGCAGTCCCTCTTTGGAGTGGACTTGAGGTTATGCTATGGCTCTAGCAGCAGCTTGCCCAGGCCAGTAAGGATCAGATCTGTGCTTCAGAAAGATGCAGTGTGTGGGTGGGAGGGCAGGGCAACAGAAGTTAAACGTGAGTAAGTTGAGGACAACTCTATGGAAAGGGCCAATGGACAGAGGAGGAGGCTACAACTGTAGGGTGCCATGGGAGAGATAGAAGATTTCAGAAATACAGACAAGAAAGCATAGAAAGGAAGGAGATATTGGAGAGTTAGGGACAGGGAGCCAGGATTGACTTCCCAGACTCCACATGAATAACTAGGTGACAGATAAAACAGTGTCCTGGGTCAGGTTAAGTTGCAGCTCTGGAGCTCAGGGCCCACCAATCATCATGAGGGAGCTCATGACACAGGAAAAGAAATGCTGAGATCCACATTTCACGGTTAGCTTCCAAGAAAGATTCACCTATGATGTCACAAATGTAATCTGCATCCACAAAGGAACAAAGAGTCCCCCTGACACACCAACAAGGCAGTCAACAGCAGATTTGGAGCTAACACTTTAGCTGGATTTTGAAGAAGCAGATGGCTCAAACAAACCTTTTCTCCAGATTCAATGACTGCCGTCAGGTCTTTCAATACCAGAGGCCTGTCTGACGTAGGCCTGAAGGAAACACTATCAAACCTAATCTCTCCTTTACTGGGCCAGAGTGGTGGTTTTTGATAGCGATGTATCCAGGGTTGTTCCTTCCTAACTTCTCCGTACTCAAACACTCTTTGGACCGAAACCATCTGAAAGACACATGATATTGCATGAGTTAGGAATGGGAGGTCTTTTTTATGGATATTCAGAGACTGTAAATGAGATGTTCTATATTTTCATATAGTTGGTTAGGAATATCTCAGGTCTTATCATCACCAAAGGATAGAAGCAAGAGTTGAACAAGGCCTCTGATGATTTGCAAACTTGTTCATCATCTTGTAACACTTTCACTTAGGGTTATTTCCTTCAACATTATATTAAAACTACAAGAATTACAGAATGGAATGCTAAAGATTTTATATCTATTTTTGCATATGAATAAAAACTAGGGAGCTTTTTCAAAGAAAAAAAAACTTATGGACACCAATCAGTAATGTATGGCTATGGAAAGGCCATATGTTATAGATAACAGAATTGTATGGTCATCAAATCTCATTTTAATAGTTAATCACTTTCTACGCTATTAAAAGAAAGAAATGGAAAGATTTCATTTTTATTGTATTTCTCCTTTTAGAAGAAGGTACAAATACTCAAAAGAGGAGATAATTTACCCATTGACTAAGGTCTCCTGGTAGTAGTGGTAATGTTAGTTGCTCAGTCATGTCTGACTCCATGAACTATAGCCGGCCAGGCTCCTCTATCCATGGAATTCTCCAGGCAAGAATACTGGAGTGGATTGCCATTCCCTTCTCCAGGGGATCTTCCTGACTGAGGGATTGAACCTGGGTCAACTGCATTGCAGGAAGATTATTTACAGTCTGAGCTATAGGGAAGATCAAACAACCATAATTTGACACCTCTGATGGCTCATTCTGAGAGACAGCTTATCTTGCAAAAAGGGACACCAGTAAATTCAGGTGTTCAACACATACAAGAATAAGTATTAAAGTGTGTGTTTGTGGTGGGGGTGGATACTGATTAACTAAACAAAAAAACATTCAAAATACTGAATTCATCTTTTAACAAGAATGAAAAATTATCTATTGAGAAACATAAATAAATAAGCACCTAAGAAATTAGCTTGTGTCCTCTCCAGGATTTCAGAACCTCCCTCCTACAAAGACATTTAATATATTTGAAGATATCTGTGATGAATATAAAACCTGCTGATGTGGCACAGATAAGAATGAGAAAAAGATGTATATATTTTATTTTACATTAACTTTAAATAGATGGAGGATGATTTAAAAAAAAAACTATTAGCTATGATATAAAAATAACAGTTTTAACATCTTACATAAGAATTCTTTTTATGCCATTTAAGGGAAGAAGGCTTGAAAAAGCTAAGAACATAAGATAAACATCACCATATTCTGAGCTTCAACCCTTTGCCTGATGCAACACTGGAACATCCCCATGAGCGTGAGGGCGAGAGACAGGACCAGGCCAACCCGCCCAGCATCCAAACCTAAATGAGGAAAAGCAAAGGAAGTAAAGTCAGTCCTGTTCTTCACCTTAATCTAATCTCTGCTCCTTCTGTCACTTTACAAAGAAGACTATATTCATATTTTATAAATTATACTTAAGACATTTATATGTAATGATATTACTCATATTCTTACTATCTTGTTGATTGAGACCATGATACAGTGAAAAAGCCCATGATGAATTCAGAAAGACTATCGGATGAGTTTATTAATCTGAACAGAATTGACAT
Source organism: Tragelaphus strepsiceros (assembly GCA_006410795.1). Taxonomy (NCBI): domain Eukaryota; kingdom Metazoa; phylum Chordata; class Mammalia; order Artiodactyla; family Bovidae; genus Tragelaphus; species Tragelaphus strepsiceros. Next base: position 47,138 of record SJYU01007789.1, read on the forward strand.
TCACGTGACAGTACTATATATGCAAAGAGCTGAATCACTTGAAAAGACCCTGATGCTGGGAAAGATTGAGGGCAGGAGGAGAAAGGGATGACAGAGGATGAGATGGTTGGATGGCATCATCAACTCAATGGACATGGGTTTGGGTGGACTCAGGGAGTTGGTGATGGACAGGGATCGTGCTGCAGTTCATGGAGTCGCAAAGAGTCGGACACGACTGAGCGACTGAACTGAACTGAACTGAACTATATATGGATGAGATATAGTATTGTTATTCAGACTTCTATCATCATGGTCTCAAGAACCATTATGTATTTCCACTTTCTACATCCAAGACAACTGCAGTTGAAATCACAAAAAACAAGAGAATGGGTTCTAAGAGTCAGTGCTTTTAAATATAAAACACAACTCTCATTGTTCTTATTAAAGATTTTGATTCAATCTGCTACTATTAAATAGAAATGGTGAATTCACAGCACAGATGCTGACACTTGTTCATCTGATATACACACAGCAGTGAGGAAACCATTCTTTCCTGCAGAGAATTTTTCTCACTTCAGTGAATCAGGCACCTGTAACCAAGAGATTCAACTAACCCTAAGTCTAAAACCTAAAGCCCTAAACTGGGCCAAAACCTTAATAGTAGTAAACTTGGTTCTCTCCTCCCAACTACATGACACTACCAGGAATGTTCATAGAAGGTCAGCTTGCTATATTTGACCTCATTCCATTTAGAGAGAGAGAAAAGATAATAGATTTCACTGAGACACAAATGACTTCCTACGGACCACACTATGGAACCATCTGCTGCAAGCACTTCAACACAATCATTAGAATCAAACAGTATACATTAGATAAGATGGCAAGAGTTTAATTTAATACCTATAAATGAAGCTATAAATGGTAAGCATACCACGAATGGTTATTCACATCTGTACTTACTTTCTGCCAGAATCAAGGACACAAAGGCCACAACAGTGACAAAGATGGCACAGATAATATCCAGATACACAGCAAGCCACTGGGACGTTGTCAAAAGCAGGAACCAAGCCTCTGGATTTGTGAACAATAATAAACACAATATATAATTAGAAAACCCATGTTAGTTGCTTCTAATAAGGGAGAGTATTTTGCTCAGTTGAGCCACAGAAAATTTTTGCACGAGGTAGGACAGCAAAATTACACACCCAGGGAATGCGAAGATTCCAAAAAGCTAGGTTTTCATACAGTATAATGTATGTGAAACAAAGGAATCAGTTCAGAGGCTTTATGGGAAGCATGCACTGAAAATTTCAATCCACAGGTTATAAACAGAACTAAAACTCCAATAAAGAACATAGAAAAATGGCCTCATTGGTACATATCCTACAGTGCTGGGTAGCCTTAGCATGAGGCTTATCCTCTCCCAGGGCTGACTGTTTCTAGTCAAGAGCAAGAATCCAGCTCACATTCTGTGTCCAGCACCTTCTGAACTTCCTACAGGGCCCTGCACAGTGTTTATTTTTGGGAATCAGTATCTAAATAACCATCAGTTAAAGGGATCTGCATACAGCTTTCAAAATGCAATTTTATCATCAAAATACAATACAGATTGGAGATATGGGACAGGATTTGACAGATTTTGATGAAATTCTGAAATTCCTACCTAGAAAAAAACTTCACTGATACAAAGGATAATACACATCAAGAGGATGGCAAATTTGATAGCCAGAAAACTATTTTTCTCAGTCAACTCTGCCGCCTTTACTTGATCTGAAATGAGAGTCAGCAAACTACACTCTGGGGTCCAAGAACCACTACCACTTGCTTTTGTAAAAAAAATTTTATTGGCATAGCCATTTTCTGATGTATTATCTTTCCCCACTTTTGTGTTGCAACAGGAAAGTTGATAAGTTGCAACAGAGACAGTATAGCACACAAAGCCTAAAATATTTACTATCAGGTACTTTGCAGGAAAAAAATTTTTTTTGCTGACTCCTATTCTAAAGAGACAGAAAACCACAGGTCACAGTGATAAAGGACAATGCAAGCAGGGCAGGGGAGAAAAGCATGTGGTGATGGGAAAGACAGGCACACAGAGGGGTGCTGAGAGGAAGGGGTGGGGGAGGCAGGTGTGCAGAGGGGGATGAGGGGTGGCACAGAGAGAAGTTCTGGCCAGCCAGGCCACCTGAGAGGGAGGTCAGGCCTCAGAAGATAGCACATCCCATCCTTTGAAATCATCTCCAAAAACTTACAAACCTGAGTGCAAGTCCTGGTGTGCATCAAACAGTTTCTGAAACTTTTGTTCAGCTTTATATGCCCGGATGGTCCAGAGTCCCTGGAGAGAAGATGCTAAGTGGGAAAATACTGGGCTCTGTGCTGGGGAAGCAGAGACAGACACATGACAGAGAAAATCAGGGATGATGGATGAGAGGAAACCCACTGCCTCCCGGGCTCTGTGGTCACACATCAGGCTAAATGGTACACCTGGGGCTTCCTGGTGGGCTGCCTGGGGGAGGAAGGATGATACTCCTTCTGGAGAGGATTCTCCATGTGACCCTCAAGCTTCAGATCATATTAAGCTTCACTCTAATGACCTGGAAATAAAAGATTCTCTCTGAACCCATTTTTGACCAAATTCATATCACAGATAAATTTAGATAAAGAAACACTTTAGTAGCTCATTCATCAAGGTCTTTCCCAAACATGTCTTGCTCCACTCCCTCCAAATTCCTTCCTGACAGGGGGAAATTGTTTACTATGTGTGTGTGTATACACACACACACACACACACATATATATATATGTGTGTGTGTGTGTGTATATATATATATGTGTGTGTGTGTGTGTGTGTGTGTATATGTATAATTGCTTTACAATAATGTATATCAGGTATCAGATCAGATCAGATCAGTCGCTCAGTCATGTCCGACTCTTTGCGACCCCATGAACCGCAGCACGCCAGGCCTCCCTGTCCATCACCAACTCCCGGAGGTCACTCAGACTCGCATCCATCGAGTCAGTGATGCCATCCAGCCATCTCATCCTCTGTCGTCCCCTTCTCCTCCTGCCCTCAATCCCTCCCATATGGCATAGTAATTCAATTATTTTTTCGGATTATGTTCCAGTTTAGGTTACTGTAAGATACTGAGTAAAATTCCCTGTGCTGTGCAGTATATCCTTGTTCCTTACTTATTTGATGTCTTGTAGTGTGTACTTCCCCTTCATGGATCATTGCCTTGTCTTGGCAAAGGGGCTTGCATAACTTAATGAAGCTATGAGCAATGCAGGGCCACCCAAGATGGATGGGTCATAGTGGAGAGTTCTGACAAAATGTGGTCCACTGGAGGAGAGAATGCCAAACTGCCTCAGTATTCTGGCCGTGAGAATGCCATGAACTGTATAAAAAGGCAAAGAGATATGACACTGTAAGATGAGCCCCTCAGGTCAGAAGGTGTTCAATATGCTACTGGGGAAGAGCGGGACAATTACTAATAGCTCCAGAAAGAATGAAGCAGCTGGGCCAAAGCAGAAACTACCTTCAGTTGTGGATGTGTCTGGTGATGAAAGTAAAGTTCGATGTTGTAAAGAACAATATTGCATAGGAACCTGGAATGTTAGATCCATGAATCAAGGTAAATTGGAAGTGGTCAACAGGAGATGCTAAGAGTAAACATCAAAATCTTAGGAATCAGTGAACTAAAATGGACATGAATGGGTGAATTTAATTCAGACGACCATTATATCTACTTCTGTGTGCAAGAATCCCATAGAAGAAATAGAGTAGCCCTCATACTCAACAGAAGAGTCCAAAATGCAGTACTTGGGTACAATCTCAAAAAGAACAGAATGATCTCAGTTCCTTTCCAAGGCAAACCATTCAACATCACAGTAATCCAAGACTATGCTCCAAACATCACTGCTGAAGAAGCTGAAATTGATCAATTCTATGAAGACCTACGAGACATCCTAGACCAAACACCAAAAAAGATGCCCTATTCATCATAGGGGATTGGAATACACAGGTAGGAAGTCAAGAGATATCTGGAGTAACAGGCAAGTTTGGCCTTGGAGTACAAAATGAAGCAGGGCAAAGGCTAACAGAATGCAATCAAGAGAATGCACTAATAGCAAATATCCTCTTCCACAACATAAGAGACGACTCTACACATGGACATCACCAGATGATCAATACCAAAATCAGATTGATTATATTCTTTGTAGCCAAAGATGGAGAAATTCTATACAATCAACAAAAACAAGATCTGGAGCTGACTCTGGCTCAGATCATCAGCTCCTTGTAGCAAAATTCAGGCTTAAACTAAAGAAAGTGGGTAAACCACTAGGCCATTCATGTACAACCTAAATAAAAATAACAAATAGATTCAAGGGAATCTATTAAACAGAGATCTAGTAAACAGAGTGCCTGAAGAACTATGGACAGAGATTCATAATATTGTACAGGAGGCAGTGAACAAAACTACTCCAAAGAAAAAGAAATGCAAAAAGGCAGAGTGGTTGTCTGAAGAGGCTTTACGAATAGCTGAGTAAAAAAGAGAAGCTAAAAGCAAGGGGGAAAGGGAAAGTTTCACTCAACTGAGTGCAGAGTACTTCCAGAGAATAGCAGGAGAGACAAGAGGGTCTTCTTCAATGAACAATTAAAAGAAATAAAGGAAAACAGCAGAAAGGGAAAGACTAGTGATCTCTTCAAGAAAATTGGCACTATCAAAGGAAGACTACATGCAAAGATGGCACAATAAAGGACAGAAATGGTAAAGACATAATAGAAGCAGAAGAGGTAAAGAAGAGATGGCAAGAATACACAGAACTGTACACAAAAGATCTTAATGACTTGAATAACCAAGATGAAGTGGTCACTCACCCAGAGTCAGACAGTCAGACATTCTGGAGTGTGAAGTTAAGTAGGCCTTAGGAAGCAGTGCTGCCAACAAACTACTGGAGGTGATGGAATTACCGCAGAGCTATTTAAAATCCTAAAGTATGATGCTATTAAAGTGCTACACTCAATATGCCAGCAAATTTGGAAAACTCAGCAGTGGCCACAGGACTGGAAAAGGTCAATCTTCATCCCAATTCCCAAGAAGGGCAGTACTAAATAATGCTCAAACTACTGACAATTGCACTGATCTCCCATGCTAGCAGGGTTATGCTCAAAATCCTTCAAGCTAGGCTTCAGCAGTACATGAACCAGGAAATTCCAGATGTACAACCTGAGTTTAGAAAAGACAGAGGAACCAGAGATCAAATTGCCAATATTCTTTGGGAATTCCAGAAAAACATCTACATCTGTTTCATTGACTACACTAAAGCCTTTGACTGTTTGGGTCATAACAAACTGTAGAAAACTCCTGAAGAGATGGGAATACCAGAACATTTTACTTGTCTCCTGAGAAACCTGTGTGTGGGTCAAGAAGCAACAGTTAGAAATTCATATGGAACAACTCATTGGTTCAAAATTGAGAAAGGAGAAAGACAAGGTGGTTTATTGTCACCCTGTTTATTTATCTTATATGGAGAATACATCATGCAAAATGCCAGGCTGGATGACTTACAAGCTGGAAACAAGACTGTGGGGAGAAATATCAACAACCTCAGATATGCCGGTGATACCACTCTAGTGGCAGAAAGCAAAGAGGAACTAAAGAGCCTCTTGATGAAGATGAAAGAAGAGAGTTAAAAAACTGACTTAAAACTCAATATTAAAAAGATTAAGATCATGGCATACAGTCACATTACTTCATGGCAAATAGGAGGGGAAAAATTGGAAGCAGATTTCCTCTTCTTGGGCTCTAAAATCACTGGTGACTGGAGCCATGAAATTAGAAGACAGCTGCTTCTTGGAAGGAAAGCTATGAAGAATATAGATATTGTATTCAAAAGCAAAGACACCACTTTGCCTACAAAGGTCCATATAGTCAAGGTTATGGTTTTTCCAGTAGTCAGAGAAGACTCTTGAGAGTCCCTTGGACATCAAGGAGATGAAACCACTCAATCTAAGGGAAATCAACCCTGAATAGTCATTGGAAGCACTGATGCTGAAGCTGAAGCTCCAATACTGTGCCCACCTGATGTGGTGAGCCGACTCATTGGAAAAGACCCTGATGTTGGGAAGATTGAAGGCAGAATGAGAAGAGGGTGACAGAGGATGAGACGGTTGGATGGCATCACTGATTCAATGGACATGAACTTAGGCAAACTCCAGAAGACGGAAAGGGACAAGGAGGCCTGGTGTGCTGTAGTCTGTGGAGTCCTGAAGAGTTGGACATGACTTGGCAACTGAACAACAGGGTGCAAATATATCCCAATATTCCACAGGGACTGTGCCAAAGTTCTCAGACTCTCTAGGTCAAACAGTGAAAAAAATCTTGAACTGCTTTTTGCAAAAAGCCTCAGGAGATGCCCTTCTCTCCACTGCTCTATGGATAGAAAGTGACCCTTGCCCCAGGCAAAGATCTCTCTCAAGTGTTCCTTCTGGAACAACCCCTCTTTGAATGTACCAGAGCCCTGCTTTGCACGAAGACTGGTGACTGACTCCATTTCACAGCTGGCTTCAAATCATAAAATGTCTGAAGTCTTGTCTACACAGAAGACTGGACGGAGCTCATCACTTCCTCTTCTCCTTCCCCAGGTCCCACTATCCTACTGAATCACGCAGGTAGAATGTCACACATACCTGGACTCTAGTACGCTGTCATGGATTCAAACACCTCAGCAAACCTGACCTCACAGAAGTTTAGCTGTTCTCTGATGTCTTAATTTTTCTCTATATATTTTATGAAACAGATAGCCACTACCCATTATGCAATTACTTGGGATAAATGCCTCAAGAATTTATTATTAAAAACAAAATATGCAAATGTCACAAAAACTTCTTTGTCATGATGAACTTAGATTTTTTTTTTTTTTTCCACATAATAGATCCTAAGAACCATGGACTCAATATGCTTCTCTTCTTGGCTTGGTTTCTAGAAGATTAAATTAGTATTCATTTGCAGTAACTATCTACAGTTGAGGTTTCTGATATCAAAACAAATATCTTCCTTCCTTTCTTTTTGGCTATTGTTTGGCTATTTAAAAGGCTTATACCTTTTAAAAATATATATACTTTGCTTATGATTTTTTTCTTTTAATATTGATTAAATATGTTTTCACATTAATGAGACAAGCTTTTAATTATTTCATCTTCTGTAATTATCTGTAGAATAGAATGATTAATCATAAAATGTGTTCTGCGTCATTCTAAACTAGAAAGTTGAATGGAGCAATAGACTAAATGCATGCTGTTCAAATTATCCTCCTGTGTCCTCCTAAGAGGTTTATTTCCAGCATCTTTGTGAATAGCTTTGGGGAGGGGGGAACACAGTGTGGCATCCCCCCAAATACGGGTAATGATAAAGAGCAAACCTGAAAATAATAGGGCTTATCTTTTCCATACATTCAACAACTGCAACTTACTTTCCATCTGTTATGTATGTGAAATAATGTATTTTTCAAATGTATCATTTCTGACATGAGTATATTTCCTGAAACTTCCTTTTCCTAATATATTCCTTTCCTTGTCATTTAAACTTCAGGGGAAGAAAAATTCTTGTTTTTCTTTTGCATTTGTTCTAACAAATTTGTGCTTCTCTGGTGACTCAGATGGTAAAGAATCTGCCTGCAATGCAGGAGACCTGGGTTTGATCCCTGGATTGGGAAGATTCCCCGGAGAAAGGAATGGCACCCCATTCCAGTATTCTTACTTGGAGAATTCCATGGACAGAGGAGCCTGGTGGGCCACAGTTCTAACGGGATGAAATATTTTAGATTTTAGAAAAATGTGTACTGAGTGGCTGCTCTGTTAGGAAGTATGCCATGAACAAGACAGTATCAGTCCCTGTTCTCATGTGCTCACATTCATCCTCCTTGAGCAAAAATATAAAGTGCAGCTGACCTGCTGCCAGCTCCATTTGCCTTAAGGGTCACACTGACTCACAGTGGCCATAACACTCCACACCAAATGTTAACTTAGTAAGAAATTCCAGGAGACAGAAACTGCAGGATTTCAAAGGTCTGATTAATTACAACAAAAATGGAAGCCATACTGCATTTCCCTCCCAACCTTACAGCCCAGTACTCACTTGCACATTCCAGGCATTTCACATCGCATGACGTTTCTGAGAAATATCGCCAGAGAACATAGAAAATGATGCCAAGGGGGATCAGGGGGATCAAAATCCAAGGAATCACTGCCACCATCACACCCACTACACCAATCACAAGAAGAAATGCCTGAAATAGTGAAAATAGATACAGAAGCCTCCTTATCAAGGATACTTTTCAAAGATCAACTTTAAAGTTTTATTTTTTTTAGGATTCAACTCCTTTCTTTGAAAGTCTTATTGGAATGGCAAGGAATGCTCTTTCATCCAAAGAAATAAAGTCATAGTTGGTCCTCATGATATTTATTGCACGTGTCAAACACTCTAATAAGAACTTTATAGGTATCAGCTCTTTTGATACACTCGGTAACTCTTTGAAGAAAGCATTATTGTTTTTAACAGATGAGAGAATATTTGAGACTCAGAGAGAGTAAGACTTGAATCCTAAACTGTCAGGAGCCAGTAGGTGTTCCTGGAGAGATGAGATAGCTGATACCACAGGTGAGGAAGCCAGAAGCCTCAACTATACACATTGAAATGAAAAAAATGGTTCATTACAAATTTAGTGTCCAGAAAAGCAGCAAAAAACTCAAAAGTTGACCTTTGGAAGTAGGAATTCCTCTTTCTTGGTTTTCTATGCATAGTTAATATTTACTGAGTGCTGACTGTATATAGAGCCAAACTTTCAATACTGCACATGTATGAACTTATTACTCTTCATAATAGTCTTATGGAGTAATAATATCATCTCATTTTACAGTTGGAGACACTGAGGCACCTTGATTGAGATTGCAAAGCATAAATCAGGAAGCTGGAGAGCCCAGGTTAGGAGCTTTTATGATATATTTAAGCTTGCCCCAACATATAGCCACATGACTGCAGCCATGAAATTAAAGGACGCTTACTCCTTGGAAGGAAAGTTATGACCAACCTAGATAGCATATTGAAAAGCAGAGACATTACTTTGCCAACAAAGGTTCGCCTAGTCAAGTCTATGGTCTTTCCTGTGGTCATGTATGGATGTGAGAGCTGGACTGTGAAGAAGGCTGAGCGCCGAAGAATTGATGCTTTTGAACTGTGGTGTTGGAGAAGACTCTTGAGAGTCCCTTGGACTGCAAGAAGATCCAACCAGTCCATTCTGAAGGAGATCAATCCTGGAATTTCTTTGGAAGGAATGATGCTAAAGCTGAAACTCCAGTATTTTGGCCACCTCATGCGAAGAGTTGACTCATTGGAGAAGACTCTGATGCTGGGAGGGATTGAGGGCAGGAGGAGAAGGGGACGACAGAGGATGAGATGGCTGGATGGCATCACTGACTCGATGGATGCGAGTCTGGGTGACCTCCGGGAGCTGGTGATGGACAGGGAGGCCTGGCGTGGCGCGGTTCATGGGGTCGCGAGGAGTCGGACATGACTGAGCGACTGATCTGATCTGATCTGAACATATAGCCATCTTTCTATCATGCTAAGTATGTAAAATGTCTGTTTCAAAGGTCAATGTCTTTGAAACAACAGCAGATAACATTTACCAACTGTCTACTATATGGAAGACACCATGCTAAGAGGTCTATGAACAATCACTTAATCATCATCTCATCCCATGCTGTGATTTTATCTTGGGAAGTGACTTTGGTCTAAAAAGACGGCAAGAAGAATGGAAACCAAACACTGGATGATGTTGATTTAAGTATCCATCTTTATCAGGAAAAGTATGATATCATGGTACACAGACTCTGGCAACAGGAATGCAACCAACACAGTGTCCGCCTGCTGTGGAAGTGCAGTCAATTGTGGGGACATGGAGGTTCATACAGTCTGAGCCAAGGCCTCTTAAGTTTATGATCTCAGGTGGAGACAAATCCATAATGATCTGTACAAATGAGAGTGCTGAAGAAACATGAGGAAGAACATGTGAACTCTTTTTTGAGAATTCTAACAAAAGACTGACGACTGAATTTCACAAGTTGGTTTTAACAAACAGAAAGAGTGGTATAAATGATTTGCAGGTAGTAATGAGAGTTGACAGAAATTTTGAGCATAAAGGAGCCTGGCTGGGAGGCTCAAGATGCTTGTCTGAGTTAACCCTGGTTATTCTGGGTCTTCTCAGCACCAGCACCTACATCCTGTGTTCACCAGCCCAGAGCCTCCCCACCTGGTCACCCAGGGCAGCTGGGCCTGGGGGGCATCTCTGAGGGATGGGTTACTGGGGTGATGTCTGTATCACAGAGACTCAGGTTATCATTTCACAGCTCTTACTAATCAGTTTTCTTTGAGGGTCCTCACAACCATCTTGTGAATGAGAAAAGCAAGAACTTCATTTCCTCTTACAGATAAGAAACATGAGTCTGGGAGGGTAAGTGACTGTCCTAGATTTTCCTAGAAGTTACTGCAGGTCAGGAAGAAAGACAGGAGCAGTTTGTACTATGGGAATCCAGAGCCACAGCCATAGGCAGGAGGACCCTGGAGAGAAGAGGAAACTTCCAGAACTGTGACTCTGTGTCCAGGAGCCCTACAGAACCAATTTGTATTATCTCAATGGAGACCCATGAACTCTTCCTGTTTATCCCCATCTTTGCCATGGTATCAATATAAAACTTAGAGTGAAGAGGATCGAATTTCAAAGTAATAAATTCCAATCCTAAGTGGCAAAAAGTAGACCTGTCTGATCTCTCTCCTAGTAGACCTACTGATGAATGATTTCATATACCCACTGGATTAACTACTCCCTTCATGCTCATGGGAGGGGTCCTTCAAGTTCCTTCTGATTTTAAATAAAGTCACTAGGCATGCCAGTGCTGGTTGTGAATTAAAAAAAAAATTGCTAAAACATCATTTATGAAACATCCAAATTATAAGTTTGTTTTTTAAGCAGATTTATATCATTTGATTGGACAAATCAGTTTCAATAACCTGATTCTCCCAAGTTAAGGGCCTTTTATTAATATGACTAACCCAGCCTGGCAGATTACCTAGGAAGCAGAGGTAAGATTAAAATGAAGAGCTGTGCCAATACCTTTTCCTTGGGTGCCTGTTCCAGAGCCATTACTAATGCCCTCAGATGTGCCCAAGTTAGGTGAGGTCCTTCAGATGGCATGTCCCTAAATTTGGAAGCAATTCAAAGAGGCTGTCTTTAAGAATTTTATTTCTACTTGCTGGTCATACTATAGCCATAGGCTTCCGGGCTAGCTCAGTTGGTAAAGAATCTGCAATGCAGGAGACCCTGGTTCAATTCCTGGGTTGGGAAGATCCACTGGAGAAGGGATAGGCTACCCACTCCAGTATTCTTGGGCTTCCCTTATGGCTCAATTGATAAAGAATCAACTCACAATGTGGGAGACCTGGATTCTATCCCTGAGTTGGGAAGATCCCTTGAAGAAGGGAAAGGCTACCCACTCCAGTGTTCTGGCCTGGAGAATTGGATGGACTGTATACTCCATGGGGTCGCAAAGAGTCGAACACCACTGAGTAACTTTTACTATAACCAGTCTCATACTGGATCAGATATTATATTATAAAAACATATATACAGGGAGGGGAGAGGGAGGAGGGTTCAGGATGGGGAACATGTGTATACTGGCGGCGGATCCATCTTGATGTATTGTAAAAGCAATACAATATTGTAAAGTTAAGCAAAATAAAAAAAAATTAAAATTAAAAAAAACATATATACAATGTCTTGGTTTACATTTATGTGTATCTATGTATATATGTTTGTGAATCTTTTATTACCATCTGTCTCAAACTCTTTATAGAAGTTGGTAAAAGACAAAAATAGTATCTAAGCAAAAAGCCAACACTCTAAAGAAGGAAACAGAAGATTCTGGTACACAACAAACATCCCTTCCTTGAAATTAATCTCATTTCCTCCTTCTATATTCCTAGGAATTCCAAGGAGTCTAATCTAAACTACACACATTAATTCCCCCCATCAGATTGGATTTCAGGTCTATCTGAAGGCCACCTCTTCAAAGCCAGTGCTTCTGCTCCTCTGTCACACCATGGCACAGAGACAATGATGTGTCTGTAGCAAGAAATGTGCTGACCTAGAAGCAAGTAACCTAGTCCTTTGCCTCAAGACATAAAGGGAAATCATCATGTTGATATACTTACTTCCCATTTGGAGAACACCATTTTGAGAATTCTACCCAATGCTGATGAATCCACGTGAAAAATTACAGAAAATTCTTGGGTGAAATCTATCACTTGAGAGTACATGGTGACTTTTTACAATTCAGAATAATTCCTTAGTTTGCAGAGAATGACAACCTACACCCGTAGGAGAAATTCTACTAGTCTGGTATTGTGCTGAGACAGAGTTTGGGGCTAATCTTCATGAATATTAACAGAGAGGGTAAGATCCTACACATTCTCTCAAACTTAAAAAAAACTGGGATATACCAACAATACAAAAGGACACTGGCAGGAGTTAAATGAGATCACGTATATAGAGTGCTTATCAGATCATGCATAAACAAATAAAAACTGTAAGTCCATTATTACCACCCTTCACTGTGCTCTGGTGCCAGCATCCAGGGGAGGAGAGAGGGTGTGTTAAAAGATTTATGGGCCCAAAGAATGGTAAGAATCTCGTGGAGGTGGAGCCTAAGAGGCTACTCATTTCAACCACTGGAACAGCTTAATACTACCCAAGGACGTATCAGCATGTATACGTGCTCAGTCATGCTTGACTCTGTGAACCCACGGACTGTAGCCCACCAGGTGCCTCTGTCCCTGGGATTTTCCCAGCAAGAATACTGGAGTGGGCTGCCACTTCCTCCTCCAGGGAATCTTCCAGATCCTGGGACTGAACCCCAAATCTCCTCCACTGACAGGCAGATTCTTTACCACTAAGCCACCTGGAATCCCAGGACACATCAGAGTAGGTACTATTTTTCCTGGATGTGGTGTTGATGTCATATGTTCCAAAGTGACTGTGGTTTTTCTCCGGTCACAGTAAAATTCATACCTGAGGTCTATTTTGTTTGAAGATGCACTTTTAAAATAATATGACCAATAAACCTCATGCCTGTTACAATTTTTGTCTTTTCTACATTTTCTTCCCAACTCTAGGTCTTCCAAAGACCTAGATATGGCAGTAAAGACCTAGATATGACCAAAGACCTAGATATGACCTAAATATTCCAAAGACCTGAGCGATATGGCAGCTAGTAAACATTATTTTAGATGTTTTTTTTCTTATTCCATATCTTCTTTCTGTTTAAAGTTTTGCATTTTCTTGGTTAAGCCTTACTGTTATGAAACTGCTGAGCATTTATGGGAGACAGCTGGTAGACCTCTGAACCAACAAAATCAAACCAGATTTTTCAATATATTCCAAAGAGAAGATCAATTTTTACATTTTCTATTTCATGCATCATGAACTGGTGTATTGATACCAGTGTAAATACAAAAACTAGATTTCATACACTAGTGAATCCCAAGAAATTCAACTGTGTCCGCTCCAGGTCCACCTTCCTGGTGCAGGCTAGCAACCTGGGTTTTTTTGTTTTTTTTTGTTTTTTTAAAGTCAGCAAACATTTTTAATAATTAGGGGACCATTGCTACAGGGTAGTGATTTTTTTAACTTTAAAAACAATTACTTTCTCTCAAGTATGGTATCAACTTTGTAGCACCTCTGTCCTTGGAAACTTTAAAAAACAAGTTGGGTGTAGTGATTTCAGAATCAATATCCAAGTGTACAGGTGAATACACCAGATAGATCTTGGTCCTTTCCAATTCCATAATTCTATGGTGATAGGAAATCCCAAATTCCAATCTTGTCTTGGCATATTTGGCTGGTTTCTGACAGGAAGACAGCTGGTGTTTGTGGTTGTATAATGAATCTTCAATCACCAATTGGGCTAACTATACTAAAATATAAAGAAAAGCATTCTGGTTTGGTAATTTTCATTTAACCAGTCCTCCTAATTTTTATACACTCCACTTTTTTTTTTAATTTTATTATTATTATTATTTTTTAATTTTTCTTAACTTTACAATATTGTATTACTTTTACTATACATCGAGATGGATCCGCCACCAGAATACACGTGTTCCCCATCCTGAACCCTCCTCCCTC
>SJYU01007789.1:68842-95576 GCA_006410795.1 Tragelaphus strepsiceros
CTTGTGTTTCTTCCAGTCCAGCATTTCTCATGATGTACTCTGCATATAAGTTAAATAAACATGGTGACAATATACAGCCTTGACGTACTCCTTTTCCTATTTGGAACCAGTCTGTTGTTCCATGACCAGTTCTAACTGTTGCTTCCTGACCTGCATACAGATTTCTCAAGAGGCAGATCAGGTGGTCTGGTATTCCCATCTCTTTCAGAATTTTCCACAGTTTATTGTGATCTACACAGTCAAAGGCTTTGACATAGTCAATAAAGCAGAAATAGATGTTTTTCTGGAACTCTCTTGCTTTTTCCATGATCCATCAGATGTTGGCAATTTGATCTCTGGTTCCTCTGCCTATTCTAAAACCAGTTTGAACATCAGGAAGTTCACGGTTCACATATTGCTGAAGCCTGGCTTGGAGAATTTTGAGCATGACTTTACTAGCGTGTGAGATAACTGCAATTGTGTAGTAGTTTGAGCATTCTTTCGCATTGTCTACTGGAATGAAGATAACCTCAGATATGCAGATGATATCACCCTTATGGCAGAAAGTGAAGAGGAACTAAAAAGCCTCTTGATGAAAGTGAAAGTGGAGAGTGAAAAGGTTGGCTTAAAGCTCAACATTCAGAAAACGAAGATCATGGCATCTGGTCCCATCACTACATGGGAAATAGATGGAGAAACAGTGGAAACAGTGTCAGACTTTATTCTTCTGGGCTGCAAAATCACTGCAGATGGTGACTGCAGCCATGAAATTAAAAGACACTTACTCCTTGGAAGGAAAGTTATGACCAACCTAGATAGCATATTCAAAAGCACAGACATCACTGTGCCAACAAAGATTCGCCTAGTCAAGGCTATGGTCTTTCCTGTGGTCATGTATGGATGTGAGAGCTGGACTGTGAAGAAGGCTGAGTGCCGAAGAATTGATGCTTTTGAACTGTGGTGTTGGAGCAGACTCTTGAGAGTACCTTGGACTGCAAGGAAATCCAACCAGTCCATTCTGAAGGAGATCAGCCCTGGGATTTCTTTGGAAGGTATGATGCTAAAGCTGAAACTCCATGCAAAGAGTTGACTCATTGGAGAAGACTCTGATGCTGGGAGGGATTGAGGGCAGGAGGAGAAGGGGAGGACAGAGGATGAGATGGTTGGATGGCATCACTGACTGGATGAATGTGAGTCTGAGTGACCTCCGAGAGCTGGTGATGGATAGGGAGGCCTGGCGTGCTGCAGTTCATGGGGTCGCAAAGAGTCGGACACGACTTAGCGACTGATCTGATCTGATCTGATGGTTCATAGTACCTCACATTTTGGGAAATTTTGTATCCCTGCCATTTCCATATTGTGACTTCACTATTTAAGTAATAAGCTTTCACAGGGCATCAGGTGTGACAGACACAGACTCATGCTTAAGCATCCAAGAAGACTAGAGGGATGGAGGCAGGAAACCAGAAATATTGTTTGAAAACGAAAGATCACATCTTATCATTGATTTTATATCCCTTCTCAGAATTCATGCAATTCATAAAGGCTGCAGGATTGGAAAATGAGAATTTCTATTAGACATCCAGTCTTTTCAATGATTAAATTAAAAATGGAAGATACATAGACATAGTCTATTTTGGTTTTTGGTGTAGGCAACTCCTGAGAAATGTGTTTCTCTAGGCCCTTAAGCTCCTTTTATAATTGGGGCTTCAGGAAGCCAGCCTGCAGGTGAGACCTGGGACCTCTACCTGCTTTTTCTGACCTCGATCAGAGATGATTTCCTCCCTTTGGACTTGTACATCAAGTCACAACTAGATGACGAATGAGCAGCGGTTAGGGGCTGCATTTCTGCTGCTGGGATGTGAGACTCTGCTGTTGTCCACAAGGCATTTGGCTCACCGGAAGCACAAGGTGTGCCCATGGCAGGAGCTGGAGTCAATGGAGGCTTTCACCCTTGGCCAGACCAGAATTACAGGCTGGGCCTCAATTTTCCCATCTCAGACTTAGGAAATACACATGGAGAAACTGTCTTTTAATGACACTTTTAGCAGGCATGTGACAATTTTTCTGAGACTCTAAGAAGGCCTGTTTTAGAGGATGATTTTCAGAATTAAATGAGCTCATGCAGGTGAAAGAACCCAGTCATAATGCCAAGTGAATTACCAGGTGCTCAGCCATGAAGATGAGAGAATGACCCCCAGGTTCTGCAGCATAATGTTACCCAGGAAAGTTCACCAGGAGCTGCAGGAGGGTCCATTTAGTAAAATGCAGATTCTGATTCAGGAGTGCTGGGGGAGCTAGAGAGTTTACATTCCCTCCAAGCTGCTAGGTGAGGCCCTTTCTGCTATTGTTCAGACCAGGCTTTGAGGGGAAAGAGGATGGGCAATTATTTAATCAGTTCTGCTTCAAGAACATTAAAACGAAATTGGCAATTTTCCCACATATTCTTATGAACTTTGTGGTTCTCCTAGTCATTTTTTAACATCTCAAAGTAGCAATGCCAAAATAAGGAAAATATAAGTCAAAAAATATTAAAGGTATAGCATAAATGCTGGTGATTTACTTGATGGAAAACTGCAACTCTTTAACAGAGACAAGATTTAGAAACACTGCAAATATGATTTTGCTTAGGTGTTGAAAGAAATACTGGAATCTTTTGTTAAGATGAAAAAGCTACTTAGGGATGAACAGTATGTGAAAACCACTAGATATGGGAGTCAGAAGGTCTGAGAGACCCAAGGCAGACAAATAGTGTAAACTATAAGGAAAACAATAACAATGAAGTGAAAATGAGTCTCCTACCCAAAGCAATCTATAGATTCAATGCAATCCCTATCAAGCTGCTGCGGCTGCTAAGTTGCTTCAGTAGTGTCCGACTCTGTGCAACCCCATAGACAGCAACCCGCCAGGAACAACAATATTTTTCACAGAACTAGAACAAATTATTTCACAGTTTGTATGGAAATACAAAACAACAACAACAACAACAAAAACTTGAATAGCCAAAGCAATATTGTGAACAAAGAATGGAACTGGAGGAATCAATCTGCCTGACTTCAGATTATACTGCAAAGCTACAGTCATCAAGACAGTATGCTACTGGCACAAAGACAGAACTATAGATCAATGTAATAAAATAGAAAGCCCAGAGATAAATCCATGCACCTATGGACACCTTATCTGTGACAAAGGAGGCAAGAATATACAATGGAGAAAAGACAATATCTTTAACAAGAGGTGCTGGGGAAACTGCTCAGCCACCTTTAAAAGAATGAAACTAGAACATTTGCTAACACCATACACAAAAATAAACTCAAAATGGATTAAAGATCTAAATGTAAGACCAGAAACTATAAAACTCTTAGAGTAAAACATAGGCAAAACACTCTTTGACATAAATCACACCAGGGTCCTCTATGATCAGACACAACCGAGCGATTGAATAACAACTGCCGGGAGCCAGCGTGAGGAACTCCGACCATGGCAAAGGTCATAAGGAAGGAGGCTCAGCATACGAAAAAGTGGGATTTAGCCTCAGGAGTCCCCTTGGATATTCTCGAACATCTACCCCCAAAATCAGAGTCTGCCTACTTTACTGCTTTGTGCTCTCACCTCTGACTTTACAGGGGGCTGTCCCCCACCACCATCTCGCTCCCTCTGATAAAGAGTTAACTTACAGCTCCAGTTAGTAAGTTCCTGGATATTAGGAGTGTTTAAATCCAAATCCCTCAGATAGCTCTCTAACTCGCCTGACAAGTTTACGGGGACTCCTACAGCTATGCATAGGATTGTTTATAGTCTCTCAGCCGTGAGAGGCAGGGGAAGCTTAAGATATTCAAATAGCTTAGAGCCTCTCAGAGAGTTAGAAACTGTCAGAATAAAACTAGTAAAAGATTTCATTAATTGAGCCAATGCTTGCTGCCAAGTTTCCACACCCCCTGTTTTGTATCCTTGAATGTGTATTAATTAATATAGTTGGTTGTAGAAAAAATAAGTAGTGGCCTTGGTGTTAGCAACTTTAGACCCTTAAGGTAATAAATTCTTTCCTTTTTTGTAAACCCACTATGCCTTTGCCCTATAGGAATGCAACTTTATCTAACACCTTCGGATGAGGATGGTGCCAAACCTTAAAATAATTACTCTCAGAGAAAATAAGTCTTAGGGTTGACAAACCTTTGTCAAAAGTCATAAAATGTTGATAGGCCTTCTGGCCAGAAGATTATGTAAATCACCTAAACCATTTGTATACGATAAATTTGCAGGAAAGAAACCCTGGTTTTTGATAAGGATCAAAGACTGCTGACTTTGTATGATTTCACACCCCCTATTATCCTCTATGTGCAACTTAGGGTATAAAAGCCCCTGTTGAAAATAAAGCTACGGGCCTTGCTCACCAAAGCCTGGTCTCCCCGTGTCATTCTTTCTTGTTTCCTTTTCCTCCTTTTCTCTTCTGTTCTTCCTTCATGCCAAAATAATTTGGAGTGTGGGGGGGGTCCTCTGTGACCACTTATTTGCCTGGGATTCTAAGACCCACTCAAGAAGGTGCCTAAGGTGGGGCACCTTCTGCTATTCAAGAGGGCGCCTGCAGCCTCCACAGTGAGAGCAAGTTTGGTGTCAAGAACTTTATTGATTTCCCACGTAAACCAGTTATTATTGAGCATCTAATAAATCTCTCAGCCTTTACTATCCCTTAATCACCGACACCGTCATCCTGAGGGAATCCCTGGATCCAACCGGGGCTGGACCCCGACACTTTTCCAATGAGTCAACTCTTCACATGAGGTGGCCAAAGTATTGGAATTTCAGCTTCAGCATCAGTCCTTTCAATGAACACCCAGGACTGATCTCCTTTAGGATGGACTGGTTGGATCTCCTTGCAGTCCAAGGGACTCTCAAGAGTCTTCTCCAACACCACAGTTCAAAAGCATCAATTCTTCAGCACTCAGCTTTCTTCACAGTCCAACTCTCACATCCATACATGATCACTAGAAAAACCATAGCCTTGACTAGACAGACCTTTGTTGACAAACTTATATGCTTTTAATATGCTTTTCAATATGCTATCTAGGTTGGTAATAATTTTCTTTTCAAGGAGCAAGCATCTTTTAATTTCATGGCTGCAATCTCAATCTGTAGTGATTTTGGAGCCCAAACAAATAAAGTTCAACACTGTTTCCACTGTTTCCCCATCTATTTGCCATGAAGTGATGGGCTCACATGCCATGATCTTCGTTTTCTGAATGTTGAGCTTTAAGCCAACTTTTTCACTCTCCTCTTTCACTTTCATCAAGAGGCTTTTTAGTTCCTCTTCACTTTCTGTCATAAGGGTGGTGTCATCTGCATATCTGAGGTTCTTGATATTTCTCCCGGCAATCTTCACTCCAGCTTGTGCTTCTTCCAACCATAAAGTCAACCATCAGTAAATTCTGAAAGCCAGATCACAATTTGGACACTCATATCATGAAAATCCACATCTCTTCCATCTGTACTACACAGGTAGATGTTGGGGGAAAAGAGTATGTATAAACAACTCTAAGTGCTAAGTGCTATGTTGCTTCAGTCGTGCCCAACTCTGTGTGACCCCATAGATGGCAATGCACCAGGTTCCCCCGTCTCTGGGATTCTCCAGGCAAGAGTACTGGAGTGGGGTGCCACTGCCTTCTCTAAGAATACATCTTATCGGACCCAGAAATTCCATTTCTAGGATTATCCCCAGGAGTCAATAAGCATATAATAAAATTGAATGTTTTTGAGTCAGAATGTTTTTGCATCAGAAGTAGAAAACAACCTGAACAACAAGTCAGAAACAAGTCTATAATGTATTATGTACAATTTTAATTTTCCCTGTGTGTTCTTATCTTTCTATAACAGTTGTTGCTTGAATAAAAAGTAAAATAGGGAGAGGAGAGCAAAAGAAAGACTGGGAAAAGATCAGGAGGAGGAAATATAGGGTGAAAAGGAGGAAGGAGGGGGAAGAGTAGGAAAGAGGAAGGGGAAGAGAGAGGGACAGAAGGAAAGTACCCCCTTGAAGTTCATGTTATCCAAGAACCAATGAGAGTCCTCCCACTGCTCTGGTTCACAGTTTTCTATCTCACCTACAAGACAGAACACCGTGAAAGATGACAGTGAACTCCTTGTCAACATACAAATTCACAAAGATCATATTTTAAGAACTGAGTCTACAATCTAAGTTGGAGTCAGTCACCTCTAGATTTCTGACACCTCACCCATACCTGGGACTCCTCAGCTTACTTATAATCAAACTGTAATTTAAAACTTGGAAGTTCCCATGTCTAGTCTGTGCCTTATTTATTTTTAAAGGCATATTTACATATGATAAAATATCAAAGTATATTTCTACTGAGGTATATTTTACATCTTATAAAATTCACTCATTTCAAGTATACAGTTCAATGAATTTTAGTAACTTTACTGATTCAAAAATCCCCCAAAATCAAAGTTAAGGCACTTATTTCCATGTCCTAATAAGACTGCTCATGTCATAAGTTGCAAAAAGTGACTCCTTATTCCCTCTCCCAGCCTCAAGAAACCACTAACCTACTTTCTTTCTCTATAACATTGCCTTCAGGACATAATATACAAATATAATATATGAATGAAATTGTATAGTATGTGGTCTCTGGGTCTGACTTTTTTCAATTTTTTTACTCACTGGGAAAAAAAAGGGTCACGTATAAATAGTGTGTGTCTTTTTGAGGCCTAGTCTTTACCACAAAAATGGTCTTCAGATCAGATCAGATTAGATCAGTCACTCAGTCGTGTCTGACTCTTTGCGACCCCATGAGTCACAGCACGCCAGGCCTCCCTGTCCATCACCAATTCCCGGATTTCATTCAGACTCATGTCCATCGAGTCAGTGATGCCATCCAGCCATCTCATCCTCTGTCGTCCCCTTCTCCTCTTGTCCCCAATCCCTTCCAGCACCAGGTCTTTTCAAATGGGTCAACTTTTCGCATGAGGTGGCCAGAGTACTGGAGTTTCAGCTTCAGCATCATTCCTTCCAAAGAAATCCCAGGGCTGATCTCCTTCAGAATGGACTGGTTGGATCTCCTTGTAGTCCAAGGGACTCTCAAGCGTCTTCTCCAACACCACAGTTCAAAAGCATCAAATCTTCCGTGCTCAGTCTTCTTCACAGTCCAACTCTCACATCCATACATGACCACAGGAAAAACCATAGCCTTGACTAGACGAACCTTTGTTGGCAAAGTAATGTCTCTGCTTTTGAATATGCTATCTAGGTTGGTCATAACTTTCCTACCAAGGAGTAAGTGTCTTTTAATTTCATGGCTGCAGTCACCATCTGCAGTGATTTTGGAGCCCAGAAAAATAAAGTCTAACACTGTTTCCAGTGTCAGACAAAATGTGGTCCACTGGAGAAGGGAATGGCAAACCACTTCAAGATTCTTGCCTTGAGAACTCCATGAACAGTATGAAAAGGCAAAATGATAGGATACTGAAAGAGAAACTCCCCAGGTCAGTAGGTGCCCAATATGGTACTGGAGATCAGTGAAGAAATAACTCCAGAAAGAATGAAGGGATGGAGCCAAAGTAAAAAGAATACCCAGCTGTGGATGTGTCTGGTGATAGAAGCAAGGTCCGATGCTGTAAAGAGCAATATTGCATAGGAACCTGGAATGTCAGGTCCATGAATCAAGGCAAATTGGAAGTGGTCACACAAGAGATGGCGAGAGTGAATGTTGACATTCTAAGAATCAGCGAACTGAAATGGACTGGAATGGGTGAATTTAACTCAGATGACCATTATATCTACTACTGCAGGCAAGAATCCCTCAGAAGAAATGAAGTAGCCATCATGGTCAACAAAAGAGTCCAAAATGCAGTACTTGGATGCAATCTCAAAAACAACAGAAGGATCTCTGTTCGTTTCCAAGGCAAACCATTCAATATCACAGTAATACAAGTCTATGCCCCAACCAGTAATGCTGAAGAAGCTGAAGTTGAAAGGTTCTATGAAGACCTACAAGACCTTCTAGAACTAACACCCAAAAAAGATGTCCTTTTCATTTTAGGGGACTGGAATGCAAAAGTAGGAAGTCAAGAAACACCTGGAGTAACAGGCAAATTTGGCCTTGGAATAAAGAATGAAGCAGGGCAAAGACTAATAGAGTTCTGCCAAGAAAATGCACTGGTCATAACAAACACCCTATTCCAACAACACAAGAGAAAAATGGTCTTAGTCACCAGCAAAGAGACTCTATATCAGGTGATGCCACACTTGACCTTGCAGGCAAGTTAAGAGCAGATTTGTTTTGTGAACTCTTCAGTGTTGTGAACTTCTGTATATGTGCCCATGGCTAGCTTCACCGATGGTTCTACAACCTCATTCTTTTGATAAGAATAGGCCATTAGCTTGACAGCCTGCACAGAGTCAGAAGAGTTGGATTGAGGCCAGACTCAGTCCAGTGGAGTGTGGAGGGGTTGAGATAATTAAAGATTCACTGTCCTGGCAATAAGTGGGATCTACATCCATGCAGGCTATTAAAAAAGGGCAGAGTCCCCAAAGAGATGAAGAAAATATATCCATACCTTCTAAGTACCATGCAAGGTGATGGGGCCAAATTGGTCCCATGGAAAGGGTGTTCATAGGATCCTGGAGATGGTCAACAAACTGAAAAGGATCCAGGATTGCATAAAGGAGCCATTAAAGGAGGTGGGCCAGTCAGGAGTTCCTGTATCTACACAAATTAATTCAGCCTAGAATAGACTAAGTATGGGAATGGGAGCTTTAAAGTCTGGGAGCTTCACATCCTCTTTTTCTTTGCTATGAGAATAAGTCATCAATATGGTGGCTACTCAAAGAATGTCAAGAAATACAGCAACAGCAAGTAGGAAACCAACAGTGGAAAACCACCAAGTTCTGGTCCTTTTCTGGCCCTCGGTAGAAAAAGGCCTTTACGTAACTCATCTAATCTCCAATGAGAGGGAAATCTTTGTCTGTAAAAAGAAGATGACAACATTCACAGGATAAAAGATCATGAGGATAGAAGAGATCATGTTTAAAAGCATCTTCTAAAACTGTAGGGCAGAGTAATACTCCATCGTGTATATGTACCACAGCTTGCTTATCCATTCATCTGTGGATGGACATCTAGGTTGCTTCCACGTCCTGGCTATTGTAAACAGTGCTGCTATGAACATTGGGGTACACGTGCCTCTTTCAATTCTGGATTTCTCAGTGTGTATGCCCAGCAGTGGGATTGCTGGGTCATAAGGCNATGCCTGGGACTGGAGTACTGGGATGACCTGGAGGGATGGTGTGGGGGGGGGGGAGGAGGGTCCAGGGTGGGGAACACGTGTGTTCTGGTGGCGGATCCATCTCGATGTATGGTAGAGCTAGTGCAATATTGTAAAGTTAAGAAAAATAAAAAAAAACAAAACTGTAGGGCACACAGTAGGTGTTATTCATATTATTCTTATGGGATTTCAGAGCTCTAAGGGACATGAAATATCACCAGGGCTAGTCATTTCTAAATTTTGCCCTATGAAGCATTTGAGATTCAAGAGAGGTACGCTGGAGAATGAGGCAGATGAGAAAGTGGAAGACAAGGCACCTTATCCTTCTCCCTTACTTCTCATTCCCTGGCCATAGGAACCCCTTACATCTATCTGGACATTACCACAGAAATGGTGCTTGAAAAAAGAATTCTGCAGCAAACAGAAATGTTCAAAACCTTTTGTAGAACAAGCTTCTGGTGATAGAGGAGACCGAGTCCAACCTTGCTCAGGGTGATGCAATTACATTTCATCATGGAGTGGGTGATACTGCCAAGCCATCCCAGGATTTCCACCCAGCAGAGCAAGGAGGCACAGACACCAGTTTTCAGGGCAACTTCCTGCAATACCCTTTGCTGCCTCGTTGTTTTGTAAGAATGGTGCTATTAACAATTTTTTCTTTTCCTGGTTCCCTACCTAAACTTCACTCACTTTCATTACAAGGATTTCCAGTTGGCTTATGCATCCTAAGTTGTTATTTCTACTCCTGACCTCTTCCTCAGGCACTTGTCTGTCCTGTTGTTGTTGTTCAGTCTCTAAGTTATGTCCAACTCTTTGAGACCCTTATGGACTATAGCACACAAGGCTTCCCTGTCCTTCACGATCTCTCGCAGTTTGTTCAAACTTAAGTCTATTGAGTCAGTGTTGCCATCCAAACATTTCATCTTCTGTCATCCCCTTCTCCTCCTGCCTTCAATCATTCCCAGCATCAGAGTCTTTTCTAATGAGTCAGCCCTTCGCATCAGGTGGCCAAAGTATTGGAGTTTCAGCTTCAGTATCAATCCTTCCAAAGAGTATTCACAGTTAATTTCCTTTAGGATGGACTGGTTTGATCTCCTTGCTGTCCAAAGTACTGTCAAGAGTCTTCTCCAGCACTATAGTTCAAAAGCATCAATTCTTTGGTGCTCAGCCTTCTTTATGGTCCAACTCTCACATTGGTACATGACTACTGGAAAAACCATACCTTTGACTATATGCACCTTTCTGAGGAATGTGATGTCTCTGCTTTTTAATACAATGTCTAGGTCTGTACAGCTTTTCTTCCAAGGAGCAAGCATCTTTTAATTTCATGGCTGCACTCACTGTCTGCAGTGATTTTGGAGCCCAAGAAAATAAAGTCTGTCACTCTTCCCATTGTTTCCCCATCTATTTGCCATGAAGTGATAGGACCTGATGCCACAATCTTAGTTTTTGTATGTTGAGTTTTAAGCCAGCTTTTTCACTCTATCATTTCACCTTCATCAGGAAGCTCTTTAGTTCCTCTTCACTTTCTTCCATTAAAGTAGTATTATCTACATATATGAGGTTGTTGAAATTTTTCCCTGAAGTGTTGTTCCAGCTTGTGATTCATCCAGGCTTGCATTCAAACAATTTACTCTGCATATAAGTTGAATAAACAGGGTGACAGTATACAGCCTTGATGTACTGCTTTCCCAATTTGGAACCAGTCCTTTGTTCAATATCTGGTTCTAACTGTCACTTCCTGTTCTGCAAACAAGTTTTTCAGGAGACAGGTCAAGTGGTCTGGTATTCTCATCTCTTTGGAAGGAATGATGCTAAAGCTGAAACTCCAGTACTTTGGCCACCTCATGCGAAGAGTTGAGTCATTGGAAAAGACTCTGATGCTGGGAGGGATTGGGGGCAGGAGGAGAAGAGGATGACAGAGGATGAGATGGCTGGATGGCATCACTGACTCGATGGACGTGAGTCTGAGTGAACTCCGGGAGTTGGTGATGGACAGGGAGGCCTGGCATGCTGCGATTCAGGCGTCGCAAAGAGTCAGACACGACTGAGCAGCTGATCTGATCTGATCTGATTCTCATCTCTTTAAGAATTTTCCTTAGTTTGTTGTGAACCACACAGTCAAAGGCTTTAGCGTAGTCAATGAAGAAGTAGATATTTTCCTGGAATTCCCTTGTTCTTTCTATAGTCCATCTGATTTTGGTAATTTGATCTCTGGTTCCTCTGCCTTTTCTAAGTCCAGCTTGCATATCCGAAAGTTCTCAGTTCACGTACCATTTAACCCTAGTTTGAAGGATTCTAATTATAATCTTGCTAGCATGTGAAATGAGTGCAATTGTATGGTAGTTTGAACATTATTTGGCATTGTTTTTCTTTGAGACTGAAAGAAAACTGACCTTTTCTAGTCCTGTGGTCACTGCTGAGTTTTCCAAATTTTCTAGAGTATTGAGCAGAGCACTTTAGGATTTGAAATAGCTAAGCTGAATCCCATCACCTCTGCTAACTTTGTTCATAGTTAATGCTTCCTAGGGCCCAGTTGACTTCACACTCCAGAATATCTGGCTCTAGATGAGTGATCACACCATCATGGTTAAGATCTTTTATGTACAGTTCTGTGTATTCTTAATTTCTTACGCTTCTGATAGGTCCTTGCCCTTTGTATTTGTAATTGTGCCCATCTTTGCATGAAATGTTCCTTTTATAGAACATCTTAAGCTCAACCCATCTAAGCTAAACAGAACCTTTGAAGTTGACACAACTACCCACACCCAACTTTTCAAACACTCTTAGATCTCTGCCTAAACAATCAATAAGAAAACTTTTATTAACTGCCCATCTTTGCATGAAATGTTCCGTTTATAGAACATCTTAAGCTCAACCCATCTAAGCTAAACAGAAACATTTGAAGTTCACACAACTACCCACACCCAACTTTTCAAACTCTCTTAGATCTTTGCCTAAACAATCAATAAGAAAACTTTTATTAACTTTGTCTTCTCTCGATCTCACGTTATTACCAACAGGTCTCAACTTGTCATTTAAAATAATTTCATTTATATCATGCTGTTTTTATTAAATCACATACATCATATTTAGAAATAGTGAGGAGAAAAGAGACAGAAGAGAGGTACCCACCTTACCTCCCTTCCATCACTCCTGATCCTGTATCCTTATTCTGATGGAGGGCCCTCCTCTCTCTTCTATTCACCCACTAAGCAGGTCCTCAGTCCCTACCTTCTCTGTGCAGACCTCAGCCTTAGCCCTTTCTTCTCCCTAAGACTCTCTCTGACAAACATAGTTCCCAGGAGTCTGCTATTCACTTGAACTCCTTTACCTTTAGTGGACAGGCTTTGAATAAAATGTGCTGCCTTCTCAGGAACCCTCCACAGCCCTGACCACAGCTAAGTGACCATAAGTGCTCAATGGGTCCTAACCCACCGACTAGCCACCAAGTCATTCTGATTTCCCTCTAAAGAACTATGAGGCCAAGAGTGCATGCTTGCTGCATGCTAAGTTGCTTCTGTCATGTCTAACTCTTCACAAGCCTATGGACTGTAGCCCACCAGGCTCCTCTGACCATGGGATTCTCCAGGCAAGAATACTGGAGTGGTTGCTGTGCCCTCCTCCAGGAGATCCTGGCTCAGGGATTGAACCCATTTCTCTTATATCTCCTGCATTGACAAGTGGGTTCTTTACCACTAGCACCACCTGGGAAGCCCGTGAGGCCAAGAGAGAAGCAAGAAAGAGGAGCAGTCCCACCACACCCAGCAAAGATGAGAGGCAAAGGGGCTTGGGAATATGCATGAGCTCTTTTACAATGGCCCCAGCTCCCACGAAGACCCCGGCTCCCAGCCCGTTTATAGGAATTGTTATAACAATTGTCAGCCTTGTTCCAGCTCCACAAGATGCCCATTTCCCTTTCGATCAAGCCCTTCTCATCTGAACTAAACTGAGTAGATTTTGTCCATAGCAACCCAAAAGCCTTGACTAGAACAGTCACCACAAGTATAACAAGAGACTGTTTACTAATATAAAATTAGTTGGAAAAATGATAGATTTTGCAAAGTTAAATTTCAAATTACTATCACTATTACTAAACCTATGGGATTTTTAGAAATGACAGTGAAAATAGTTTTATTTTACTTTTTATTTCACAAATGATTTTTAATTTTGTAGCCAAAATTTCACCACATTTTTACATGACCACATTCTTTCTGCTATATGTTTTAAATTTTAGATAGAGTTGGTTACAAGTTAAAAGGGAAAGACACAATATTTCTGCTGAATAATATGTCCTATTTAACTGTTTGGATATCAATAATTGAAACTTCTGGGGTCACATTTATTTGTAGGTCTTCAAATAGCCCTTAAGTCAAAATAGGAAAATATCTTTTATAAACTATAACAAAACTCTCACCTCAAAATAAAACAGTATGAAATGTATTCTATTACATCCTTATTCAACACTTTTACAATAGCCAGAAACCTATGGGATTTTTAGAAATGACAATGAAAACAGTTTTACATTCAGAAAACTTAACCTGAGACTTGGCCCCTGGCCCCTGTGCAGAGTCCTTATAATTCTTAGTCACCCTTGTTAAAAACACACATTCTCAGACACCTAATACGTATACCACTATATGGGGCTTCAGATGGTAAAGAATCCACCTGCAATGTGGGAGACCTGGGTTCGATTCCTGGGTTGGGAAGATCCACTGGAGGAGGGCATGGCAACCCACTCCAGTATGATTTCCTGAAGAACCCACAGAGGAGCTTGGTGGGCTACAGTCCATGGGGTTGCAGAGTCGGACATGACTGAGTGACTAACATGCATGTATATACCACAAAGCCTCCTACATGTTACTAAAAGTCCACTGTAAACTATAGAGTTTATTTTCTTGAAGAGGATTTCAATCCTCTTCCATGTTTACATTTCACCAACCTTCTACTTTAAGTTTTCATTAACATTTTAGATAAACCTCAAAGTATGTATATGCGCCAGAGCTCCCTGATTCCAGAAATGGATGAAAAACGAAAGAAAGAAACACACAGCCTGTCTCTTGCAGAGATTCTCTGTGAGAAGGTCCTTCCTGGGGGACAGCCTAGCTCAACACCATGTAACACACAGCCAGTCAACACTGAGATGCCTTTGCATTGAATGTAGAATGTTTCCTATGCAAGACAACAAAAGGATTCCTAAGTCATTCTGCAAAATAAACATTTATTTATTTTCACAAGACACAAATTGGAATAAAAACTTATGTGTTTCTATATTGAGATTTTCTCTGGTAAGAGAAAAATATCAGTCAAACTTCTTGTTGAAAATAAATCAACATGTATAGTGATTTTCTTCAAGCATTTCCTCTGTTTTCAAATATCAAATGTAGTCAGGAACTAAATTTGTTAAGAAGACACATTACTGAGAAACTTGTTATCTGACTTACCTATTGGATTTCTATCAAAGAATAATACCGGAGCTCTCAAAATTGTCATCACCATATCTTCGTGGACAGTTTTTGAAGACTTAAGAAGGACAAAGAACATCAACAGAGATCTTAAGATGCCAAAAATGATGGTGCCTACAGTTAGAACTGAAATAAAGAAACATCACTCAGCACAAGCTCTCTGCCTTTCCTTCAATGAAGCTAAAGCATGACAGGCAGTTTATAGAGATATTACATATTTTATTCTATAAATATAATTTATATATAAATTCATATATAGAATTAAAAATGAATTTATATATAATGGAGTCTATAAGAGTTTAATACATTCACAAGATACATCTACAAAGAAAAATACAAATAACTATGGTTCTCTTTTTAAATAAAAACCATATGAGAAAAAAATCAGATGAGAGCTACAATTTCAGGCTTTCCTAATTAAATTAAAAGTTATATTAAAAACTCAGAAGAAAGAAAATTATGAAATCTTCCTTTCTCTGTATTTCAAATCTTAGTATTCACAACATGTTTTATAATCTAAAATTGAGGTTTGGTGCTTGCTTTGGAAGCACATATACCAAAATTGGAATACAGAGATCAGCATGGCCCCTGCACAAAGATTACACACAAATTCATGAATTGTTCCATACTTTTAAACAAAATAAAAGAACAGTCTTTTTCCAAAAAATAAAGAGCTATACAGTTCCAGGCAATGCTTTCCAAAATGTGAAATAATTAAATTGATATGCTCTGATACCACCATGAATTGCCAGAGAACAGAGTAAATGACTACCATTACCTTGCAAACATAAATTTATGTGGAAATTTGCTTTCCTATAAATAGCTATTTCCTTGCCCAAGTAGCTCTAAAAAGTACAAAAATACCACATGAATTTGCAAGCAAGCTATTAAACAATTGAATTGCAAGAAAATACAAATTATATTTTAACATGAGACAATTCATCTAAATGAGCAACTAATCTCTCACTGTTTTACAGAAACATGAAGCATTTGGAAATGAACAGAATCATTAAATTTGCATTTTATTAATGACATAAATGGATACCTGCTATGCATATAAAAATTAAAATAGCCCTCCCAACACCTCTTGAACTCACAATGCTAAGTAGATTAGGGAAATATTTCTGTAATAATATTCCATCATGTGTTTTTTTCCCCCCTTCAGCTGACACATCACTGTTACTTCAACTTTGAAAGCTGCTTGAACTCCTGATTCCATCAGCAGGCATTTGCCTTAACCCACCATTCTATATGAATGTAGAACAGCAGCTTTTCCTTCCTCCTTGAAGTCCCCACAGCCCACTAATTCAGAAGGTAAGCAACTAATGGATTTAGGTTTCTTAGCAAGTGATCAACATAATAAACACCAAATTTCAATGAGTGGGTTCTTAGGAAGATAACACACTCTTAACTTTGCAGAAAGCTTGTATGAGGTTTTCCAATAAAAATACTTAATATTTTAGATTACATCCTTTAAAAAGTATGCAATCCTACATATACTCTAAATGCTCCTGTGAAAGCACAGAGAGCTGTGTTAATATTAGCCTAGCAAGCCAGATGCTAAATTAATCACACAGTTGAGGACACAACAACATTATGATCTCAAGGCAAGAAAGAGAAGGAATCCTAGTTCCCATACACTGGATTTCTCCCTTCTTAGCTTCCCTCTTAAGAAATTAGTGAAGTTCAGGAGATGTGCAGTGTGGCAAAGGGGAGTTTGCATACCTGCAAGAGAATAATGCTTTTTTCATTTAGGGGAGTTCTTGCTGCCAGAGGATTTCATCCAAGTTCAATAAAAGGCAGGGTTTATTCAGACAGAATTGGAACAATCTAAACCGTAGGATGGGGCTCTGTTTCTAACCATCCTGCCCATTCATATAATGATACAAGATTTAGTAAAGCAACCTACTAGAATAGACAGTAGCTGCTTATTTCCAGTGACTGATTTTCTTAATATGCAACCATGGTATAATTTCCAAAATCTAGTACACAGTAAATTAAGATTCTTCATTCAACAACTTTCTTTTGAATTTTAAAAATAATTTTTCTGGTGGTCCAGTGGTTGGGACTTTGTGCTTCCAAAGCCAGGGACACAGGTTCAATCCCTCGTGGGGGAATTAAGATCCCACATGTGTGGCATGACCAAAAATCAAATAAATAAAAATAATTGTTGTAGTTAATATAGAGTAAATGCAACTCAGACTCTTAATCTGTTGAGACATTACTTAATTACTCCTGGAAGCCCTAGCTGCTCATACAGGCTCTGTGTAAGCACCACAAGCTCTCATATAATAAACCAGATGACTCAATTTTACCTGAATAAACTATAAAGTACCAGTCAGGATCAAATGTCACAATTACATTTCCTTTTCCAAATAGTGTGTCATGCAGGGCACTCTGTTCATTTGCCCTATAGAACAGAGAAAAAAAAATACTACGTTATAGACAGAATTTAGATACATAACAAAAATTGCTCTCCATTTAGGGGACATGTTTATGCCAGAAAATGGTTCCCAGCACACAATGGTTGAGGTTGTGTCCCTCAACCCTAAAAAAATTCCATTTGAATCATGACTTTCAGTTCTCAGAATGTCTGTGAGGAAGCTTCTGAGGGTCAGACATGGGGAGAGACCATGGGAGGGTCACACTTCACCAGCAGGATCTTTACTTTTTCCTCAGAGAAATTACATGAGGGTCAGAAGACAAGGCTGAACAAATCGCCCCCCCCCCCCGGCCCCTGACTCTGTGGGAAAATGAAGCTCTGTGTAGATTTCACAGCACTTTGGGTCAGACCAGGAATCACTCACCAGTAGGCAAGCCACCAGTCCTGCAGGATGTAGGCAACCTGGAGCAGGAAACAACAGTCACTCACACACTGACTTCACTGAGCCTCACACCCCGCTCACTAGGATGGGGGTGAGAAAGCCTCCAGAACACAGAGGCTCCTTCCAGCTCAGGTATGCACCAAGTCCCACACCCCATATGACCACAAGTCAGGGGAAGGCATGCTACATTTTAATATCTTTGCAAGAAATGCATTTTTTTCCCATAGAATCTGTCACATACACACAACACTAATAAGCCTCACTGATTTTGCTCACCACGGACAGCGTGTTTCCAGGTAAATCCAAATGGTCTTCAAAATATAGCAATAATAGTAACAATGTTGAATTTTTTTTCAAAGTAAAGAAGCCTGACAGATACTGTGATGATCAGGTTTTCTGTGTCAGCTTGGCTAGGCCAGTCACCAGTGATTCAACTAAACACTCATCTAGATGTTGCTGTGAAGGTGTGTTGTGGGTGTGGTTCATACCCATCATCAGAACTGAAATAGGGGAGATCACCCTCAACACTGTGGCGGCCTCGTCCAGTCAGATGAAGATTTTACAAGCAAAACCTGAGGTTTCCTGGAAGATGAAGAAATCCTCCCTCAAGACAGAAGGGTGAGCTCCTGCCTGAGGTTCCAGGCTGCAGGCCTACCTTTCTGATCGCACATTCACCCAGCTAGGTCCACAGTCTTATAAGCCAATTCTTTGAAATAAATCTCTTTTTATATATATATATAATTATAAAGTACAGTATAAATAGTATATAAATATCAAGCTGAGGGCACAAACCAAAATAAATGCCCTTATTTACCTGAGCTGTGATGTTTGCTAGAATAAGGAAAATAATGACAGAACAGCGAGTTTCATCTGTGAAATAATCCGTGTAGGTCTCTAAACCAATTTTTCTCTTCAAAGGGCTCTCCTGTGATTGTGCAACCTGTATATTCTCAGTCTGGGAGAGAAAAATGGCAGTAAGAGACAAAATATTAAACAACAAACCCCCAAATTTCAAGAGTTCAACAACGCTCTCCACTATAAAGTTATGGGAAGCAGACACATCTCATAGACTGGTAGGAGTGTAAGATGGTCCCTCCTATGGAGAAGGGTGTGGGGGTACCCAGCCAAACCACATTAGCATTTACCCTTGGATTCAGCCATCCTACTTCTAGGAATCTATTAGAAATAAGGAAACATCATTTGGACGAGGTTATTCATTGGTGGGTGGATTCACTTACAGTCCATCATGACTCTCAGCACCACTCACAAAATACCTCAGTTCAATTCAGTTCAGTTGCTCAGTCGTGTCCGACTCTTTGCAACCCCATGAATCGCAGCACACCAGGCCTCCCTGTCTATCACCAACTCCCGGAGGTCACTCAGACTCACATCCATTGAGTTGGTGATGCCATCCAGCCATCTCATCCTCTGTCGTCCCCTTCGCCTCCTGCCCCCAATCCCTCCCAGCATCAGGGTCTTTTCCAATGAGTCAACTCTTCACATGAGGTGGCCAAAGTATTGGAGTTTCAGCTTCAGCATCAGTCCTTCCAATGAAAACACAGGACTGATCTCCTTTAGGATAGACTGGTTGGATCTCCTTGCAGTCCAAGGGACTTTCAAGAGTCTTCTCCAACACTACAGTTCAATAGCTTCAATTCTTCTGTGCTCAGCTTTCTTCACAGTCCAACTCTCACATCCATACATGACCAGTGGAAAAACCATAGCCTTGACTAGATGGACCTTTGTTGGCAAAGTACTGTCTCTGCTTTGAATATGCTATCTAGGTTGGTCATAACTTTCCTTCCAAGGAGTAAGCGTCTTTTATTTATTAATTTTTAATATAAATTTATTTTAATTGGAGGTTAATTACTTTACAATTTGTATTGGTTTTGCCATACATCAATATGAATCTCCCACATGTATACACGTGTTCCCCATCCTGAAGCCCCCTCCCTCCTCCCGCCCCGTACCATCCCTCTGGGTCTTCCCAGTGCACCAGCCCCAAGCATCCAGTATCATGCATCGAAGCTGGACTGGCGATTCGTTTCATATATGATATTATACATGTTTCAATGCCATTCTCCCAATCATCCCAACTTCTCCCTCTCCTACAGAGTCCAAAAGACTGTTCTATACCTCTGTGTCTCTTTTGCTGTCTCGCATACAGGGTTACGGTTCAGATCAGATCAGATCAGTCACTCAGTCGTGTCCGACTCTTTGCGACCCCATGAACCGCAGCACGCCAGGCCTCCCTGTCCATCACCAGCTCCCGGA
This sequence comes from Tragelaphus strepsiceros, assembly GCA_006410795.1. Lineage (NCBI taxonomy): Eukaryota > Metazoa > Chordata > Mammalia > Artiodactyla > Bovidae > Tragelaphus > Tragelaphus strepsiceros. Next base: position 88,662 of record SJYU01007789.1, read on the forward strand.
GGTCACCCAGACCCACACCCATCAAGTCAGTGATGCCATCCAGCCATCTCATCCTCTGTCGTCCCCTTCTCCTCCTGCCCTCAATCCCTCCCAGCATCANTAGTTTTCCCTACTTTCTTCAATTTCAGTCTGAATTTGGCAATAAGGAGTTCATGGTCTGAGCCACAGTCAGCTCCTGGTCTTGTTTTTCCTGATTGTATAGAGCTTCTCTATCTTTGGCTGCAAAGAATATAATCGATCTGATTTCGGTGTTGACCATCTGGTGATGTCCATGTATAGAGTCTTCTCTTGTGTTGTTGGAAGAGGGTATTTGCTATGACCAGTGCATTTTCTTGGCAAAACTCTATTAGTCTTTGCCCTGCTTCATTCCGTATTCCAAGGCCAAATTTGCCTGTTATTCCAGGTGTTTCTTGACTTCCTACTTTTGCATTCCAGTCCCCTATAATGAAAAGGACATCTTTTTTGGGTGTTAGTTCTAAAAGGTCTTGTAGGTCTTCTAGAACCGTTCAACTTCAGCTTCTTCGGCGTTACTGGTTGGGGCATAGATTTGGATTACTGTGACATTGAATGGTTTGCCTTGGAAATGAATAGAGATCATTCTGTCATTTTTGAGATTGCATCCAAGTACTGCATTTCGGACTCTTTTGTTGACCATGATGGCCACTCCATTTCTTCTGAGGGATTCCTGCCCACAGTAGTAGATATAATGGTCCTCTGAGTTAAATTCACCCATTCCAGTCCATTTTAATTCACTAATTCCTAGAATGTCAACATTCACTCTTGCCATCTCTTGTTTGACCACTTCCAATTTGCCTTGATTCATGGACCTGACATTCCAGGTTCCTATGCAATATTACATCTTTCTAAATTCCATATATATGCATCTTTTAATTTCATGGCTGCAATCACCATCTGCAGTGATTTTGGAGCCCCCCAAAATAAAGTCTAACACTGTTTCCACTGTTTCCCCATCTGTTTCCTGTGAAGTGATGGGACCAGATGCCATGATCTTAGTTTTCTGAATGTTGACCTTATTTATTTATTTATTTAAAAGCACTTATTTTTGCAAGCCATCTTTTAAGCAAGAAATCAGACTAACAATAGGCCATTTGATTTGAAACATAGTATATGGCAAAACCAATACAATATTGTAAAGTTAAATAAAATTTTTAAAAAAAGGGACCTGAATGTTGAGCTTTAAGCCAACTTTTTCAGTCTCCTCTTTCACTTTCATCAAGAGGCTTTTTAGTTTCTCTTCACTTTCTGCCATAAGGGTGGTGTAGTCTGCATATCTGAGGTTATTGAGATTTCTGCAGGCAATCTTGATTCCAGTTTGTGCTTCTTCCAGCCCAGCGTTCAAGCAGAAATGCAGATGCTTGTTCAAAATACTAGTTAATCAACTGAGGGCTTGGCTCTCAGACTCTGTAACTGTAGGCTTTAAAATAGCACATACATTCACCTGAATTTCTTAATCTGTCTTTAAGGACAAGGAGGGGTCCTTGTAGGGGTCCTTCATACCCACCAGACCCATAGCCATGAGGTAAATAGAGAATAGAAATAGAAGGAAGGATCTTATCACTGATCTGCCTTCTTTGACCAGATTCTCAGTCAATTTCCATGAAGGGCTTTTTTCTGGTAGAAGAATTATTAGTATCAACAGTTTTTGTGATCCCCTTTTGGTCTTAAATACCTTTGAGCATAATTTTGAAAGGAGAGGTTTATAGAACCATTTTCTGTAACCATATGACTTGCATCATTTTCCCATTTGCCAATGCGTGTTCATTTTTTTTTTTTTTTTTTGGCCTTAACAGGAAAATGGATATCTACTGCCTTTTGGGGGGGGTTAGTGTGGTTTCTAAAAACTTCCATAATGGAACTCTTAGAGCGGGGCCCTTTGTGGGTTCCTAGTGGATGCTTGGAAAGGCAAAGCATGTTGGAGCACAGCTGGGTACCATGGTACTGGAAAGCATGGGGATCTGACTGTTTTAAAGGCATCTGAAGTCTGGGTTTTATTTTTCAGAAAAAATGGTTTGTTGAATAACATCAGAAGATGTGATTTCTAGCTCTGAAGCAGCAAGCCAGAGTTCTCAATTCACTATTGTGCCATCTTTAAAACCAAAACAAAGCCAGACTTGACTTTCAGGAGTCCCCATTTTGATAATAAATAGACACAGGGAATGCATGTGAACAATACTATACAAAAATAAAGCCTAGATTTTGATAAAAAAATCTTCATATTGGTTAGAAGCTGGTTGATTGAGTTTATTCATTTGATGTTTCAAAATCTCGAGAAACAATTTTTTCAATGACTATGGATACTTCAGAGTACTTTGGTATTATCTGCTTTTTAAAAATAAAGTCTCTGGTTCACTCTGTGAACTATTTATCAATTAAAAAAAAAAAAAAACTAGCCAAATACAGTAAACTGAGAGTTCATACAGCAAGTTGGAGTAAGGTAAATCTGAGTGGCAGAAGGACAGCAAATGATCTGAATCTATGTTGGTTCCTGTGTGTGGAATGAGAGAGGTGAACCTGAATATTTATCAGAATCATCCAGGCTCTTGGGTTTGGATAGTAAGGGTTTGGAATTCAAGGAACACCTGTGTACGTTTTTAGGGAAAAGGTAGTGCATCTCCATTTCGTCTGGAGGACTTAGAATGCATTATAGAGTCACATGGGCCAAGGATGTCCTGGGCTCTATGGCCCACTGGAGATTCAACATGGATAAGATGTGGTTCTCAGTCTTGATGGTTAAAAGAGGAAGGTAAGAACTAACTCCAATGAGTCTGCTGTGTGTAGGGTCCCTTGAATGTGCTGCTGCTGCTGCTAAGTTGCTTCAGTCGTGTCCAACTCTGTGTGACCCCAGAGATGGAAGCCCACCAGGCTTCCCTGTCCCTGGGATTCTTCAAGCAAGAACACTGGAGTGGGTTGCCATTTCCTTCTCCAATGCGTGAAAGTGAAAATTGAAAGTGAAGTCGCTCAGTCGTGTCTGACTCTTAGCGACCCCATGGACTACAGCCTACCAGGCTCCTCCATCCATGGGATTTTCCAGGCAAGAGGACTGGAGGGGGTTGCTGTTGCCTTCTACCTCTGGCCTATCACAGACCGTCCAGCAATAGAGAAAATACTACCATCAGTCACCTGCAGGGCCAGAATATTCCAACATATGGAAAAGTAGCTGATTTAATGTGGTTCCAGCAGGACTCAGTCTAAGGAGGTCTTCACATTAAGCCTCTGGATGCATAAGGGAAGCCGGTGGCCACCAGAGGAAGTAGGAGGTAATTACAGTAAACTGAAGACTTTTCACTGTCAGTGTGAGCCACATGCACTCTGAAATTCAGAGCAGTATATCCACTACTGATCTCTGCAAGATTCTCCATCTGACACTCAAAGCAGAACACCAAGCAAGCTTGCTCCCTTCATGCTTTTCTATTGCTATCAATTCCATGGAATTTGGAAATCTGGCATCTACTTTGGGACAAACAAAGATGTGAGTGAAGCAGGCTGTATGTCCATGAGCCTACCAAGAGAGAACAGACCAGGGCACAATGTAGGATGAGAAACTCACCTCTTCATCCTCATAAGCAGCATCTTTCAAGGGTTTGGAAGCCTCTTGAGACTGAACTGAAGACTCAAAGGAGGTCTGATTCCTTAGAATGGGAGTTCCTGGACCTGGAGATGATTCAGCCTCTTCACTCTCCTTCTTTAATAAAATATCTTCAAAATCTACCCCAGATTTTGGAAACTCAGCATAAGTCCCCTTTTGCATAATTCTGCCCTAAAATGAAGAATTTCAGAGGAATGCACTTGAATGTGGTAATGTTAATTTAATCTACATACTAAACAACAAAAAAAATCACTGAAAAAGCAAGAGAGTTCCAGAAAAACATCTATTTCTACTTTATTGACTATGCCAAAGCCTTTGACTGTGTGGATCACAATAAACTGTGGAAAATTCTGAAAGAGATGGGCATACCAGACCACCTGACCTGTCTCTTGAGAAACTTATATGCAGGTCAGGAAGAAACAGTTAGAACTGGACATGGAACAACAGACTGGTTCCAAATAGGAAAAGGAGTATGTCAAGGCTGTATATTGTCACCCTGCTTATTTAACATATATGCAGAGTATCTCATGAGAAATGCTGGGCTAGAGGAAGCACAATCTGGAATCAAGAATGCTGGGAGAAATATTAATAACCTCAGATATGCAGATGACACCACTCTTGACAGAAAGTGAAGAGGAACTAAAAAGCCTCTTGATGAAAGTGAAAGAGGAGAATGAAAAAGTTGGCTTAAAGATCAACATTCATAAAACTAAGATCATGGCATCTGGTCCCATCATTTCATGGCAAATAGATTAGGAAACAGTGGAAACAGTGTCAGACTTTATTTTGGGGGGCTCCAAAATCACTGCAGAGGGTGACTACAGCCATGAAATTAAAAGACGCTTACTCTTTGGAAGAAAAGTTATGACCAACCAAGATAGCGTATTTAAAAGCAGAGATATAACTTTGCCAACAAAGATCCATCTAGTCAAGGCTATGGTTTTTCCTATGGTCATGTATGGATGTGAGAGTTGGACTGTGAAGCAGGCTGAGTGCAGAAGAATTGATGCTTTTGAACTGTGGTGTTGGAGAAGACTCTTGAGAGTCCCTTGGACTGCAAGGAGATCCAACCAGTCCATTCTAAAGGCGATCAGTCCTGGGTGTACATTGGAAGGACTGATGCTGAAGCTGAAACTCCAATACTTTGGCCACCTCATGGGAAGAATTGACTCATTGGAAAAGACTCTGATGCTGGTAGGGATTGGGGGTAGTAGGAGAAAGGGACAACAGAGGATGACATGGCTGGATGGCATCACCGACTTGACGATGGACGTGAGTTTGAGTGAACTCCGGGTGTTGGTGATGGACAGGGAGGCCTGGCATGCTGTGATTCATGGGATCTCAGAGTCAGACATGACTGAGCAACTGAAGTGAACTGAACTGAATACTATAGGACTAGAAAATTATTCAAGATGAGGAGCTGACTGTGGCTCAGCTCATGGACTCCTTATTGCAAAATTCAGACTTAAACTGAAGAAAGTATGGAAAACACTAGACCATTCAAGTATGACCTAAATCAAATCCCTTATGAATATACAGTGGAAGTGAGAAATAGATTCAAGGGATTGGATCTAATAGACAGAGTACCTAAAGAACTATGGACAAAGGTTCATGACATTGTACAGGAGGCAGTGATCACGACCATCCCCAAGAAAAAGAAATGCAAGAAGGCAAAATGGTTGTTTGAAGAGGCCTTACAAACAGCTATGGAAGGAAGAGAAGTGAAAGGCAAAGGAGAAAAGTAAAGATATACCCATTTGAATTTAGTGTTCTAAAGAATAGCAAGGAGGGATAAGAAAGCCTTCCTCAGAGAAAAATAGAGGAAAACAATAGAATGGGAAAGACTAGAGATCTCTACCAAGTGAATATTTCATGCAAAGATGGGCACAATAAAGGACAGAAATGGTATAGACTGAAGATATTAAGAAGAGGTGGCAAGAATACACAGAACTATACAAAAAAGGTCTTCAACACCCAGATAATCACAATTCTGTGATCACACACCTAGAGCCAGACATCCTAGAATGGGAAGTTAAGTGGGCCTTAGGAAGCATCACTACAAACAAAGCTCGCAGAGGTGATGGAATTCCAGTTGAGCTATTTCAAACCCTAAAAGATGATTCTGTGAAAGTGCTTCACTCAATATGCCAGCAAATATGGAAAACTCAGCAGTGGCCACAGGACTGGAAAAGGTCAGTTTTCATTCCAATCCCAAAGAAAGGCAATACCAAAGAGTGTTCAAACTACCACATAATTGTACTCATCTCATATGCTAGCAAAGTAATGCTCAAAATTCTCCAAGCCATGCTTCAACAGTACATGAACTGTGAACTTTCAGATGTTCAAGTTGGATTTAGAAAAGGCAGAGGAAAAAGAGATCAAATTGCTAACATGTGCTGGATCATCAAAAAAGCAAGAGAGATCCAGAAAACCATCTACTTCTTCTTTATTGACTATGCCAAAGCCTTTGACTGTGCGGATCACAATAAACTGTGGAAAATTCTTCAAGAGATGGGAATACCAGACCACCTGACCTGCGTCTTGAGAAATCTATAGGCAGGTCAAGAAGCAACAGTTAGAACTGGCCAGGGAACAGCACATTAGTTGAAAATTCAGAAAGGAGTACGTCAAGGCTGTATATTGTCATCCTGCTTATTTAACTTATATGTACATCATGAGAAATGCTGGACTGGAAGAAGCACAAGCTGGAATCAAGATTGCCAGGAGAAATATCAATAACCTCAGATATGCAGATGACACCATCCTTATGGCAGAAAGTGAAGAAGAACTAAAGAGCCTCTTGATGAAAGTGAAAGAGGAGAGTGAAAAAGTTGGCTTAAAGTTCAACATTCAGAAAACTAAGATCATGATATCTGGGCCTATCACTTCATGGCAAATAGATGGGGAAACAGTGATAGACTTTATTTTGGGGGCTCCAAAATGACTGAAGATGGTGACTGCCACCATGAAATTAAAAGACACTTGTTCCTTGGAAGAGAAGTTATGACCAACCTAGACAGCTTATTAAAAAGCAGATACATGGCTTTGTAATAGAGCCTGAAGTCAGGCAGGTTGATTCCTCCAGTTCCATTCTTCTTTCTCAAGATAGCTTTGGCTATTCGAGGTTTTTTGTATTTCCATACAAACTGAGAATTTATTTGCCCTAGCTCTGTGAAGAATACCGTTGGTAGCTTGATGGGGATTGCATTGAATCTATAAATTGCTTTGGGTAGTATACTCATTTTCACTATATTGATTCTACCAATCCATGAACATGGTATATTTCTCCATCTATTAGTGTCCTCTTT
>SJYU01007789.1:105832-166457 GCA_006410795.1 Tragelaphus strepsiceros
GGGACGACAGAGGATGAGATGGCTGGATGGCATCACTGACTCGATGGATGCGAGTCTGAGTGACCTCCGGGAGCTGGTGATGGACAGGGAGGCCTGGCGTGCTGCGGTTCATGGGGTCGCAAAGAGTCGGACACGACTGAGCGACTGATCTGATCTGATCTGATCTGATGCAAAGTACATCATGAGAAACACTGGGCTGGAAGAAGCACAAGCTGGAATGGAATCAAGATTGCCGGTAGAAATATCAATAACCTCAGATATGCAGATGACACCACACTTATGGCAGAAAGTGAAGAAGAACTAAAGAGCCTCTTGATGAAAGTGAAAGAGGAGAGCTAAAAAATTGGCTTAAAGCTCAACATTCAGAAAACGAAGATCATGGCATCCAGTCCCATCGCTTCATGGCAAATAGATGGGCAAACAGTGCAAACAGTGGCTGACTTTATTTTTAGGGCTCCAAAATCACTGCAGATGGTGATTGCAGCCATGAAATTAAAAGATGCTTACTCCTTGAAATGAAAGTTATGACCAACCTAGACAGCATATTAAAAAACATAGACATTACTTTGTCAACAAAAGTCCATCTAGTCAAGGCTATGCTTTTTCCAGTAGTCATGTATGGATGTGAGAGTTGGACTATAAAGAAAGCTGAATGCCGAATAATTGATGTTTTTGAACTGTGGTGTTGGAGAAGACTCTTGAGAGTTACTTGGACTGCAAGAAGATTCAACCAATTCATCCTAAAGGAAATCAGTCCTAGAAGGACTGATGTTGAAGCTGAAACTCCAATATTTTTGCTACCTGATGTGAACAGCTGACTCATTTGAAAAGACCCTGATGTTGGGAAAGATTGAAGGCAGGAGGAGAAGGGAACAACAAAGGGTGAGATGGTTAGATGGCATCACCGATTCAATGGACGTGAGTTTGGGTAAACTCCAGGAGTTGGTGATGGACAGGGAGGTCTGGTGTGCTGCAGTTCATGGGGTCACAAAGAGAAGGACACAACTGAGCAACTGAAGTGAACTGAACTGATCCTCAAAATTCACAGGTTTCCCCCAAAGACCACCATGAAGGTTCTGGAGATAGGGCTCCTGGGAGGTGAGCAGATCACAAGTGTGCAGCCTGTATGAGTGGGAAGAGTGCCCTGATAAAAGGGGCCCACACGGTTTCCTCACCCTTCCTAACAGGAATCGTGCTCTCACCAGACACTGAAGCTGTCAGCACCCTGACCTTGGACTTTCCCAGCCTCCAGAACCGAGAGAGATAAATGTCTGTTATTGCTAAGCTGTTGAGCTCTGGTCTCCTTTGACCAGCAGCCTGGATTGTCACAGCCCCAGCAAAGAAACACAGGGCCTGACAGAGAGAATTCCCAAACAGATTCTCTCTGCTGAACACGCCCCTCTCCTCCAGGTGAGGACATGCCTACTGATCTCCTCACAGCCCTGCTTTCTTCTGCCTCCACATCTGTGCTTCTACTATTCTTCCAGCAAAAGAACTGTATCCTCTTCTCAGCCTCCACACTACAGCCTACAGGCTCCCAGGGCACTTCCCACCCAGCCCCAGGCACAGGGAGCTTTCCAACTTCAGTGAAAGCCTCCAGCTGCCACTTTGACTTTACATTCAGCATTTCTTATCCTTTATTGAAACCCTCTATACTCTGACTAGGCTGACCTTTTCCCAAGCATCTGTCTTAACAAGCTCCACATAGAGACAGGTTCCTTAGAGGCAGGAATGAGAGCTGGGCAACCCAGTCTCCCTTATTCTGCCCAGTGTGGGTCCTTCCCCTCTCCTGGGTCACCGTCCTCCTTAGAAACTAAGAAGTTTTGTGCAGTAACATCTGTAAGGGCATTTAACTCAGTGCATACAGCAGGGCATTAATAAGTGCAGCTGGAAGTCTCATTGGGTTTTACAAGGTGAACAACAGCAAGGGAACTAACTATGGGGGAGATGTGGAAGCTGCTTCAGAAGAAGTGAGTTCATGCAGCTTTCAAAGACGCCAGTCTAGATTCCACCAGAGGCTGTGGTCAATGCATGTTAGGACAGAGAAACATCAGATCTGTTCACTTTCAGAAATTCTGTGGCCACGAAAGAACCACAGACAACAAATTACAGAAACAAAGTGAAAATCACGACTTCAGAAAGATTCTAGATACCAAGTTTAAAATTCAAGTCAGTCCTGCATTGTGGATCTAACTATTAATTCTAGCAAGTATCCATGAAGCAGCGTTAAACAACTGCAGTCATACTCAGATGTGTAATAAGTCACTCTTAAATTCTATACTTTATTAAGTATTTCCAAACCCACAGAATAATAAGCATAAATCAACAAAGGCATTTCCACAGAAGCCCTATGTCAGTGCTGAAAACTTTGCTTCTAATTTTCTTAAACAAATGATGGAGGAAAAGCACTGGCAGTCAAGTACCAGGTTACCAAGGTCCAATCTCTGATTTAAAACCCGTACATAATCTTCCTTATCCCTGGGGTCTGGATTCATCAACTGCAAGTCACAGGGTGAAACCTGCCATCTAGTCCTCACTCCCTAAAGCACAGACCCCACTGTCCTCCACACACTGGAATCACCTTCTGTATCTTCCTGTCCTGACCTCAGCATGATGCAAAATTTTTTCTATGAAGGATCTTCTATGGAGGGAAGGGAGGGGAAGGAGGGACACCAGTGTAGAACAAGCAGAGTCTCCTGAAGCACAAAAGTTTTCCTGAACTCTTTTCCCTCATCTCTACAAGGTTCCGTGAAAGCAGAGATGATAGAAAACAGGAGCAAACTTACTGTTCAAACAAATGCCTGCTGACTCCTGTATCCACTGCACTAAGCGGATCGTCCAGAAGGTAGATGTCTGCATCCTGATACACAGCTCTAGAAAACGTAGAGAGACATCAGGAGGAAAAATTACACACTCCCTGGGTCCAATCTCTGAATTGTGATGGCGTCCAACAACTCCAGGTTCATTTCAAAAGACCATGGAAAGGACTAAGACCCTACTTCACACAGGCCCACCCAGTGAGCGGGGTCTGTGTGCTCATGTCCACTAGGAGCCGCAGAGAAGGAGGGGCAGGAAGGCAACTGAAACCCCACTTACCTTGCGATGCTGACCCGGGCTTTCTGGCCTCCACTCAGTGGAGTTCCTCCATCTCCTATCTCAGTTAGATCTCCATCTTTCAAAAGCTGTAACTCCTATATAGAGAGAGAAAAAGGAAAAAAGAAAAAGATTTAAAATATGTTCTCCTGTGATCGTTAACTTTTAGGATCAGTTCTTCATACAATATTTAATCAACAATATTGGGACTTATTTGATAGTGACTTCATTGTAATTTTTTTTCTCTTGTGAATTTATTTTATTTATTTTTGATATAAATTTATTTATTTTAATTGGAGGGTAATTACAATATTGTATTGGTTTTGCCATACATCAACATGAATCCGCCAAGGGTGTACACGTGTTCCCCATCCTGATTCCCCCTCTGTCCTCCCTCCCCATACCATCCCTGTGGGTCATCCCAGTGCACCAGCCCCAAGCATCCTGTATCATGCCTCAAACCTGGACTGGCAATTCATTTCATATATGATATTATATATATTCAAATGCCATTCTCCCAAATCACACCACCCTCTCTCTCTCGCACAGAGTCCAAAAGACTGTTCTATACATCTGTGTCTCTTTTGCTGTCTCCCATACAGGGTTATCACTACCATCTTTCTAAATTCCATATATATGCATTAGTATACGGTATTGGTGTTTTTCTTTCTGGCTTACTTCACTTTGTATAATAAGCTCCAGTTTCATCCACCTCATTAGAACTGATTCAAATGTATTCTTTTTAATGTCTGAGTAAAGAATACACAGAAGAACTGTACAAAAAAGAGCTTCATGACCCAGATAATCACGATGGTGTGATCACTCATCTAGAGCCAGACATCCTAGAATGTGAAGTCAAGTGGGCCTTAGAAAGTATCACTACGAGCAAAGCTAGTGGAGGTGATGGAATTCCAGTTGAGCTATTTCAAATCCTGAAAGATGATACTGTGAAAGTGCTACACTCAGTATGCCAACAAATTTGGAAAACTCAGCAGTGGCCACAGGACTGGAAAAGGTCAGTTTTCATTTCAATCCCAAAGAAAGACAATGCCAAAGAATGCTCAAACTACCGCACAATTGCACTCATCTCACATGTTAGTAAATAATGCTCCAAATTCTCCAAGCCAGGCTTCAGCAATACATGAATTGTAAACGTCCTGATGTTCAAGCTGGTTTTAGAAAAGGCAGAAGAACCAGAGATCAAATTGCCAACATCTGCTGGATCATGGAAAAAGAGAGTTCCAGAAAAACATCTATTTCTGCTTTATTGACTATGCCAAAGCCTTTGACTGTGTGGATCACAATAAACTGTGGAAAATCCCTCTTGAGAAACCTATATGCAGGTCAGGAAGCAACAGTTAAAACCAGATATGGAACAACAGACTGGTTCCAAATAGGAAAAGGAGTATGTCAAGGCTATATATTGTCACTCTGCTTACTTAACTCGTATGCAGAGTACATCATGAGAAACGCTGAGCTGGAATAACCATAAACTGGAATCAAGATTGCTGGGAGAAATATCAATAACCTCAGATATGCAGATGACACCACCCTTATGGCAGAAAGTGAAGAGGAACTAAAAAGCCTCTTGATGAAAGTGAAAGAGGAGAGTGAAGAAGTTGGCTTAAAGCTCAACATTCAGAAATCGAAGATCATGGCATCTGGTCCCATCACTACATGGGAAATAGATGGGGAAACAGTGGAAACAGTGGCAGACTTTATGTTTTGGGGCTCCAAAATGACTGCAGATGGTGACTGCAGCCATGAAATTAAAGGACGCTTACTCCTTGGAAGGAAAGTTATGACCAACCTAGATAGCATATTCAAAAGCAGAGACATTACTTTGCCAACTAAGGTCTGTCTAGTCAAGGCTATGGTTTTCCTTGTGGTCATGTATGGATGTGAGAGTTGGACTGTGAAGAAGGCTGAGGGCCGAAGATTTGATGCTTTTGAACTGTGGTGTTGGAGAAGCCTCTTGAGAGTCCCTTGGACTGCAAGAAGATCCAACCAGTCCATTCTGAAGGAGATCAGCCCTGGGATTTCTTTGGAAAGAATGATGCTGAAGCTGAAAGTCCAGTACTTTGGCCACCTCATGTGAAGAGCTGACTCATTGGAAAAGACTCTGATGCTGGAAGGGATTGGGGGAAGGAGGAGAAGGCAACAAGAGAGGATGAGATGGCTGGATGGCATCACTGACTCAACGGACATGAGTCTAAGTGACCTCCGGGAGTTGGTGATGGACAAGGAGGCCTGGCATGCTGTGATTCATGGGGTCACAAAGAGTTGGACACAACTGAGCAACTGAACTGAACTGAATACTCCATTGTGTATATGTACCACAACTTTCTTATTCATTCATCTGCTGATGGACATCTATGTTGCTTCCGTGTCCTGGCTATTATAAACAGTGCTGCGATGAACAATGGGTTGCATGTGTCTCTTTCAATTCTGGTTTCCTCAGTGTATATGCCCAGCAGTGGGATTGCTGGGTCATGAAGCAATTCTATTTCCACTTTTTTAAGGAATCTCCATACTGTTCTCCATAGTGGCTGTACTAGTTTGTATTGTAATCTTGAACATTAAAAAAAAAAAAAAACTCTCAAGATTTTTCATTTGTTTTCATTCTGTAACTTTTCACATCATTTATGTATTTGACCATTGTGTGCATGTGTCTGCTCCATCACGTCCGATTCTTTGCGACCCCACAGACTTTAGCCCACCAGGCTCCTCTGTCTATGGAATTTTCTAGGCAAGAATACCAGAGTGGGTTGCAATTTCCTACTCCAGAGGAGCTTCTTAACCAAGAGATCAAATTCCAGTCTCTTGAGTCTCCTGCATTGGCAGGTGAATTCTTTACCACCACCACCACCTGGAATCTGACCATTGTAACAGATGTTTTGAGAATGGACTATATGCCAGGCTTTGTTCTGGGCTCAATGAATTCACCCATGAAGAAAACAAAGCCCTCAGAGCTTCTTTCCATATTGGGAGATGGACAATATAGTCAAAGCCATGGTTTTCCCAGTAGTCATGTATGGATGTAAGAGTTGGACTTTAAAGAAAGCTGAGTGCTGAAGAATTGATGCTTTTGAATTGTGGTGTTGGAGAAGATTCTTGAGAGTCCCTGAGACTGCAAGGAGATCCCACCAATCAATCCTAAAGGAAATCAGTCCTGAATATTCATTGGAAGAACTGATTCTGAGCTGAAAGTCCAATACTCTGGCCACCTAATGTGCAGAAGTAACTCATTGGAAAAGACCCTGATGATGGGAAAGATTGAAGGCAGGAGGAGAAGAGGATGACAGAAGGTGAGACGGTTGGGTGGCATCACTGACTCGATGGACATGAGTTTGAGTGAGCTCTGGGAGCTGGTGATAGACAGGGAAGCCTGGCACGCTGCAGCCCACGGGATCACAAAGAGTCAGACATGAATGAGCAACTGAACTAAACTGAACTGCATGGTATTGTACTAGAAATCTTAAGACTTACCATAATTATCAATGGAAAGATCCTGGCATAGACAAGCAGAGTTTGCGGGAAGATTCTACTAAATCCCTCAGGCATCAACCTAGGATACACAGCAATACGTTTCTGCAGATGAAACCCTCATTTCTTTGTTTCTACTTCAGCAAATTTGAGGCAGTAGCAAGAGTTACACTCGAGTATCCCTGATAAACAAGTCACTTGATCTCTCTAAGTCTCACTTTCCTCTCTTTCAAAATGTGCTTCAGAAACCAGAGTCACTAAACTCAAGGATGCTGTGATAACCTAAAGAAGTGTATGAACACACTCCATAAATGGAAAAAGGACTGGAATTTATTGTAACTTGCTATTGCTGACTGTGGCATATCTTCTCATCAAACCAATAGTAGGACCACATTCAGAGTGGATCACAATATGCAAAGCACATGACCACAAAGAGTTGAAAGACTGTCTCCATTGCAACCCTTCCTGACAGCCACAAGCGCATACAAGTTTCCTGCTCACTCATAGCTTAACTGGGTGCAAAACATGAAAGGCAGAAATTGCTCTTTCAAGGACATTCTTCATTATTTCACGTTTTTTACCTTTGCTGAGTTTAGAAATTAATACCATCTACTGCTTTTTTGTTTTCATGAGAAAAAATAAGCCATTTTGAGATAGATTCCCAGCCTTACACATGCATACACTTTTAATGTTCCTCTGTTTCACTGTTGACGGTCCTTACAAACTGTTCTGCTTAGTTTTTATGCCTAGATTTTATATTCATTTTGCTTCTTTCTGAGAATAGCACCATTCTTTAAGGCAACAATATCAACCGTGTTCTAGAAAAGGCACCTACATCCATTCTTTTATTTAGCATGTTCAATTCAGTTCAGTCACTAGGTCATGTTTGACTCTTTGTGATGCCAAGGACTGCAGCATGCCAGAGTTCCCTGTCCATCACCAGCTCCTGAAGCCTACTAAAATTAATGTACATCACATCAGTGATGCCATGCAACCATCTCATCTTCTGTCATCACCTTCCACTCCAGCCATCAATCTTTCCTGGCATCAGGGTCTTTTCCAATGAGTCGGTCCTTCACATCAAGTAGTCAAAGGATTGGAGCTTCACCATCATTCCTTCCAATGAATATTCAGTGATCACTCACCTAGAGCCAGACATCTTGGAATGTGAAGTCAAGTGGGCTTTATAAAGCATCATTACGAATAAAGCTAGTAGAGGTGATGGAATTCCAGTTGAGCTATTCCAAATCCTGAAAGATGATGCTGTGAAAGTGCTTCACTCAATATGTCAGCAAATTTAGAAAACTCAGCAGTGGCCACAGGACTGGAAAAGATCAGTTTTCATTCCAATCCCAAAGAAAGGCAATGCCAAAGAATGCTCAAACTACCGCACAATTGCACTCATCTCACACGTTAGTAAAGTAATGCTCAAAATTCTCCAAGCCAGGCTTCAGCAATATGTGAACCATGAAATTCCAGATGTTCAAACTGGTTTTAGAAAAGGCAGAGGAACCAGAGATCAAATTGCCAACATCCGCTGGATCATGGAAAAAGCAAGAGAGTTTCAGAAAAGCATCTATTTCTGCTTTATCGACAATGCCAAAGCCTTTGACCGTGTGGATCACAACAAACTGTGGAAAATTTTGAAAGAGATGGGAATACCAGACCACCTGACCTGCCTCTTGAGAAACCTATATGCAGGTCAGGAAGCACCAGTTAGAACTGGACATGGAACAACAGACTGGTTCCAAATAGGAAAAAGAGTATATCAAGGCTGTATATTGTAACCCTGCTTATTTAACTTATATGCAGAGTACATCATGAGAAATTCTGGGCTGGAAGAAGCACAAGCTGGAATCAAGATTGCTGGGAGAAATATCAATAACCTCAGATATGCAGATGACACCACCCTTATGGCAGAAAGTGAAGAGGAACTCAAAAGCCTCTTGATGAAAGTGAAAGAGGAGAGTGAAAAAGTTGGCTTAAAGCTAAACATTCAGAAATCGAAGATCATGGCATCTGGTCCCATCACTTCATGGGAAATAGATGAGGAAACAGTGGAAACAGTGTCAGACTTTATTTTTGGGGGGCTCCAAAATCACTGCAGATGGTGATTGCAGCCATATTAAAAGACGCTTACTCCTTGGAAGGAAAGTTATGCCTGACCTAGGTAGCATATTCAAAAGCAGAGACATTACTTTGCCAACAATGGTGCATCTAGTCAAGGCTATGGTTTTTCCTATGGTCATGTATGGATGTGAGAGCTGGACTGTGAAGAAGGCTGAGTGCCTAAGAATTGATGCTTTTGAACTGTGGTGTTAGAGAAGACTCTTGAGAGTCCCTTGGACTGCAAGGAGCTTCAAGCAGTCCATTCTAAAGCAGATCAGCCCTGGGTGTTCTTTGGAAGGAATGATGCTGAAGCTGAAACTCCAGTCCTTTGGCCACCTCATGTGAAGAGCTGACTTATTGGCAAAGACTCTGATGCTGGGAGGGATTGGGAACAGGAGGAGAAGGGGACAACAGACGATGAGATGACTGGATGGCATCACAGACTCAATGGACATGAGTTTGAGTGAACTTTGGGAGTTGGTGAAGGACAGGGAGGCCTTGTATGCTGCAGTTCATGGGATTCCAAAGAGTTGGACACAACTGAGCAACTGAACTGATCTAGGATGGACTGATTGGATCTCCAGGCAATCCAAGGGACTCTCAAGAGTCTTCTCCAACACCACAGTTCAAAAGCATCAATTCTTCACTCAGCTTTCTTTATAGTCCAGCTCTCACATCCATACATGACTACCAGAAAAACCATAGCTTTGACTATACAGACCTTTGTTAGTAATAATGTCTCTACTTTTTAATATGCTGTCTAGATTGGTCATAGCTTTTCCTCTAAGGAGCAAGCATCTTTTAATTTCATGGCTGTAGTCACCATCTGCAGTGATTCTGGAACCTCCAAAAATAAAGTCCCAAAAATAAAGTCTCTCACTGTTTCATTACCTCCAGCATAGTCTGGCCTCAGGTTAAGCAATAGCCCCTCCCATCAACAGAAATTTGAATTAGAGATTTACTGAACATGGCCCCGCCCATCAGAACAAGACTCAGTTTCTCCTCAGTCTCTCCCATCAGGAAGCTTCTATAATCCTCTTATCCTTGTCCATCAGAGGGCACACAGAATGAAAACCACAATCACAGAAAACTAACCAAACTGATCACGTGTATAACAGACTTATCTACTTCAATGAAACTATAAGCTATGCCATGTAGGGCCACCCAAGATGGACAAGTCATGGCAAAGAGTTCTGACAAAACGTGGTCCACTGGAAAAGAGAATGGCAAACCACTTCAGTATTCTTCCCTTGAGAATCCCATGAACAGTATGAAAAGGCAAAAAGGTATGACACTGAGAGATGAGCTCCCCAGGTCGGTAGGTGCCCAATATGCTACTGGAGAAGAATGGAGAAATAACTCCAGCAAGAAAGAAGAGATGGAGCCAAAGCAAAATCAACACCCAGTTGTGGATGTGATGGGTGATGGACGCAAAGTCTGATGCCCTAAAGAGCAATATTGCATAGGAACCTGGAATGCTAGGTCTATGAATCAGGGCAAATTGGAAGTGGTCAAACAGGAGACAGCAAGAGTGTACATCGACATTTTAAGAATCAGTACACTATCATGGACTGGAATGGGTGAATTTAACTCAGATGACCATTACATCTACTACTGTGGGCAAGAATCCCTTAGAAGAATTGGAGTAGTCCAGTTAACAAAAGAGTCCAAAATGCAGTACTTGGATGCAATCTCAAAAATGAAAGAATGATCTCTGTTAGTTTCCAAGGCAAACCATTCAATATCACAGAAATTCAATTCTATGCCCTGACCAGTAATGCTGAAGAAGCTGAAGTTGAACAGTTCTATGAAGACCTACAAGACCTTCTAGAACTAACACTCAAAAAAGATGTCCTCTACATTATTTGGGACTGGAATGTAAAAGTAGGAAGTTAAGAGCTACCTCGATTATCAGGCAAATTTGGCCTTGGAGTACAAAATGAAGCAGGTCAAAGTCTAACAGAGTTTTGTGAAGAGAACACACTGGTCACAGCAAACACCCTCTTTCAACAACATAAGAGAAAACTCTACACGTGGACATCACCAGACAGTCATACCAAAATCAGATTGATTAGCACAGTTAGGGCATAAGAAACAGGCTGTCTCTCTCCCCAAGTCTGACAGGAGAGCTTCAAGTACGCTATTAACTCTGCAAATGGGAAAAATATTTCAGACGATTTGCAATACAATCCATGTCAAGCTAATTTCCCAGTCACCATTTTCTGATTAGGTTAAAGGGAAAAGCCTGACTTGAGTATATACTACAATTCCTCCCACTGACAGGAAGGTGTTATTATTCACATTATTTTCCTCTAAGTTAAATTTCACCCATTCTCACTGAACAGAAGACATACAAACTAAAGGCAAACTAGGAAATGGAGATGCAGGTTTGATAACATCCATCTAGAAGCACATCAAGCGGCCTTCAGTGATGGTGGAGACTTAGAGTAGAAACACTATAGCAGTTATGCGGGCATGAAGTGAGACCCTGCAGAGGAGGGCTGGATTCCAGTCAAGCAGCAGGAGCCCTGCCTTCCTTCACAACTTTTTTTCCATGTGGAATTGCCCCTTCTCTCATGGCTTGTCAATATCCTGCCCATCTTCCAGGTTCAGCCAAAATACACTCTCCCATGAAACTATCCTGGACTCATCTCTCTTCCTGCTGGGTTCCTAAGGCTTTGTTTATATCTCTCATCTCTCATGAAGGACCTGTCTTATTCTGCTCTATCATTTGTACATGTGCATATGGCTTCTCTCAACTCCTGGGGGCAGGGGGGTAAGATCTGTGCACCAAGCTCTGAGCTGGACCCTGACACTGCTGCTGCTGCTGCTAAATCGCTTCAATTGTGTCCGGCTCTATGCGACCCCATAGATGGCAGCCAACCAGGCTCCCCCGTCCCTGGGATTCTCCAGGCAAGAACACTGGAGTGGGTTGCCATTTCCTTCTCCAATGCATGAAAGTGAAAAGTGAAGTCGCTCAGTCATGTCCAACTCTTAGCGACCCCATGGACTTCAGCCCACCAGGCTCCTCCATCCATGGGATTTTCCAGGCAAGAGTACTGGAGTCGGGTGTTATCGCCGTCTCCATCCTGACACTAATTATCTCTAATCCTCACAACTACACCCCAGCTACACAGGAAGTACTGGCCCCATTTCACAGATATGGAAACTGAGACTAAGTGAGATCACATCACTGGTCTGAGGATGGTCAGCTGTTAAACAGAAGAGCCGGAATCTGAGCAAGCTCATGGCAGTTCATAGTCTTCTGCTCTTTCACATCAGGCTGCCCAACCGGTGACTGAAGAGCATATATGAAATGAAGACAATGCTAAAATAACTCAAGTCTTGAAGGCCTCTGTATCTAGACATAGAAGGATCAATAAATTCATTATCTTATGATTATCAAGGCAATCTGAAAAGAAAATGTCAAACTTGGCAGGAACATGGTAAATACGAGATTAAGTTACAAGTGTACAGGCACCCAAGAGGGGTTTTTCAAGTCAAAGGATCTTGTAGAAAAATATTAAACTAGAATTTATCAATGTGATACCTTTAAATATGTACTGCTTAAAAGTTTTTAAAAGTCTTAAAGTGGTTAAAGATAACACACAGACAAATTTTATATACTATATTGCTTGTATTATGATAACAGGATATTTCTATTGTTGATTTATATAATGTACTATGTGGACCCTTCTTCCCTCATAGCTCAATCGGTAAAGAATCTGTCTGCAGTGCAAGAGACCTGGGTTCATTCCCTAGGTTGGGAAGATTCCCTGGAGAAGGAAATGGCAACCCACTCCAGTATCCTTCCCTGGAAAATCCAAAGGTCAAAGGATCCTGGTGGGCTGCAGTCCATGAGGTTGCAAAGAGTCGGGCATGACTGAGCGACTAACATGTGCACAGCACCTGCAGAAATATCAACTCAAATTATGGAAGTTAAATACTCATACCTTCTGTCTTACGTGTCACATTTTATGGCTGGGAGTTTACCAAAACCTGGCATGCACTTACTATTAAGAGTTAATTTATTTTCAAAATCATTCTAACATTTATAGAGTGTTTGTTACTTCCCAAGCAACCAGGTATTTTAAAATCACAACTGCATTTCATCCTCAAAACAACCTCAGGAGATTGCTAATAGTATAATCTTCATTTTATAGATGAAGGAACACGCTTATAAGATTCAGAAAATAAGCCAAAACCACACACCTAATAACCAGAGAAACTGAGATCAATCCCTGAGCCTTCCGACTCCTGGACCTTGGAGTTGATGTCACCAGCCTGAATGCTGCAAAATAAGATTACTTTAAAACTCACTATTTTATTATAGAAATGAACTTAAAAGTTTATTTCAGTTAGGTTTAGCATAATACATCTGGCTGTTATTAACATATGGAATATAAGAAATGTTGTGTTTTTTTTTTCCTCCAGGATATGGGCAGTGGGGAGGAGAGGGAGAAGAGTAAGGATAAATCTTTAGTTTTTTCGTGTCTGGATGAAGAGAAAGTATCTATAATAGGAACAATGACTACCACTCACTTAACACCTTGCATTTTGCCTTTCACAGGCATGTGTTGCAGCCTTTACAATAATCTCACCCCTCCCTTCCTACCAAGGAGTGAATGGGCACAGGGCATCTGACTCCATGTACCAACCACACAGCAGAACAGGAACAGTCCATGTTTATAGACATCATGTCACATACAGAAGAATTGCTGTGGATCCCAGTCCAGCAGAGCACCTTCCCACCAGAGTCTGTGCCGCACACATGCCCAGGGTTGGTGAAGCCCCAGAATACTGCATGCATTACTGGTCCAGTCACCCCATATGGCTGCAGCAAAGCATCAGCCCCCGGGGGAAACGCTGAAAGGCAACCACTGTCCCACACCGGCTATTCTCCAGAGACACCCAAGTGTGGAGAGAAAGAAGGGCTGACTTTTACCAGAAAGGAAAGGTCGCAAAAGAGACAGCCAAACCCTGGCCTGGGTCTCTGGGGTCTGATCATCAGGAGCTGGATATGATTAAAGTAAAGAGGAAATGCCTGAGATCTGTTTACTCCACATACCATCTTCCACCTTCATCCATCACCTGCTTTTTAAAAAGTTCTTAAAAACTTCCTCAACTGACAGGCAGCATAGCACCATGGACAAGCATGGAGTCTAGAGTCATGCAGAAATGGACTGAACTTTATCTACAAATGTTAAAGTGAGCTGTTTCATCCCCCAAGCCTCAGTTTTATCAATGATAAAATAAAGATGGGAACATCAAGGACCCTCATAAAGAATTAATAACTCATACACATTTTCATGTGTGTGCCTGCACTTATGTAAGAGATGGAAATGATTTTCACATGGACTCTGCATAAACAGGAGCTATTGTCTTTGTTTTTGCATTTGTTTCCCCTTCTTTTCTTATGCAGTATAAACACCATTTAGTAAAAATCTAGCTCATCCCTGACAACTTGACATCATTTCTGAAAAACCACAATCTCCCATCAACAATAACCCAGGAGACAGAAATCAGACTATTAAACATGCAATTCTGTTTGTCCACATCATTATAAAATGTTACTCACCTAATACAATCTATGATGTTCAATGCATTGTTCAAGCAAAATTACTATTTCCCCAGAAAGTGTTCTAGAAGCTTTAACACCATGCCTTTGAGAGTCCATCCTAGCCTTTTCCTCACAGTACAAAAGAGCAGTCAGATGTCCAGACTGCACTGAACAGACCCAGGGAAAGCCCTTTAATATTGATTTTTATAATCCAAGAAAGTAACATACTGTTTATCAGTATTTACATTTTTCTTTGTTTTTGCCAAGTTTTATTC
This sequence comes from Tragelaphus strepsiceros, assembly GCA_006410795.1. Classification (NCBI taxonomy): domain Eukaryota; kingdom Metazoa; phylum Chordata; class Mammalia; order Artiodactyla; family Bovidae; genus Tragelaphus; species Tragelaphus strepsiceros. The sequence goes on from SJYU01007789.1 coordinate 120,356, forward strand.
TTCTATCAGGTAAATCTTTATCTCTACTTGCTATTTTCTGGAATTCTGTGTTCAGTTGGGTATAGCCTTCTTAAGTGAACAATGCAAAAAAAAAAAAAAAGAGGAAAACAATAGAATGGGAAAGCCAAAGGATCTCTTCAAGAAAAATTAGAGACATCAAGGCAACATTTCATACAAGGATGGGCACAATAAAGGACAGATACAGTTAAGGACCTAATAGAAGCAGCAGAGATTAAGAAGAGGTGGCAAGAATATGCAGAACTATACAAAAAAGGCTTTAATGACCTGGATAATCATGATGGCGTGGTCAGCTAGAGTCAGACATCCTGGAGTGTGAAGTCAAGTGGGCCTTAGGAAGCTTTAATATGAACAAAGCTAGTAGAGGAGATGGAATTCCAGCTGAACTATTTAAAACCTTAAAAGATGATGCTATTAAAGTGCTGCAGTCGATATGTCAGCAAATTTGGAAAACTCAGCAGTGGCCACAAGACGTAAAAGGTAACTTTTCATTTTAATTCCAAAGAAGGACAACACCAAAGAATTTTCAAACTATCATACAACTGTGCTCATTTCACATGCAAGCAAGGTGATGCTCAAAATCTTTCAAGCTCGGCTTCAGGAGTACATGAACCAAGAATTTCCACTTACAAGGTGGATTTAGAAAAGACAGAAGAACCAGAGATCAAATTGCCTACATTCGCTGGATCATAGAGAGAGCAAGGGAATTCCAGAAATACATCTACTTCTTCATTGACTATGCTAAAGCTTTTGACTGTGTGGATCACAACAAACTGTGGAAAATTCTTAAAGAGATGGGAATAACAGATAGGAATACTGCCTCCTGATAAATCTGTATGCAAGCCAAGAAGCAACAGTTAGAAAAAGACATGGAACAATGGTCTGTTCAAAATTGGGAAAGGAGTATGTCAGGGCTGTATATTGTCACCCTGCTTATTTAATTTATATGCAAAGTACATCATGCAAAATGCTGGGCTGGATGAAGCACAAGTTGAAATCAAGATTGTCAGCAGAAACCTCAGATACACAGATGATACCATGCTAATGGCAGAAAGCAAAGAGAAACTAAAGAGCCTTTTGATGAAGGTGAAAGAGGAGAGTGAAAAAGCTGGCTTAAAACTCAACACTGCAAAAAGTAAGATCATGGCATCCAGTTCCATCACTTCATGGAAAATAGGAGAAAAAGTGGAAACAGTGACAGATTGCATTTTCTTAGGCTCCAAAATCACTGCAGATGGTAACTGAAGCCATGAAATTAAAAGACGCTTGCTCCTTGGAAGAAAAGCTATGAAAAACATAGAATATTAAAAAGCAGAGACATAATTTTGTGAACAAAGGTCCATACAGTCAAAGCTATGGTTTTTCCAGTAGTCATGTATGGATATAAGAGGTGGAGCATAAAGAAGGCTGAGAATGGAAGAACTGATCCTTTCAAACTCTGGTGCTAGAGAAGACTCTTGAGAGTCTCTTGGACTGCAAGGAGATCCAACCAGTCCATCCTAAAGGGAATTAACTCTGAATATTCATTGGAAAGACTGATGCTAAAGCTTTGATACTTTGGCCACCTGATCCAAAGAGCCGACTCATTGGAAAAGACCCTGATGCTGGGAAACACTGACGGCAAGAGGAGAAAGGGGCAACCAACAGAGGATGAGATGGTTGGATGGCATCACCTACTCAATGGACATGAATCTGAGCAAACTCTGAGACATAGGGAATTTGGAGGACCAGGAAGCCTGGAGTGCTGTAATCCGTGGGATCGCAAAGGGTCAGACACAGCTTAGCAACTGAACAACATCAGGTAAATTTAGTTTTCATCATTTATTTGCTGATTTCATCTAAATCCCGATCTAGAGTTAAACATTCACGGTGCCATTTTCTATGAAATAGCATGCCATTTCTGAAAACATCTCTCCCCCAGTGAAACAAAGCAGTATTAAGAAAAAAATTTTAAGTATTCTATTTGCTTTAAATAATAAACTACAAGTGAAAAGTGAAGTGGAGAGAGAAACCTACAAACTGAAAGTGACTAAGGAGGCAACAACCAAGTGCAATGGATCGACCTCATATGGAGTCTGATTTCAACAATGGTGAAGGAGATTTCTCAGTGAGATGATTCATAATATGTAAACACAGACTACAAGTCTGGTGATATTCAGGAATTTGGGTTATTTTTCAGGTTCAATAATGTAGTGAATTTTATTTTTTTCCTCAAAGGTTTCCCTATCGTTTAGAAAAAACTAATGGAATGCTTACAGAGGAACTGATCTGAGGTCTAGGATCTGCTTCACAATACTCTGGGGTAGGGGTGGGGCTGGCAGAGGACAGGTGGCAGCGAGACTGGCCACCAGATGCTCCTGGCTGAAGCTGGGTACATGAGGGTTCATTACACTGTGCTCTCTAGTTTTACAAATTTTTGTAATTGTCTATTAAAAAAAGAAGTTAAAAGGGAATGAAACTTCACAAAATGACACAACCACTCTCCAACCCCACAAAAAAAGGAATTCTGTAAGTGTCTTTATCTCATTACAATTACCACAGCAGCATATGTGCCTAAATGTCTACCTGGAATACCAGATTAAAATAGTAAGCCACAATCAAAAGATTTTTCAAATTAAACAGTAAAAATTTCCACAAACCTTATAATTTAAACCAACAGTATCATTATTTAAAATTTGAGTACATGCAACTCAAAAGTCATTACTCACCTCTTCCAAAGAACAAGCCCTTAGTACTTCTTCATATCGTTCTTTTTCATATTTCTTCCCTAATAAAATGTTACTCCTCACAGTTCCTGAGAACACCCAGGGCTGCTGAGAAACATACGCGATCCTCCCGTGCACGTTGACCTTCCCCTGGCTCGGGGGCAGCTCCCCCAGCACAGCGCTTAACAGTGATGACTGAAACACAAGGAAACACACACACATGAACAGGGTGCACTCAGGACAGAACATGACCCACAGCACAGCCGACCCCGCCCTGGTGTTAGATAAAAGATAGAACCCTTTTGTTCAGAACTGGATAAACTATAGTTCTGGCAGATGGAATAAAAAATAAAAATGAAAGAAAAAAAACAGGAAAATAGCATTATTGGTCAACGTAAACTAATGCTTGATAAGGAATATTAATAGTATAAACAATTACTACCCCCCAAATGAAGTTCTACTAAGGAAAGACTGGAAGGAGATCCAACCAGTCCATTCTAAAGGAGATCAGCCCTGGGTGTTCTTTGGAAGGACTGATGCTGAAGCTGAAACTCCAGTACTTTGGCCACCTCATGCGAAGAGTTGACTCATTGGAAAAGACTCTGATGTTGGGAGGGATTGGGGGCAGGAGGAAAAGGAGACGACAGAGGATGAGATGGCTGGATGACATCACCAACTCGATGGACGTGAGTTTGAGTGAACTCCAGGAGATGGTGATGGACAGGGAGGCCTGGTGTGCTGTGATTCATGGGGTTGCATAGAGTCGGACAGGACTGAGCGACTGAACTGAACTAAAGAATGTTTAAAATCTTTCACCAGCCGAGCAGCCCAGCAGGATTTGTAGTTCATGTATCTGATGTTTAGTGTTTTGGTTCCTGTATCTGGGCATCCTTTATTTGACAAACACTTGTTCTGAAAAAGCTATGGGTGAAGAATATATCCAAAGATGATTACTTAAGAGAACTCTAAAGTGAGTCATGCATTCAGAGTAAAAGTCCACCATAAGGGAAATCATCACCCTCTCATGTATACATCCTGCACTTAGATTTCTGCATTGTGTTCAGTTCAGTTCAGTTCAGTTGCTCAGTCATGTCTGACTCTTTGTGACCCCATGGACTGGTTGGATCTTCTTGTAGTCTAAGGGAGTTTTAAGAGTCTTCTCCAACACCACAGTTCAAAAGCATCAATTCTTTGGCATACAGCTTTCTTTATAGTCAAACTCTCACATTCATACGTGACTACTAGAAAAGCCATAGCCTTGACTAGATGGATCTTTATTGACAAAGTAATGTCTCTGCTTTTTAATATGCTGTCTAGGTTGGTCATAACTTTCATTCCAAGGAGTAAGCCTCTTTTAATTTCATGGCTGCAATCACCATCTGCAGAGATTTTGGAGCCTCCAAAAATAAAGTCAGCCACTATTTCCCCATCTATTTGCCATGAAGTGATAGGACCAAATGCCATGATCTTAGTTTTCTGACTGAGTGCCCATGAACACATCCTTCAAATCTTGTTTTAATTAATTTATGTATTTATTTGTTTTGGGCTGTGCTGGGTCTTCACTGCTGCTTGGGCTTTTCTCTAGTTGTGGCAACCAGGGAATACTCTCTAGCTGCGGTGAACAGGCTTCTCACTGAAGGGATTCCCCTTGTTGTAGACCATGGGCTCTAGAGCCCAGGCTCATTAGTTAAAGCACACAGGCTAGGTTGCCCCACGGCATGTAGGATCTTCCCAACTAGGGATCAAACTCATGTCTCCTGCCTTGGTAGGCAAACTCTTTACCACTGAGCCACAGGGAAGTGCATCCTTTAAATTCCGTTTCCCATACAGATGTGGGGTATCTGTGTCCACACCACCAGAGTTCTCACCACATGGCTGAAATAATCTGCCTGTGTATCTGTCTCGCCCAAGAACCTGCTTGCTTCTGGACAGCAGAGGCACTGGGATCCTGCTCGTGTCCGTGGCTTTAGCTCCAGCCTGTGGCTGCACATTCACTACACGAGCACTGACAGGACTGAGTCGTCACATGAGGAAATGCTCAGAGCTTCCAGGAAGAGACTTTACCACCTCCAGACTTCCTGGAGGGTCCACTGTGACAAAAAGCCCCCACTGTCTCATTCTGTCCAGAACAGCTGTCACATAAATAATCTCCTTCACTGAGGCGTCCATATTCCCCACAAGCTGTTCTCAACTGTGTCACGTGAAGCACCAAGAAGGAAAACACAGTATGTGTTTCTCCACATTCATTTGACAAGAAACCTTCCTGAAAAACTAATGTTTCATGGAACACACCTAGAGAAACACTATTCTAGACACACCCAATTCAAACTGTGTCACACTTGGCTCTGGGCTCTACTCTGAGAATTTAACAGGGGCTGTGGCAAATCATCAACCTTTTGTGATGACAAAAGGCATCACAACTTACCTTTCCTGCTCCCACAGGTCCGACCACAGCTAACAGTTCACCGGGTCTGACAGTAAAGGAAAGGCCCTGGAGGGTTGGGGTTTCTGATGCCTGCAAATTAAAGTTTATAAAAATGTATCCATTTCAATAAAATAACACACATTACTTCAGGAAGTGAAGAAAAATAACAAAACAGTCATTGATATGCTAATGTAGCCCACATTTTTCTCCTTCCTGTTTCAAGATACTATGTCCTGGAGGCCTTTTCCTTCAATTATATCTCTGTGGGGGTTGAAGCAGTTTTAGTTGTCTTTAGGAAGATGTCTTCTTTTAGAGATTCCCTTACAGACACAGCTCTAAACACCCAGAGAACTTAAGAAGTAAAAATGACGAGGGACCTGATTGAAATACAAACTGAATGATGCACACTAGCTTACTAAAATAATGTACTTAATAGAATATTCAGTATGGGGGATTTTTAATCATAAGTTTTAATCATGACCCTTGGTTTTAACTATCTCATTAATCTCCACAAGGTCGCAGCATAAGTATCTGGCATGCCTGGCCCTTTAATAAATAATTTGAAATCACTACATTCAGAAAACGAAGATCACGGCATTCGGTCCCATCACTTCATGGGAAGTAGATGGGAAAACAGTGGAAACAGTGTCAGACTTTATTTTGGGGGGCTCCAAAATCACTGCAGATGGTGACTGCACCCATGAAATTAAAAGACNNNNCATCACTGACTCGATGGATGTGAGTCTGAGTGAACTCTGGGAGTTGGTGATGGACAGGGAGGCCTGGCGTGCTGCGATTCATGGAGTTGCAGAGTCGGACACGACTGAGCAACTGAACTGAACTGAATCTCTACATTTTCATTTGATCAAGAGTTTTATTTATTTATTTAACTTTACAATATTGTATTGGTTTTGCCATATATCAAAATGAATCCGCCACAGGTATACATGTGTTCTCCATCCTGAACCCCCCTNCCCCATCCTGAACCCTCCTCCCTCTTCCCCCCCCATACCATCACTCTGGGTCATCCCAGTGCACCAGCCCCAAGCATCCAGTATCGTGCATCAAACCTGGACTGGTGACTCGTTTCATATATGATATTATGCATATTTCAATGCCATTCTCCCAAATCATCACACCCTCTCCCTTTCCCAGAGTCCAAAAGACTGTTCTATACATCAGTGTGTCTTTTGCTGTCTTGAATACAGTGTTATTGTTATCATCTTTCTAAATTTCATTTGATCAAGAATAAGCCTCAGTAATACAAAGCAAGCAAAGGGGCACTTATATGATAAAGTCACTTCTGGTAAATTAAGGCTTATAAATAATGGTCAAAGCTCTAATTTAAAACCAACAACAAAAAATGGGGAATGAAGACTTTAACTATGACATCACGGATTAAGTTTATATGTGTTACATTTATTACCTGTCCTGGCTAAACAGGGGCAATAAATTACTTCTATTGTAAGAAAAACGAAAAGAAGAAAAATGAAGATACATGTGACAGCACATGTGATGCAACATGAAGGAGAAGGAGAAACTACTCATCATGCCAATGACATGTCACATTCCTGACAGACTTAAGGGTATGTGTGTCTTTAGATATAAGACAATTAAGAAAATGCTTAAGAACTGCTAATGCTTAAAAAAAAAAAAGAGTGGTTACACTAGATTAGCAAAATGCCCAAACGACTAAAAGCACAGAATTTGGATTAAAAGTCTGGATAATCTTCAAAATGAAAAATTTCTCTGGAAAGAACTTAACTAATTATAGACATCTAAAAAAAAATTACAGCTATTTTTCATCACCAAAAAACTAACCCAAAATTTTATTAATATAGGAATTATAAATCTATCCAGATTTTAAAGCATGAGAAATATTTTTTAAGCTTCTCTACTCCTTCTTGTATGACATTTAGGGTTCCTATTTTACTACTTTTCACTCAGGTATGACAGCAAAACAATGAACCCCATACCGTCATCCTCCCTGTCCCCTCCCCTCATAGTTTGTCAGGACAGGACAGAGTGGCCCTCCCTGTTCAGTCTTCAGGTAGGCACTGCTCTGCCATGACCAGAAATGGGCAGCACTCAACAGCTCAGAGGCACTGGGTCCCCTCCCCTCCTGGTTACCCAGGTTTAGGTGACACTGACTCAACAAGGATCATCAGCTGAGCCCCCACTCTGTGCAGACACACTTGGAAACCCCTGTCCCATGAGATCTGGAGGCTTACACAGGACCGTTTATATTAGAGCTTAAAGACTGAGACCAAGTCCCACCATTTCATGAATGGGACCTGGGTCCCTGAGACCTGCCCACACCTGCCAACCTGGCTGTCTAGGGGAGCAGGTTATAGAGCTCATGTCTACCTCCTGCCTCCCAACCCAGCAGGGGCTTTATTCTGATTCAACTTCTCTCCAAAACCCCCAATATATGTGCCCCTCCCCTTTCAAGGGCTCTCTCACCCATGACCTAACCTGAGAACTCTAATTACTCATGACACCAGCATGGGCCACAGTCCTCCATAAGCAATGCCAGGACAACAGTATATAGTGTTCTGGACTTCCCAGATGGTCCAAGTGGTAAAGAATCTGCCTGCCAATGCAGGAGACTCAGGCAGGAAATGCAGGTCCAGAAGATCCCCTGGAGGAGGAAATGACAACCCACTCCATTCTTGCCTGGATAATCCCATTGACTGGGGAGTCTGGAAGGCTATAGTCTATGGAGTTGCAAAGAGTTGGACACGACTTAGCAACTGAACATACGCACACACACTACAGTGTAAACTGCACAAAAGTCTGAGAACATGTTATTAAGTTCTTTAAAGAACAAAATAGCTCATTCTGAAATGCTGAATAGTTTGATACAAAAGAAATTTAGTAATGGGTCATTCAAACCATGAGTTAGTGTTCACAGAGACTAGTCTTTATAATGGAATTTTAGTGGTGCTTTCCATAAATGCTTCAAGTGGATTATGACAAGAAATTCCAAGCAGGAGTTAAATCTACAGTATTAAGGTAGGAGAAGCTGTCAGGGTAGGTCAGGTGCCTGTGTGAGTTTCCATGTGTAAAAGGTGCAAGGATGTGGTTTTACATATTTAGGAACCTCCTCCTGTTTTGGGCTTTCCTGGTAGCTCAGATGGTAAAGAATCTGCCTGCAGTACAGGAGACTCCGGGTTCGATCCCTGGGTTGGGAAGATCCCCTGGAGATGGGAATGGCAACTCACTCCAGCATTCTTTCCTGAAAACTTCCATGGACAGAGGAGCCTGCTGGGCTGTAGTTCATGGGGCAAGGAATCGAACAAGACTGAGTGACTAACACTTTCACTTTTCACTGTTTTGTTGGTGGGAACAGTAAGTGCTGAGTCAGAAGTGAACACAATGCAGGTGGCAGAACAGAGTTGCAGGCATGAAAAGACAGGACAAGACTATAGCACCTGGACATGTGCTCTATGGTGCCCACTCTGACAGCAGCCAGACTTCTTGGCTCTGCTCCGGATGGAGTCCCTCCAGCCCTGGGGTTGGGAGAGGCTTCCTGCCTTTGCTCATCCCTGGGTTGTCTCAAACACCACCATTTTTCCTTTCTGCCCCCTCTTTTTTATCATCTATGTAACTAATTCCCTGTAGGAATTCCCTCTCCTGTTGTCTGAGTTCTGTTTTTCTGACTAATTCGCACTGATACAGGAGGATGTGCACAGAGGACCACAGAACCAGGGGTGGGGGGAGCATTCCAGTTTGTTGATAAAGGGCCTGTACTGGGTGTGCAATATTGACAACTTATTGAAAGTAGATCTTGTTGTTTTTTCTGTTTGCCTTAACATGGTAAATAAATGAAGTGTTGGAAAATTGCTAGTTTCCTGTGTCAGTTTCCACACACTATAACCTTTTAACTAGGAATTACTGATACTCACCATGCCCACCTGCTGTCTCCTCCTGCCCTGGATGCCACCAAAGTATCCAGAACCATTCAGAAGCTCAGGATGCGGGAGCCTCCACTCTGCTGCTAAGTCGCTTCAGTCGTGTCCGACTCTATACAACCCCATAGACGCCAGCCCACTAGGCTCCCCAGTCCCTGGGATTCTCCAGGCAAGAATACTGGAGTGGGTTGCCATTTCCTTCTCCAATGCATGAAAGTGAAAAGTGAAAGTGAAGTCGCTCAGTCCTGCCCAACTCTTTGCGGCCCCATGGACTGCAGCCTACCAGGCTCCTCCATCCATGGGATTTTCCAGGCAAGAGTACTGGAGTGGGGTGCCATTGCCTTCTCCAGCCCCTACCCTACCCCACAGCAAAGATCCAAATCACAGCCTCACTCAGCATGTAATAAAGATACTCTGTGAACATTAGTATACAAAAACAAATGCATACCTATTCCCCAAAGCATCTGATTTGTAACAACTAGCTATGTATTTGTTAGTTAACCCATTCCACAGTGAAGCATTTTGTCTGTCCAATCCTATAAATTCTAACATTACATGTACTTTAAGTTAAAACCATGCTAACACTTTGAAAGCTTTCTTGAAAATGAGGTAGAGAGCAACATATCAAATGTCTTAGGCTGATTTTATACTTCATCTCCATTAACTGAAAACTTTATTCCTGATTTTCAGAATTTTTATAACATGCTTCCAGTAAATGACCAAGTCACATTTGACACCATGGGTAAAAATCTCAAAATCCCCTGTAATCTGTGTCACAGTTGTCTTTTAGCAGTCTTGATCTTGGAATGAAGGATTTGTTACCTTATTCCAAAAAGCAGTGAAATCTTGCAGGTTCACAATCGTTTTACCATCTGATGGCAGCTGAGGGAGGAGTTGTGGTATCTCATCAAGTAATAGAAAATTCTACAGAAAAAGGAAGATATATTGTTAAACTGCAGGAACAAGGTATAGACAAAAATAATTGCTTTCCTGAAATTTGCAATGAAAATTTCATATAAGGACTTCCCTGGTGGTCTTAAGAATCTGCCTGCCAGGACAGGGGACACAGGTTTTATTCCTGATCCTTGAAGCCCCCACAAGCTGCAGAGCAACTAAGCCCACACACCGCAACTGCCGAAGGTCAGGAACCTAGAGTCAGTGTTCCACAACAAAGAGTAGCCCCACCTAATTGGAAAAATGAAGACATAGTGCAGCAAAAGAAAGAGAGAAGAGAGGGAACATTTTGGAACAACTGCCAGTTTTGGCACTGAGAGAATTAAATCTCATCTAACTGGAACCTGGTGACACCAAATAAAAGGAAGTGGTTTACAAAAACCCACCTACGACTTTAAAAAAAGTTATGTGTCACCAAACCTTGATTCTTCGGATGCTGACAAAAGCCTCTGCCACCTTCTCAACAGCCATGGGGAAGTAGAGGGTATTCGAGAACCGCAGAGCCTCGAACAGCGTCACCACCACAAACACTTGGCTGGCTGTGATCACGTTGTCAAGCAGCACATTGGTGAGGAAGGTGACAAAAATCATGATTTTGCTCACAGCGAAAAATGATGCCAAATTCATTCCCCGAAGGCAAGAACTTCTCAGAATCTTATATAATTCCTTCCTGGAAAAGAGTGTAGGAAATAGGTTTTAGAAGAAGCATAGACTGTCAAGTCATGAATTCAAGTGCCCTGTGTGAGGGGTCCCTTTCTAGGGAGTGGACACAGATTAAGATAAACCATCCCTCACGTCCTGGAGACACTACACAGTGCACACCCGTGGATCTGCCCCAACACCAGGACCACACACTTAATCACCACGTCACTATCGCAAGTAATTGGAGCCTGTGTTGTTGTCATTTGTTGTTCAGTCACTCAGTCATGTCCAACTTGTTGCAACCCCACGGACTCATTTCCTGGATCTTGCTCAAACTCATTTCCATTGAGTCAGTGATGCCATCTAACCGTCTCATCCTCTGCCATCCCCTTCTCCTCCTGCCTTCAATTTTTCCCAGCATCATGGTCTTTTCTAATGAGTTGGCTCTTGACACCGGTGGCCAAAGTATTGGAGCTTCAGCTTCAGCATCAGACCTTCCAATGAATATTCAGGGTTGATTTCCTTTAGGATTGACTGGTTTGATCTCCTTGCAGTCCAAGGGACTCTCAAGAGTCTTCTCCAGCACCACAGTTCAAAAGCATCAATTCTTCAGCACTTAAGTTTTCTTTATGGTTCAAATCTCACATCCATATGTGACTACTAGAAAAACCATAGTTTGATTATATGGACCTTTGTTGGTAAAGTAATGTCTCTGTTTTTTAATATGCTGTCTAGCTTTGTCATAGCTATTGGAATCTTAATGTCACACTCTTAAACACTTTTGCCTAGAACTTCCCTGGTGGTCCAGTGGCTAAGACTCCATGCTTTCAATGCAGGGGACAGGGGTTCAATCCCTGGAGAGGAAGAAAAATTCCACATGTCTCAAAGTGGGGCCAAAATAAAAAAGATTAAAGTTTTTCTTTTAAATTAAAACACACACACACACACACACACATTTTGGGTCAATGAGACTGGGGTTTGAACATTCATTCAATAGGTATTTGTAAGCAAAAGTCATGCCAGGCTCCTCCCTGTTGACAGAAAGACACAACCTGTCCCCTCCAGGAGCTCATGAACTTGTGAGAGAAGAGAATAAGCAACACCAGAATTGTGACCAAGATATTAGACAGAGGCAGTCAGCACAGCCCCAGTGGGAATACAGAGCAGCATCTTGTATGGAGCAGTGGAGTGAGAGCAAGTCACACACACATAGACCCTGAGAAGATGAACTTGAGTCACTTGCTTGGTGGAGGCCAGAGAAAAAGGAAGATGAGAATGTATTCTCAGCAGAGGGAGGGGCCCCCACAAAGGTACAAAGTGAGAGGTGAGAGGGAGCAGCCAGAAAATTCTAACGAAGCACCCTGGGCTAGAGTATAAACACTCATCAGATATTTAAATTAAAGATGGAAAAATATTCTACAAACATAAAGCAAAACAAAAAGGAATAGTATTTTTATGGCTCTGTTTGGAAAGAATAATATTAATTTATAAAGTTTGGCCTGATACAGGTACCTCCAACCTCTATAATCTCCCCATTTGTACTACATTAATACAAATAATAGTTTTAGCATTAATGTCATCATCTCAAAGACCAACATCTTAGGATCACTGCTTTTGGAGATTTGGTGTATTAAGAAATATTTGGAATTTCAATTCCATATAAGTAAGAAGCATATATATATATATATATATATTTTTTTTTTTCCTTTAAGAAGATGGTAAATGGAAGAGCAGGTTAAATGACAAATTATTTTATTCTACTTAACCCTACTGCCACATGTGGGGAGATGGAATGGATACTATTAAAGTCCACCTTAGTGTAAAAATTTTCTAAGGCATCTAAACCATTCAGTAGAATAGGAAACAAAGTATGAAAATATGCTGTGTACATACAAAAAACTTACCTTCTCATATCGAAAATAAGGTCGTCAAGTGAATCTTCCCAAGCAAACATTTTTATTGTTCTAATGCCAGTTATAACTTCACTCATGGTCCTGATCCTGTTGTCTGTGAGAGCTGCAGTCTTACTCCTGAGGGGACAGACATGAGATGAGCCTTAGTGATCACAGCCCAACTTTCCATAGCAATAGTAGCAGCAATTTTCACTGGCAGAAACCAGGGATCAAATAATTTCGTATAGCACTTCTGTGCTTACATCACGGGGAGGTCCTTCTCAAAGTACAAATGGAGAAAGACTTCAATTAGGAAGCCAACCCTTCAGTCCAATACAAGAAGTAATTTGGAGAATTTGCAGTACCAGCTAACGAAGGCCCAAAATGAGTCAGATATACACCATCTGATCAAGGAGTTCACAGCTGGGTAGTATAGGCAGAAAGGCACCCAAATCTACAGGAAGACTGTGGCCATGCTGTAACAAAACAGTCCTGGTGAGCAGAAAAGATGGGGCTGTTAGTTCTTCTGGGGAAGGAGAGCAAGAAAAGCTTCAGAGACCTGGTAGCAGTGAAACACGGCCTCAATGGATGAGGAACATCACTCCACAGCAAAGACAGGAGAGGAAATTCCAAGTAGAGAAATATACCACACACAGAGGTATGCACACACACACACACACACAAGAACTCAAAGAGCTTCAAACAGCACAGTATCTTCATCACCTGACAATCTGGTCAGTAACCCACCTCCAACGCTCTAAGACCTCCTTCAAATCTAACTCATCACCATGAGGCCCTTCATAATCAGCCAGTGTTCTATCACTTAAGCTGATGGGCAGGTTCTACTCATTATAAGGAGATAATTAATTAAGATTAGTCTTCTCCTTGGGGTACTTATACCTAGATGGAAACAGTGAATTAAAAATAAGATATGAACATCCATACCTGAAAAGGCTCTAACACAAGCATAAGAAAAATATGTGCAATTAGAAAATGGCATATAAGACTATTACAATTTACACTGACATTGAAATTGCTCAGTCATGTCTGACTCTTTGCAACCTCATGGACTGTAGCCTACCAGGCTCCTCTGTCCATGGGATTTTACAGGCAACAGTACTGGAGTGGGTTGCCATTGCCTTCTCAAGGAGATCTTCCTGACCAAGGGATCGAACCCGGGTCTCCAGCATTGTAGGCAGACACTTTACCATCTAAGCCAATGGTCCAGTGGGTGAGATGCCATAGGTTCAATCCCTGGTCAGGAAAACTAGATCCTACATGCATGCCTCAATGAAAATCCCACTTGCCATAACTAAGATCCAGGGAAGCCCAAATAAATAAACAATAAATTAAGACTTTAAAAAAAAAAAAGATTATTTAGTTCAATTCAGTCGCTCAGTCGTGTCCGACTCATTGAGACCCCATGAATCGCAGCCCGCCATGACTCCTTGTCCATCACCAACTCCCGGAGTTCACTTAAACTCATGTCCATCGAGTCAGTGATGCCATCTCATCCTCTGTAGTCCCCTTCTCCTCGTGCCCCCAATCCCTCCCAGCATCAGAGTCTTTTCCAATGAGTCAGCTCTTTGCATGAGGTGGTCAAAATACTGGAGTTTCAGCTTTAGCATTATTCCTTCCAAAGAAATCCCAGGGTTGATCTCCTTCAGAATGGACTGGTTGGATCTCCTTGCAATCCAAGGGACTCTCAAGAGTTTTCTCCAACACCACAGTTCGAAAGCATCAATTCTTCGGTGCTCAGCCTTCTTCACAGTTCAACTATCACATCCATACATTACCACAGGAAAAACCATAGCCTTGACTAGACGGACCTTTGTTGGCAAAGTAATGTCTCTGCTTTGGAATATGCTATCTAGGTTGGTCATAACTTTTCTTTCAAGGAGTAAGCGTCTTTTAATTTCATGGCTGCAGTCACCATCTGCAGTGATTTTGGAGCCCCCCAAAATAAAGTCTGACACTGTTTCAACTGTTTCCCCATCTATTTCCCATGAAGTGATGAGACTAGATGCCATGATCTTCGTTTTCTGAAGGTTGAGCTTTAAGCGAACTTCTTCACTCTCCTCTTTTACTCTCATCAAGAGGCATTTTAGTCCCTCTTCACTTTCTGCCATAAGGGTGGTGTCATCTGCATATCTGAGGTTATTGATATTTCTCCCAGCAACCTTGATTCCAGCTTGTGCTTCTTCTAGCCCAGCGTTTCTCATGATGTACTCTGCATATAAGTTAAATAAGCAGGGTGACAATATACAGCCTTGACGTACTCCTTTTCCTATTTGGAACCAGTCTGTTGTTCCATGACCAGTTCTAACTGTTGCTTCCTGACCTGCATACAGATTTCTCAAGAGGCAGGTCAGGTGGTCTGGTATTCCCATCTCTTTCATAATTTTCCACAGTTTATTGTGATCTACACGGTCAAAGGCTTTGGCATAGTCAATAAATCAGAAATAGATGTTTTTCTGGAACTCTCTTGACTTTTCCATGATCCAGAGGATGTTGGCAATTTGATCTCTGGTTCTTCTGCCTTTTCTAAAACCAGCTTGAACACCAGGAAGTTCACGGTTCACATATTGCTAAAGCCTGGCTTGGAGAATTTTGAGCATTACTTTACTAGCATGTGAGATGAGTGCAATTGTGCAGTAGTTTGAGCATTCTTTGGCATTGCCTTTCTTTGGGATTGGAATCAAAACTGACCTTTTCCAGTCCTGTGGCTATTGCTGAGTTTTCCAAATCTGCTGGCATATTGAGTGCAGCACTTTCACAGCATCATCTTTCAGGATTTGAAATATCTCAACTGGAATTCCATCACCTCCACTAGCTTTGTTCGTAATGATGCTTTCTAAGGCCCACTGGACTTCACATTCCAGGATGTCTGGCTCTAGGTCAGTGATCACACCATCGTGATTATCTGGGTCGTGAAGATCTTTTTTGTACATTTCTTCTGTGTATTCTTGCTACCTCTTCTTAATATCTTCTGCTTCTGTTAGGTCCATACCATTTCTGTCCTTTATTGAGCCCATCTTTGCATGAAATATTCCTGTGGTATCTCTGATTTTCTTGAAGTGATCTCTAGTCTTTCCCATTCTGTTGTTTTCCTCTATTTCTTTGCATTGATCACTGAGGAGGGCTTTCTTATCTCTTCTTGCTATTTTTTGGAACTCTGCATTCAGATGCTTATATATTTCCTTTTCTCCTTTGCTTTTTGCTTCTCTTCTCTTCACAGCTATTTGTAAGGCCTCCCCAGACAGCCATTTTGCTTTTTTGCATTTCTTTTCCATGCGGATGGTCTTGATCCCTGCCTCATGTACAATGTCATGAACCTCAGTCCATAGTTCATTAGGCACTCTATCTGTCAGATCTAGGCCCTTAAATCTATTTCTCACTTCCATTGTATAATCATAAGGGATTTGATTTAGGTGATACCTGAATGGTCTAGTGGGTTTCCCTACTTTCTTAAATTTAAGTCTGAATTTGGTAATAAGGAGTTCATGATCACCAGATGGTCAACACCAAAATCAGATTGATTATATTCTTTGCAGACAAAGATGGAGAAGCTCTATACAGTCAACAAAATCAAGGTCAGGAGTTGACTGTGGCTCAGATCATGAACTCCTTATTACCAAAAGATTATTATGATTTAATAATGTTTTTAAAACTTGGACATAGGCAAATTCTGCTTAAGGACACTCTCTTCAGGTACAGTGACTGAAAAGCTAGCCATGAGAAAAGACTAAATCCTGTCACCTTGGACCTTTCACAACCAGCCTTCAGGTTAAGGCTGGAGCCTCCACTGGAGAAGCCTGAAAGGCCTACAACACATGCAAAGAAGAGACCAGAGAAGGCATTCATTTTGTTTTTGAACTAAAGCATCAGACAGATGATGAATGTTACCAATTACATATCAACAGTATCTTAAACCTGTGTTTCTCTTACCGGAGAGATGAAAACAACATCCCGAAGCTGCTTTGCAAAAGCATAAGAAGAATAAGAACCGCCATCCCAGCAAAACACGATATTCCTATTTCCATCCAGAGAAGGGTGGTCACTGCGATAGCCTGCAGTGGCCCCACCCACAGATAGTGCAAGAACATCATTACCTTAAAAGAAAAAGACAAAGCTTTCTTAGGACTGTATACTATAAAACCAGTAAGGGCACAATTTAGAAACAATTTCCCATCAAAGAACAAACAAGAACCTGAACATAAATGATCTGAGTGGGTTTCAAACCTGTTGAAGCAGAAATACATATGTCCACCATAGACGACATCGCTCCGGGGCAGCACAGAATCAGCCTCAGGGACATGCCAGGAGAATGAGTCCAGCAGCATTGGAATGACAAGGTTTATTTTGTCCACCCCACAGATGGGCTCAGGGTGTCCCCAAATTCCCTCTGCCTCAGCATTCACCCACCATCTCCCCTGGGGCTTTCTAGCACTCAAAGAAATCCTATATTATGGTACCTACTACATTCAACAGTAATTAATTGTGTATTTACCTCCCTGGCAGGCTGCAGCTTCCGCAGGGCAGAAATTAAACTTTATCCATCCCTGACACTGGGTAGAAGCCTTACTTCATGTTTGATGAATGGATAATTCAAGTGGTCTAGTACAATACAGATCTGACCAACAGGCTCAACATCCTGGATAATGTAATCCATTCACAAATAAGTGTGGAAAAAAAGAGCATGGGCGGGACAGCAGAAAGGAAGTTTTATCTGGCTAGGGACCACCCACTTGGCATTATTCCTTGAATGCTTCCTATATAAGTCTTTCTGCTCCCTGTTCAGTTCAACAGACACTGAACAGGGCATAGGGGAAATAACAATCCTGCCTACCAGGCTTTCATCATCCAGGGGAAGAGGCCGTCAGCCCAGCAACACCCACACCATGTGCCAAGAAGGGCCACGCTCAGAGGACACTTATGGTCACTAATCAAGCTGAGCAAGAACATTGCAGCCTGTCCATTACTGGAAAAACAAAACGCTCATCCACAGGAAAACATACATTATTACATCTAAGTTGCACACAGAAAAAATAAGCATTGGATTAAAAAGAACCTCGTCTTAGGCTCTCAACAGAATCCTGGTTGACACCAAACTCTGGCACCTGGCATCCTAGTAAGCTGAACCCAGTTAGAAGGACGGGACATGGAAGAGGATCCCTTAGAGGCAGCTTACCTGATCAAACTTGTTTACATCATTGGAAAGCAGGTTGACTATCTGGCCTGTGGTGGTCTTCCCCATGGCTGAGCTACTCAGGCGAAGGGCCTGAAATAAGAGAGGGAGACAGAGAATTGGATTGGTGATACCAAGTCGCTCTTAGAACATAACAAAATAGAGCATGTTTTCATGGGGTCTTGCGTGGTGTCAGGCAGAACAGGATGATCCCTGAGAGCAGGGCTCCAGGGACCCTCCTTCATCCTTCATCTCCTCAATGTGGCAGTAGCCCCGCCCACAAGGACAGAAAAGGGAGGAGCAGGAGGTAGAAGCAAAATCCACCCCCCTGTGAACTTGGACCTGCCTGAAGGATAAAGGGTGTAGATTTACACTTAGGAACCAACTAAAGTAAATTTGAGCCAATTCAGATGAGAGTGGGAAGGTCATCTAAAGAAAGGAAATTAGGAGACTTGGAATGTATATCTGGAATTGATCACTAATTCATGCATGACATCATTTACACACTTTGGTCTCAGTTTCTTCATTCTGAAATCAATGAGTATAATGTTCAAAACGCTGTTTCCGTGAGGAACCTGTGTTCTTAATGCCAGTCTACTGACTTTCCAAAATATAGCCTGTGTTGCACAATCCTTTTGTTTGGTAAAATGTTCTGAAAAAATGCCCTAGAGAGCTGAGAGACCTGAACAGATACCATGAGCTATTTCAACAGATTACCAACTGTAAATATAGATCCAAACAAAATGTCATGTTTCATAATAACTTTTCACTTACTGATCATGTTAAACAGAAAAATCAAAGATCAAGTGGGAATGTAAAATGATATAGCCACAATAGAAGAGAGTATGGAAGTTCCTCAAAATATTAAAGTTAGCATGTAGTACAGCAATTCCACTCCTGAGAATGTACTCAAAATAAATGGAAAGTATGGGCTTAAATAGATATTTGTATATTCATGTTCACAGCAGCAACATTTATAGTAGTAAAAAGATGGATACAACCCAAATGTCCACTGACAGATGAATGAATACATAAAATATTGCATATATCTATATCTATATATATAATGGAATATTATTTGGCCTTTAAAAGAAATTAAATTAAGACATCTGCTACAACATGGATGAAGTTCAAAGACATTGTGCTATGTGATATAAGCCAGAAACAAAATGAGAAACACTGTGTGATTCCACTTACACAAGGCACATAGAATAGTCAGATTCATAGAAAGTGAAAGTGAAGTCGCTCAGTTGTGTCTGACTCTTTGCGACCTCATGGACTATAGCCTACCAAGCTCCTCTGTCCATGGGATTTTCCAGGCAATAGTACTGGAGTGGATTGCCATTTCCTTCTCCAGAGGACCTTCCCGAGATTCATAGAGAGAAGTAGTAAAATATTGATGGCTAGGGGGTGCAAGGGCTGGGGAGTTAGTATTTAATGGGTATAGAGGTTCAGTTTGGGAAGATGACCAAGTTCTGGAGACAAATAATGGTGATGGTTGCACAATAACATGACTGCTTATTGTCACTAAATATTGTATTTAAAAAGAGTTAAAATGGTAAATTTTATGTTGTGTGTATTTTACCACAACTTTTAAAAAACCAATGATCAAAAGCCAAAAGTAATTTTACCAAAGTAATGGAAGAGCTAAATAAATGACAATTCATTTTGTATATGATACATCCCACAAGATCACTCAAAATTGCAAACCGTGACTATGAGCTTAACAGCCATTCCACTTCTAACACTCGACCTGATTTCTCTCCAGGACCAGGGATCAGGAGACAAGGCCTGAGCATGAACCACAGATGTTCATAGTGGCATTTCAGAGCTGCTTGGCAGCACCAGCGTTTGCCCTAAGGAGTCAGCTCACCTGTAACCTGCAAAGAAGTGTCATAGTCCTTCACCTCAGCAGGAAACTTGAGACAAGGCTGTGCAAGAGCAAACCTGTCTTTCCCACATTTCTGAAATTTCAGATTACAGTCTATGGTTTAAACTCAACAATACTTGACTTTGTAAAGGGACAATTCTTAGCTTAATCAAACTGGCAAATTAATGGCTTTGGAAGATGTTTATATTCATCTAAGCAATCAGATCCGATCAGATCAGTCGCTCAGTCGTGTCCGACTCTTTGCGACCCCAAGCACTGCAGCACGCCAGGCCTCCCTATCCATCACCAGCTCTCGGAGGTCACTCAGACTCACATTCATCGAGTCAGTGATGCCATCCAGCCATCTCATCCTCTGTCGTCCCCTTCTCCTCCTGCCCTCAATCCCTCCCAGCATCAGAGTCTTCTCCAATGAGTCAACTCTTCGCATGAGGTGGCCAAAATACTGGAGTTTCAGCTTGAGCATCATTCCTTCCAAAGGAATCCCAGGGCTGATCTCCTTCAGAATGGACCGGTTGGATCTCCTAGCAGTCCAAGGGACTCTCAAGAGTCTTCTCAACATGCCAGGTCAAATCAGGTTTCCCAAGGGCAATGTTCCAAGGGTTTGGTGGAAAGAGAAACACACACACACACACACACACACACACACACACACACACACACAGGTAGACAATAGTTCATTTGTGCAGCAAAGAGTGATCTTTGTTTGACTGAACCATCACCTCAAGTCCAACTTAAGGTTTTCAAAGTATAGTTCTGGTGACATTTCCTATGTGTTTATGGGACCTAAGAATGATCTGAAAAAGATACACACTTATTTGTGCAAAAATCTGAGTATTCATCTCCAAAATGGTAGAAGGTGCAACATAATAACAAAGATGACCAAGAAGCCCCTGACTAGAGTGTATGGGCATGATTGCCATTTCCACATCACTCAGGAAAAAACTGGGTCATGTGCTGTAGCCAAACACAGACAGTGAGATGACATGGCCTCAGATTCACATAGCCCTGAGATTAAGAAGGCTTTGCTAGGGAAAGATGAGGAGAAGACTTTTCCCATTTTTCCTAGAAAAGTGTTCCAAGAAACAGAAGCTCTAGATAAGTGGCAAATTGGGAAAAGAAGCAATACTTTTTATTTAAAGTATCTGGTTTTACCTTTCAATGAGGATTTTATTATTTTAACAATAAAAATTGTATATGTATAAGGTAACAACATGATGTGTTGATGTAAAGATTCATTGGTAAATGACTACTGTAAAACCACTTAACATATCCATGACTTCACACAGTTATCCTATTTTTTAATTTTTATTTTATTTTGGGTTCTAGCTGAATGGTTTTATGAAAATCTACAAGACCTTCTAGAATTAACATCAAAAAAAAAAAAAAAGGTATGTCCTTTTCATCATAGGGGACTGGAATGTAAAAAAAGGAAGTCAAGAGATACCTGTAGTAATAGGCAAGTTTGGCCTTAGAGTACAAAATGAAGCAGGGGAAAGGCTAACAGAGTTTTGCCAAGAGAATGAAATGGTCATAACAAACACCTTCTTCCAATAACACAAGAGACCACTATGCACATGGATATCACCAGATGGTCAATGCCAAAATCAGATTAGTTATATTCTTTGCAGCTAAAGATGGAGAAGCTCTATACAGTCAGCAAAAACAAAACTAGGAAGCTCTATGCAGTCAGCAAAAAACAAGGCTCAGATTATGAACTCCTTATTGCAAAATTTGGACTTAACTTTAAGAAAGTAGGGAAAACCACTAGACTATTCAGGTATGACCTACATCAAATCCCTCACAATTATACATTGGAAGTAATAGATTCAAGGGATTAGATCTGATAGACAGAGTGCTTGAAGAACTATGGATTCAGGTTTATAACACTGTGCAGGAGGTGGTGATCAAAACCATCCCCAAGAAAAAGAAATTTTAAAAAACCAAAATGGTTGTCTGAGAAGGCCTTAAAAATAGCTGAGAAAAGAAGAGAAGTGAAAGGCAAAGGAGAAAAGGAAAGATATATCCATCTGAATGCGGAGTTCCAAAGAATAGCAAGGAAAGATTAAGAAACACATCCTCAGAGATCAGTGCAAAGAAAAGGAGGAAAGCAATAGAATGGGAAAGATCAGAAATCTTTTCAAGAAAATTAGAGATACCAGGGGAACATTTCAGGCAAAGATGGGCACAATAAAGGACAGAAATGGTATGGACCTGACAGAAGCTGAAGATATTAAGAAGAGGTGGCAAGAATACACAGAAGAACTATTAAAAAAAAAAAAAGAAAGATCTTAATGACCCAGATAACTACCATGATGTGATCACTCACATAGAGGCAGACATCCTGCAGTGAGAAAATCAAATGGGCCATAGGAAACATCATGATGAACTAAGCTAGTGAGGTGATGGAATTCCAGCTGAGAAAGTTCAAACCCTAAAAGATGATGCTGTTAAAGTGTTGCCCTCAATATGCCAGCAAATTATTGGAAAACTCAGCAATGGCCACAGGACTGGAAAAGGTCAGTTTTCATTCCAATCTCAAAGAAAGGCAACACCAAAGGATGTTCAAACTACTGCACAATTGTTCTCATTTCACACAGTAGCAAACTAATGCTCAAAACTCTCCAAGATAGTCTTTAGGAGTATGTGAACCAAGAACTTCTAGATATCTAAGCATGAGTTGGAAAAGACAGAGGAACCACAGATCAAATTGCCAACATCCATTGGATTAAAAAAATAAATAAATAAATTCCAGAAAAGTTTCTGTTTCACTGACTACCTAAAGTCTTTGACTGTGTAGATCACAACAAACTGTGGAAAATTCTTAAAGAGATGGAAATACCAGACCACCTTCCCTGCCTCCTGAGAAACCTGTATGCAGGTCAAGAAGCAACAGTTAGAAATGGACATGGAACAATGGACTGGTTCCAAATAGGAAAAAGAGTACGTCAAGGCTATACATTGTCACTTTGCTTATTTAACTTATATGTAGAGTACATCATGAGAAACACTGGGCTGGAAGAAGCACAAGCTGGAATCAAGGTTGCTGGGAGAAATATCAATAACCTCAGATATGCAGATGATACCACCCTTATGGAAGAAAGCAAAGAGGAACTAAAGAGCCTCTTGATGAAGGTGAAAGAGGAGAGTGAAAAAGCTGCCTTAAAATTCAACATTCAACAAACAAAGATCATGGCATCCGGTCCCATCACTTCATGTCAAATAGATGGGGAAACAATGTAAAGAGTGACAGACTTTCTTTTCTTGGGCTCCAAAATCACTGAAGGTGGTGACTGCAGCCATGAAATTAAAAGACACCAGCTCCTTGGAAGAAAAGCTATGCCAAACCTAGACAGCATATTAGAAAGCAAAGACATTGCTTTGTCAATAAAGGTCTGTACATCAAAACTATGTTTTTTTCAGTAGTCACGTATGGATGTGAGAATTGGACCATAAAGAAAAGTGAGCACCAAAGAATTGATGCTTTTGAACTGTGGTGTTGGAGAAGACTCTTGAGAGTTACTTGGACAGCAAGGAAATCCAACCAGTCAATCCTAAAGGAAATCAGTCCTGAATTTTCATTGGAAGGATTGATGCTGAAGCTGAAATTCCAATATTTTGACTACCTGATGCAAAGAACTGACTCATTGGAAAGACCCTCATGCTGGGAGGGATTGGGGGCAGGAGGAGAAGGGGATGACAGAGGATGAGATGGCTGGATGGCATTACTGATTCGATGGATGTGAGTCTAAGTAAACTCCGGGAGTTAGTGATGGACAGGGAGGCCTGGCGTGCTGCGATTCATGGTGTCGCAAAGAGTCGGACACAACTATACTGAACTTAACTGAACTGAATCTAATGTGTCATTTAAGGCCTATATTACCTTATTGATTTTCTGTCAAATGTTCTACCTATTGATAAAAATAGGCTATTAAAGTCACCCATTATTATTTCACTACTGTCTACATCTCCTTTTATAACTATCAGTATTTACCTTATATATCGAGATGTTCCTATGTTGGGTGTATGTATATTTACAATTGTTATATTTTCTACTTGGATTAATCCTTTGATCATTATGTAGTGTCCTTCTTTATCTCTTGTAATAGTCTTTACTTTAAAGTCTATTTTGTCTGATATGAGTATTGTTATTCCAGCTTTCTTTTGATTTCCATTGGCATGAAATACCTTTTCCCAGAACTACTTTCACCCTGTATGTGTTCCTAAATCTGAAGTGGGTTTCTTGTAGACAGCATATATACAGGTCTTGTTTTTGTATCTATTTAGTCAGTCTACGTCTTTTGGTTGGAGCATTTAATCTCTTTAAGATAATTATCAATGTGTATGTCCCATCGCTTCATGGGAATTATATGGGGAAACAGTGGCAGACTATTTTTTTGGGCTCCAAAATCACTGCAGATGGTGACTGCAGCCATGAAATTAAAAGATACTTACTCCTTGGAAGGAAAGTTATGACCACCCTAGATAGCATATTGAAAAGCAGAGACATTACTTTGCCAACAAAGGTCCATTTAGTCAAGGCTAGGGTTTTTCCAGTGATCATGTATGGATATGAAAGCTGGACTGTGAAGAAGGCTGAGCACTGAAGAATTGATGTTTTTGAACTGTGGTGTTGGAGAAGACTCTTGAGAGTCCCTTGGACTGCAAGGAGATCCAACCAGTCCATTCCAAAGGAGATCCATCCTGGGTGTTCTTTGGAAGGATTGATGCTAAAGCTGAAACTCCAGTACTTTGGACACCTCAAGGGAAGAGTTGTCTCATTGGAAAAGACTCTGATGCTAGGAGGGATTGGGGGCAGGAGGAGAAGGGGACGACAGAGGATGAGATGGCTGGATGGCATCACTGACTCAACGGACACGAGTTTGGGTGAACTCCGGGAGTTGGTGATGGACAGGGAGGCCTGGCATGCTGCAATTCATGGGGTCACAAAGAGTCGGATACAACTGAGCGACTGAACTGTACTGAAGTGAACTGATGTCCTTTTTGCCATTTTATTAATTGCTTTGGATTAGTTTCATAGTTTTTTTTTTTTTCTTCCTAGTAAGAGGGATGGGTTCCTGCTCACTGGTGAGTGGAGCTCTGTCTGGTCTCTCTGACAGACAAGACCATGTCAAGTGATATATTTGGAGGCAACTTTATGCTCAGGAAGATTTAAGCTGCCTGTCTGTTGACGAATGAGGTTGTGTTCCTGCCCTGTTGGTAATTTAGCCTGAGGCATCCAGCATTGCAGGGAGCTACATTTTGGTAAGAAAATGGTGACCTCCAGGAGGGCTCACACCAATGAGTACTCACCAGAACTACTGGTGCCAGTGTCTTTGTATTGGCAATAAGCCATAGGCACCTCTGCCTCTGTAGGAAACCCTTCACTATCAGGCATTTCTGACAAAGACTTTTCAGAGCTTACTGCTTTTCCCTGGGTCTTGATGTGCATGGGATCTTGTGTGTACCCTCCAAGAGTAGTTTCCATTTCCCCCAGTCCTGTGGAATTCCTGTAATCAAACCCCACTGGTCTTCAAATACAGATACTCTGGGGGCTCCTCCTTTCATTGTCAAACCCCCAGACTGGGGAGCCTAACATGAGGTGCAGAACTTTTACTCCTGTAGGAGATCTTCTGTGCTTTAATTATTTTTCAGTTTGTAGGTTGCATACCCACTGGATATGGAATTTTATTTTATTGTGATTGCATGCCTCCTACTGTCTCTTTGTGGCCTCTTCTTTGTCTTTGGATGTAGAGTATATTTTTGGTGGGTTCCAACTTTTTTTTTTTTGATGACTGTACAGCAGTTAGTTGTGATTTTGATATTTTCGTAAGAAGAGGTCATAGTTCCTATTTTGTTTGTGTGATTGAGAACATTATATATATATANATACTCTCTAAGAAAATTTCAAGTATAAAAATTGGTCAAATGAGACTTTTCTTCTTAAAGCAAATAGTCTAATGCAAAGAGATACCCAGAATCAAGTTTATAAAGAGTTCTTCAGTGCTTGACACTGATATATGGGTAGTATATCATCTGTAAAGACACCTGAAATCCTGACTCATTTTACATTGAGTCAGACCAGGGTAAAATTCATGGTATGAAGAACTCTTCCTTTACCTGAACACTTCTCTAATTATTTCCACTGGAGAAGGGAATGGAAAACCACTTCAATATTTTTGCCTTGAGAACCCCATGGACAATATGTAAAGGCAAAAAGATAGGACACTGAAAGATGAACTCCCCAGGTCAGTAGGTGCCTAATATGCTACTGGAGATCAGTGGAGAAATAACTCCAGAAAGAATGAAGAGACGGATCCAAAGCAAAAACAACACCTAGTTTTGGATGTGACTGGTGACAAAAGAAAAGTCCAAAGCTGTAAAAGGCAATATTGCATAGGAACCTGGAATGTTAGGTCCATGAATCAAGGCGAATTGGAAGTTGTCAAACAGGATATGGCAAGAGTGAACATCAACATTTTAGGAAATAAAATGGACCAGAATGAGTGAATTTAACTCAGATGACTATATCTACTACAATGGGCAAGAATCACTTAGAAGAAATGAAATAGCCACCATAGTCAACAAAAGAGTCCTAAATGCAGTACTTGAATGCAATCTCAAAAATGACAGAATGATTTCTGTTCATTTCCAAGGCAAATCATTCAATATCACAGTAATTCACGTCTATGCCCCAACCAGTAAGGCTGAAGAATTTGAAGTTGAATAGTTCTATGAAGACCTACAAGACGTTTTAGAACTAACACCCAATAAAGTAGGAACTTGAGAAATACCTGGAGCAACAGGCAAATTTGCCTTGGAGTACAGAATAAAGCAGGGCAAAGGCTAATAGAGTTTTGCGAAGAGAACGCACTGGTCATAGCAAATATTCTATTCCAATAACAAAACAGAAGACTCTATACATGGACATCACCAGATGGTCAATACTAAAATCATATTGATTATATTCTTTGCAGCCAAAGATGGAGAAGCTCTGTACAGTCAGAAAAAAACAAGACCTGCAGCTGACTGTGGTTCAGATCATGAACTCCTTATTGCCAACTTCAGACTTAAATTGAAGGAAGTAGGGAAAACCACTAGACCATTCAGGTATGACCTACATCAAATCCCTTATGATTATACAGTGAAAGTGACAAATAGATTAAAGGGATTATATCTGATAGAGTGCCTGAAAAACTATGAATGGAGGTTCATGACCTTGTCTAGGAGGCGGTGATCAAGACCACCCCCAAGAAAAAGAAATGCAAAAAGGCAAAATGGTTGTCTGAGGAGGCCTTAAAAATAGCTGTGAAAAGAAGAGAAGTGAAAGGAAAAGGAAAAAAGGGAAGATAAATCCATCTGAATGCAGAGTTCCAAAGAATAGCAAGGAGAGATAAGAAAGCCTTCCTCAGTGATCAATGCAAGGAAATAGAGAAAGACTATAGAATGGGAAAGATTAGAGATTTTTTCAAGAAAATTAGAGATACCGAGGGAACATTTCATGCAAAGATGGACAATAAAGGACAGAAACAGTATGGACCTAACAGAAGCAGAAGATATTAAGAAGAGGTGACAAGAATACACAGAAGAACTGTACAAAAAAGATCTTCAAGATAATCACACTAGTGTGCTCACTCACCTAGAGCCAGACATCCTGGAATGCAAAGTCAAGTAGGTCTTAGGATATATCATAATGAATAAAGCTAGTGCAGGTGATGGAATCCCAGATGAGCTATTTCAAATCCTAAAAGATGATACAGTTAAAGTGCTGCACTCAATATGCCAGCAAATTTGGAACTCAGCAGTGACCACAGGACTGGAAAAGGTCAGTTTTCATTCCAGTCCCAAAGAAAGGCAATGCCAAAGAATGCTCAAACTATTGAAAAATTTCATTCATCTCACACGCTAGCAAAGTAATGCTCAAAATTCTCCAAGCCAGGCTTCAATAGTATGTGAACCATGAACTTCCAGATGTTCAAAGTGGATTTAGAAAAGGCAGAGGAACCAGAGATCAAATTGCCAAAATCCGCTGGATCATCAGAAATGCAAGAGAGTTTTCAAAAAACATCTACTTCAGCTTTATAGACTATGGCACAGCTTTTGACTGAGTGGATCACAACACACTGTGGAAAATTCTTAAAGAGATGGGAATACCAGACCACCTGACCTGCCTTCTGAGAAATCTGTATGAGGGTCAAGAAGCAACAGTTAGAACTGGACATGGAACAACAGACTGGTTCCAAATCAGGAAAGGAGTATGTCAAGGCTGTATACTGTCACCTTGCTCATTTAACTTATATGCAGAGTATATCATGAGAAATTCTGGACTGGATGAAGCACAAGCTGGAATCAAGATTGCTGGGAGAAATATCAATAACCCCTGACATGCAGATGACACCACACTTATGGCAGAAAGTGAAGAGGAACTAAAAAGCCTCTTGATGAAAGTGAAAGAGGAGAGTGAAAATGTTTAAAACTTAAACGTTTTAAAACTCAACATTCATAAAACTAAGATCATGGCATCTGCTCCCATCACTTCATGCATGGCAAGTAGATGGGGAAACGATGGAAACATTGAGAGACTTTATTTGGCGGGGGGGCTCCAAAATTACTACAGATGGTGACTGTAGCCACAAAATTAAAAGACGCTTCCTCCTTGGAAAAAAGTTATGACCAACCTAGACACCATATTCGGGGAAAGCAATGCCACCCCATCCCAGTACTTTTGCCTGGAAAATCCCATGGACAGAGGAGCCTGGTAGGCTCCAGTCCATGGGGTCGCTTAGAGTCGGATACGACTGAGAGACTTCACTTTCACTTTTAACTTTCATGCATTGGAGAAGGAAATGGCAACCCACTCCAGTGTTCTTGCCTGGAGAATCCCAGGGACGGGGGAGCCTGGTGGACTGCCGTCTATGGGATCGCACAGAGTCGGACACGACTGAAGTGACTTAGCAGCAGCAGCAGACACCATATTAAAAACAGAGACATTACTTTGCCAACAGAGGTCTGTCTCATCAAAGCTATGGTTTTTCCAGTAGTCATGTATAGATGTGAGAGCTGGACTATAAAGAAAGCTGAGCACCAAAGAATTGATAATTTTGAACTGTGGTGTTGGAGAAGACCCTTAAGAGTCCCTTGGACTGCAAAGATATACAACCAGTCCATCCTAAAGGACTGAATATTCATTGAAAGGACTGATGTTGAAGCTGAAACTCCAGTAATTTGGCCACCTGATGCTAAGAGCTGACTCACTGGAAAAGACCCTGATACTGGGAAAGACTGAAGGCAGGAAGAGAAGGGGACAATAGAGGATGAGATGGCTGGATTGCATCATTGACTCAATGGACATGACTTTGAGTAAACTCCAGGACGTGGTGATGGACAGGGAGGCCTGGCATGCTGCTGTCCGTGGGGTCACAAAATTCGGACACGACTGAGTGACTGAACTGAACTGAAGGCCAGGGGTAGAATAATTTCATGGCATTTATCAATACAAAAATCATGGTACACATCAAGTCAAGTCTCATTAAAAGTGATATAATGCATACTAAATAATAAAGGAAATAGTGTATTAAAAAATAACTTGAAAAGCAACAAGTTCTCTCCAGAATTAATAAAACAATGTAAAGTTTTGAGTTTTATTTCAAATACCATATAATTTTCTTTAATACACTGAAATAACTATATCTATAGAATATAGTGAATTAGTCTGTATTTGAAATGAATTTCATTTATATATTTCTTTGCTGCTAAGTCACTTCAGTTGTGTCCGACTCTGTGTGACCCCATAGACAGCAGCCCACCAGGCTCCCCTGTCCCTGAGATTCTTCAGGCAAGAATTCTAGAGTGGGTTGACATTTCCTTCTCCAGTGCATGAAAGTGAAAAGTAAAGTGAAGTTGCTCAGTCGTGTCCGACTCTTAGCGACCCCATGGACTGCAGCCTACCAGGCTCCTCTGTCCATGGGATTTTCCAGGCAAGAGTACTGGAGTGGGTTGCTACTGCCTTCCAGTTACATTGAATATAACTAGATTGGTCTTTTTTTAGTAATACAGAATTCTATTACTTTCTGTTGATCAATCATGATACAATGGTATTAAGTGAATAATAGTTACATAATCAATATAGTAAAGTATTTATCAGTTTTCGCAATCAGTGAAGTGAAGTGAAAGTCACTCAGTTTTGTCCAATTCTTTGCAATCCCAGGGACTATAGCCTGCCAGGCTCCTCTGTCCTTGGGATTCTCCAGTCAAGAATACTGGAGTGGGTTGCCATGCTCTTCTCCAAGGGATCTTCCTAACCCAGAGATCGAACCCAGGTCTCTCACACTGCAGGAGGTTTCTTTACTGTCTGAGTCACTAGGGAAGTCCTTCACAATCAATGCTGCTGCTGCTGCCGCTGTTAAGTCACTTCAGTCGTGTGACCCCCATAGATGGCAGCCCACCAGGCTCCTCTGTCCCTGGGATTCTCCAGGCAAGAATACTGGAGTGGGTTGCTATTTCCTTCTCCAATGCATGCGTGCATGCTAAATCGCTTCAGTCATGTCCAACCCTGTGTGACCCTATGGACAGCAGCCCACCAGGCTCCTCCATGCATAGGATTCTCTAGGCAAGAATATTGGAGTGGGTTGCCACTTCTTTCTCCATCACAATCAATAGCCAAACAAAAATAAAAGATAATTACAAGTCATAATGGAAACATGATTAACCTACCAATATAAAATAATTACCCACAATTTGGTGGGTTAAGTAGAGTGACGTGGTAAGAAGTGCATAAATGCACATGTTCTCATCTACTCAATCAGTCTGTCTTTAGGTTGGTGCCCTTAATCATTTTACAGTTAAGGTAATTGTCGATATGTATAAGCCTATTACCATTTTCTTAATTGTTTTGAGTTTATTTTTTTGGTAGGTTTTTTTTTCCCTTGTTTCTTGCCTAAAGAAGTTCTTTTAGTATATGTTGTAAAACCAGTTTGGTGGTGCTGATTCTCTTTAACTTCTGCTTGTCTGGAAAGCTTTTGTTTTCTCCATCAAATCTAAAAGAGAGTCTTGCTGGGTAGAGTACTCTTGGTGGTAGATTCTTCCCTTTCATAACTTTAAATATATCATGTCATTCCCTTTTGGCTTGTAGAGTTTCTGTTGAGAAATCAGCTGATATCCTTATGGGAGTTCCCTTGTACATTATTTGTTATTGGGTTTTTTTTTTTTCTCGTTTTTTATATTTTATCTGTCTTTAATTTTTGTCATTTTGATTACTATGTGTCTCTGTGTATTCCTCCTTGGGTTTATACTGCCTGGGAGTCTCTGCATTTCCTGGACTTGGTTGGTCTGTTTACTTTCCCATGTTTGGGAAGTTTTCAGATATTATTTCTTCAAATGTTTTCTCATGTCCTTTCTCTCTCTGTCTTCTTCTGGTACCCCTACACTGCAAATGTTGGCATGGTTAATGTTGTCCCAGAGGTCTCTTTGGCTGTCTTCTTTTTTCTATATTCTATTCTATTCTATGGGAGTGATTTCCACCATTCTGTCCTCCAGGTCACTTATTCATTCTTCTGCCTCAGTTATTCTACTATTGATTCCTTCTAGTGTATTGTTCATATCTGTATGTTCTTTAGTTCTTCTAGGTCTTTGGTAAACATTTCTTGCATCTTCTCAATCTTTGCCTCCATTCTTTTTCTGAGATCCTGGATCATCTTCACTATGTGAATTATTTTTCTGGAAGGCTGCCTATCTCCAGTTGATTTGGTTGTTTTTCTGGCGTTTTATCTTGTCCCTTCATCTGGGACAAACCCCTCAGTTTTTTCATCCTGGTTAACTTTCTTGATGTGGTTTTGGTTCTAGCCACTATGGATTTGTGATTCTTCTTGCTTCTTCCATCTACCTTCTGATGGATGAGGCTATAAAGCCTTGTATAAGCTTCCTGATGGGAGAGACAGTGGTGGGAAAAACTGGCTCTTTCTCTGGTGGGTCATGCTCAGTAAAATTTTATTCCAATTATCTGCTAATTGGTGGGGTTGTACTCCCTCCCTGTTAGTTGTTTGGCCTGAGGAGACCCAGCCTTGGGATCTACAGGCTCTATGGTAGGACTAATAGCAACCTCCAAGAGAATTTATGCCAAGGGACCCCACCCAGGACTGCTGCTGCCAGTACCCCCGCCCCCATGGTGAGCCACTGCCAACCCACACCTCCACAAGAGACCTTGTAACACTAGCGGATTTGTTTGATTCAGTCTCCTTTGGGGTCACTGCTCCTTTCCTCAGGATCTTGACATGTACAAGATTTTGTGTGTNTTGTACTCCCTCCCTGTTAGTTGTTTGGCCTGAGGAGTCCCAGCCTTGGGATCTACAGGCTCTATGGTAGGACTAATAGCAACCTCCAAGAGAATTTATGCCAAGGGACCCCACCCAGGACTGCTGCTGCCAGTACCCCCGCCCCCCTGGTGAGCCACTGCCAACCCACACCTCCACAAGAGACCTTGTAACACTAGCGGATTTGTTTGATTCAGTCTCCTTTGGGGTCACTGCTCCTTTCCTCAGGATCTTGACATGTACAAGATTTTGTGTGTGCCCTCCAAGAGCAGAGTCAGTCTCCTCCAGTCCTGTAGAAGTCCTATAATCAAATTCCATTAGCCTTCAAAATCAGATTCCTTAGACAGTCACAATCCCTTTGCTATATCCGAGGCTGGGAAGCCTGACTTGAGGTTCAGATCCTTCACAACAGTGGGAAAACCTCTTTGGTATTATTGTCCTCTAGATTGTGGGTCACTCACCCAGAAAGTCTGAGATTTTATTTTTATCATGTTTGCAGTCCCCTTACCATCTCATTGATGCTTCTTCTTTGTCTTTGGATGTGGTGGGGTATCTTTTTATGGTAGGTTCCAGT
The DNA here is from genome assembly GCA_006410795.1 of Tragelaphus strepsiceros. Lineage (NCBI taxonomy): Eukaryota > Metazoa > Chordata > Mammalia > Artiodactyla > Bovidae > Tragelaphus > Tragelaphus strepsiceros. The sequence continues at coordinate 152,864 of SJYU01007789.1, forward strand.
GTCTTCTTGTCGATGGTTGCTTAACAGCTAGCTATGATTTTGGTATTCTCACAGGAGGAGATAAGCACATGTCCTACTCCACCATCTGGTACCAGAAGTCTCAGATGGGTCTTTTAAAATTATAATCATTTCCTTTCTCAAAGACATTCTTTGTTTCTAGATTTAATTTTATAGATCTAATCATTGAAGTTCACTTTTTTTTTTAATATACGCTTGATATAAATGAAGCGTATTCATTAAACAATGAATAACAACAAGATTTCCATAAACACCATTAGGAGATTTAGGAATGAAAGCATTGAAAGTTAATTTGATACTTTTTAATCAGATTTAATTACAAATTTAGTGGATGTTACGTAGCAGTAATATGGTGAAAAATTAACAAAGATGGCCCTGACCTGACTTCAATAGAAAACTTTTTTTATTTATTGCTAAAGTTTGCTTACAGCAACAAAATTGACTTGATGCAAATAGCAAGCTTCTCCAGTAAGGTATATATGATTCCAGTTACAAAATTTATAATTTACAGATTTGTTGTTTGGTCGTTCAGTAATTTCTGACTCTTTGTGACTCCATGGAGTCCATCAGGCTCCTCTGTCCATGGGGATTCTCCAGGCAAAAATAGTGGAGTGGTTTGCCATTTACTCCTCCAGAGGATCTTTCCCACCCAGGGATCGAACCTGCATCTCTTGCATTGAGGCAGATTCTCCACCATCTGAGCCACCAGGGAAGCCCCAAACTTTCCCCAAATGTTTCTGGTGCTTCAGGAAAGGTACACATTGTGGTACCGAGTGACACTTACCTTGCGGTAGATCATATGGCACATGGCTACTCTCAGCCTCATCCCCACACGCTGAATGTGAAAGAAGTACAAGTGGTGCAGAATGGCCCACACGAGCACGCAGGCACTCAGCCCTGCCACATAGCCATAGGCTTCTTGCAAAGTGGTAGAATCAGCAAGATGGTAGTTTTCAACATAACTAATAATCTTCCCCAAAAGTATGGGTTGAACTACTCTGGTGCCTTCCTAAAAGAAAAAAAGCTTAATTAAAAATGTACACTGTACCACCATTTCTAAACACAATCTTCATTTTTATTATTATCATCATGTTAAAAAGGTATTTTGAAAAAATGCTACATTCATGGCTACTATAAAAGAAGATATGCAGCTCGACTATCTTCTATAAGACAAGAGACAGTAGTTTTAACCTTAAAGTAAATTTTACATTCAAAGCCAATAAAACCTTAATACATTGTGCTTAGTATACTGTGGATTCTTAACAAATATTATAATCTGTGCTTTAGAACACATGTGGCAAAATATGGAGAGAGTCTTGACCGAAGTGGTCTAAGATAAATAAGCAAAAGGTAGCAAAAAAAAAAAAAAAAAGATAAGAAATTTGCTTGCATTCGAATTATCCCTGCTAGCAGCTCTCCCCGTGTTATGTACTCTCAAATCTCAGCCCAACAGAAAGTCAAGATGGTATGGGAGACACGTGCTTTGTCATCATCTTCTCTTTTAAGAGTCTTCATGTGGACTTCCCTAGTGGTCTAGTAATTAAGAATCTGCCTTCCAAAGCAGAGGACACAGGTTGAATCCCTAGTTGAGGAACTAAGATCCCACATGCTGTGGTATAACTAAGCCCGCACACCACAACAAGAAAGCCTGTATGCCACAGCTACTGAACCTGCATGCTCTGGAGCCCACATGGCACAACCAGAGAAGCCCTCATGCCACAGCAAAGAGCCTGTTCACTGTAATAAAGACCCAGAGCAGCCAAAACAATTTTAAAAAGCCTTTATGAACTGAGATACTGGCACAAACACATCCACCATTTTCCACTTGGAACTCCACGTCAGTAGATCAAGAGAATGGATCCCAGCACCTGTTGGAGCATCAAAGGAAATCAGGCTTGGGAGGTTCCTATTCTCTCCACTCCCCAGTGCACTGCCTCAATATGTTTCTACCCACTAGAATCTAGGATGTTCTTTGAAATAAAAAATTAAATGTGGCAGAAGCCAGGCTAAAAATTTATGTCATCCATGGTTCTTCATCTGCCATACACTGCAGGTGCTGATTTGGAAGAAATATTACCAACTATCTATTCTTCAAGGAAATTATTAATATCCTAAACTAGTGACTTGGAGGAGCATTGGAGCTTACCTGGTAAGACTTAGGAAAAATAATTTTCTTTCCCAAAACTAAACTTGCCCACCCTACCAAACAGCCACTCTAGCCTGCAACCTACTTCCTCCCTCTAGTCACCCCTTGAAGGTCCCCTTTCTCCCTCATCAAGGAAAAGCAAACACTGAACACAAATCCAAGTGACCAAAAGTAAACACCTCAGTCTGCAATATCATTTCCTCCCCAGACTCCTCAAAAGACAAAATGTCAAGTCTGGAAATCTTTCAGAAGCTCAACTTTGAAACAAGCTTTTCCTTTTAATCAATCACTCCTAATCAATATAGACAAGGTAAACAACTGACAGGTTTGCTTTTTTTTTTTTAAAGGACAAATATTTTATTATTCCATTTATATGAAATACCTAAAGCAGTTAAACAATGAAAACAGAAACTAACATGATAGTTTCCAGGGAACTGGGGAGGGGTGAAATGGTGAGTTGTTCTTTGATGAGTATACAGTTTCAGTTTTACAAGATGAAAAAGTTCCACAGATCTATTATATAACAATGTGAATACAGTTAGCACAGCTAAATAGTACCTTTTAAAAAGTTAAGTAAATTTCATATTATGTGATTTCTTATACAGAGTGAAGTAAGCCAGAAACAAAAACACAAATACAGTATACTAACGCATATATATGGAATTTAGGTTTGCTTTTGATAGCTCTCTCCTGTCTGCCCAAAGTTAAAGAACCCACTTGCAAGAGGACAGGAAGGAAAATACAAAACACCAAACAGGAAACCAAACTAACAATGCATTTTCTGCTCAACCAACTAGTGCCCGATCAGGGCATTTACAGAAAGCTGTCCCTGTCCTTCAGATAAGCATATCATCAAAACCACCACTCCTATTGTTCTCACACATGCACACACACATTCAAGGGTTGCACCTCACCTTCCATGAGGTCACAGCATCTTTCATCTACTGTAGAGAAGGGACACTGTTTAGTTGAAAAATTATTAGTAGATTATCAGATCAAAGTAAGATCTTCAGTTCTCAAGAACTCAAAGGTTCACTGTTACATTTCCATCAATCTCCACCATTTATCCCAAGGGGCATTAAGAGCTTATGGAAGAGCACCTATACAGTAGATCATAAAACAGACTATTTTGAGTTTCCTGAGATGGAAATGTGGAGGCCCACAGAGAGAAGCAAGAACATCAAACTGTACACATGGGCAATCCCAGCCCAGGTATGGCCAAGGGCAGCCACTCTGCAGCCACAGAGTGGAGGCTCTCCACCATAGGTCCAGCACTAACACCTGTCATCCTAAACTTTCCTGAAACTTATGATTGTCTCTGGGAATTACTGTTACTTATTACTCAACTCTTCTAACATTGATGTAATTTTAAGAAAAAGAAGACATTATATGTAATGTCATCCACAAAAGATAACACTGATAGATGCAACAGGTTTAGCAAAAAAAAAAAAAAAGAGAGAGAGAGCAAAATAAAGGCCACTGCCATCTGAGCATCTGGATTTTTCTGCTGAGAGCAAATGACCTGATTAAGGTGTAATGTCAGTTCAAGGCCAAGATCTTCCACTCATGTGTCCATTATTTTTTTCCCTTGATAGTGGTTATTTTTATTTGGGACTGAAGTTTTGAAAAGATAATAAGTGTTTTTGAACACAAATTGGAACTTTTATTTGAAATACTTTGCTCATAGAATTATTTGTTATTCTTAGGCACTACTTTGCCTCCAACAGGGAGTAGTTATAATAATTCAGAAAAGTGGTAAAAAGCATAAGGAATTTCCATTCTAGCATAAGTTGAAACTACTGAAATAAAATTGATTTTATACTTCTTAAGAAAAATAATTTAAAAATTAAAAATAAGTAAAGAGAAAATTTCCAGTAATTTCTCTCAACAAAATAGAAAACAAAATAGTCAATAACACAAAATTGTTAGAGCAAAACCCCAAAGTACACATAGAGAATAAGAATACACATACTAATGATTCTTTAAAGCTTCCAGAATACATAGTGCAGAAGTGATTGCATTCATTAAAGGTAGACTGAGTATATACATCCTCATCACATAGAAGATAAGGTTAGATATGAAGATTCATTTAACAGGCCAGCTGGCAGCAGCATTTATAACCTGTAACTGTCTCCATTTCTGGCATTTGGTAGCAACTAGTTAAGGTATACTAGGCAAAAGGCTTTCGAGTTGCCAGAAGATTAACTCCTGCATATGCCCAATGCTCTGTTCAAGTATTAACTCCAAATGGAACACTGATGTGACTCCCAAGGGAAGGCACAATTTCTGATTACTATGCCCTTCTTGGAAAGGCTCCCAAGAGGTGAGGGCCAGTTGAGGCTCACGCTGGGGACATAGATGGTAGCCATTCCGGTAAGCTATTCTCATACTGCATGTAAATTTGTACTGGTGCGTGCCACTGTGAAATTGTCTCATCTGTTCACTATTGATTCTAACCTTCAACTAGTAAGAAAGAGAACAATTTAAATAATATTCATTATCAATCGTGAAATTAACCAAATTAAAACTTTCTGGAGAGTAGGAATAAAGTCAAAAATTGCTCCCATAAACCTTTTATCTTTCATATCAATCTAAGATCCCATGAATATTCTTTCCACAACCGAGGATATACTTCTTATTTTTTTATAAGAAATCTTCACAAATGTGAAATCATAAAGGATTTTTTAAAGAGCTCAATTTAATACCACAACACCCATCACTAACATCTGAAAGTCTCTCTCCACAATTTCTTGGTGGAATCTGTGGTATTCAGCCTTCTGGAAACACCTGATGTTGGACCCCTCCTCTAGCTTCTTAAGGGAACATCTTACACAGTTAGATGCTAGAATTGCCACAGTGGTTACAGTTCCTTCTCCAGGTTTCCACATGTACTTGATATATTTCTTACCCAACTTTCTCATCTCTCATTCATGAGGAAAAAATAGAAAACAGAACCATGTTCTAAGACAAAGAAAAAATGCTTGAGGAAACCATAAAGCAGAAACCAGTGAGCTTCTGGGAAAATGAGTGGGCAATCAATTTTTAGAATTAGGGGAAAAAGTGACAAATGTAGAGTTGAGAAAGATCCAGAGCTAAGGAGAAAAAGGAGTGAATCTAGGGAGATAATAACCACCGGGACTCAAGATATAACTTCGCTCCTTTTTTGCATAGTGGTCTTCATCCTGACTGCACCTTAGCATCATCTGGGAAATTGAGAATACCTCCTACTCTTCCTAGGGCTTCATAAACACTATACTTCAGGGAAGCCAAAGAGTTTATATCGACAAAGCTTCTCTTTATGGAAATATTTCAGCAAATAAATGAAGAAGGTAAGAATTTTGTTGTTGTTTTTCAGTCTAACAGTGTCTGGCTCTTTGTGACCCCATGGACTGCAGTATGCCAGGCTCCTCTACTCTTCACTATCTCCTGGGATTTGATCAAATTCATGTTCACTGAGTTGGTGATGCTATCTATCTCATTCCCTGCCACTCCTTTCACCTTTTGTCTTCAATCTTTCCCAGGATCAGGGTCTTTTCAAATGAGTCAGCTCTTCACATCAGGTGGCCAAAGTATTGGAGTTTCAGCTTCAGCATCAGTCCTTCCAATGAATATTCAGGACTGATTTTCTTTAGAATTGACTGGTTTGATCACCTTGCAGTCCATGGGACTCTCAAGAGTCTTCTCCAACACCACAGTTCACAAGCATCAATTCTTTGGCACTCAGCCTTCTTTATGGTCCACCTCACATCTGTACATAACTGCTGGAAAAACCATAGGCTTTGACTAAATGGGCCATTGTCAGCAAGGTGATGTCTCTGTGTTTTAATATGCTTTCTAGGTTTCTCATAGCTTTCCTTCCAAGGAGAAGTATCTTAATTTCATGGCTGCAGTCCCATTCACAGTGATTTTGGAGCTCCCCAAAATAAAATCTATCACTGCTTCCACTTTTTCCCCTTTTTTAAAAATATAAATTCATTTAGTTTAATTGGAGGTTAATCACATTACTATATTCTATTGGTTTTGCCAGGCAATGGCAACCCACTCCAGTACTCTTGCCTGGCAAATCCCATGGACAGAGGAGCCTGGTAGGCTCCAGTCCATGGGGTTGCTAAGAGTCAGACGCTACTGAGCGACTTTACTTTCACTCTTCACTTTCATGCATTGGAGAAGGAAATGGCAACCCACTCCAGTGTTCTTGCCTGGAGAATCCCAGGGACGGGGGAGCCTGGTGGGCTTCCGTCCATGGGGTCGCACAGAGTCAGATACAACTGAAGCAACTTAGCAGCAGCATTGTATTGGTTTTGCCATACATCAACATGAATCTGCCACAGGTATACACGTGTTCTCCATCCTGAACCCCCCTCCCTCCTCCTGGCCATACCATCCCTCTGGGTCGTCTCAGTGCACCAGCCCCAAGCATCCAGGGGCTGCTTCTATTTGCCATGAAGTGACGGGACCAGATGCCATGATCTTAGTCTTTTTAATGTTGAGTTTCAAACCAGTGTTTTCACTCATCTCTTTCACCTTTATCAAGACGTTCTTCAGTTCCTCTTTGTTTTCTATCATTAGAGTGGTATCACCTGCATATCTGAGATTATTGATATTTTTCCCAGCAATCTTAATTCCAGCTTTGAGTCATCCAACCTGGCATGTCAGGTTTCTTAGGAGACAGGTAAGGCAGTCTGGTATTCCCATCTCTTTAAGAATTTTCCACAGTTTGTTGTAATCCACACAGTCAAATGTTTTAGCATAGTCAATGAAACACAAGTGGATGTTTTGTTTTTTTAATTCTCTTGTTTTTTTTCTATGACCCAATTGATATTGGCAACTTGATCTCTGGTTCCTCTGCCTTTCCTAAATCCATCTTGTACATCTGGAAGTTCTCCGTTCATATACTCCTGAAGCCTAGCTTGAAGGATTCTGAGCATTACTTTGCTAGCAGAATTACTTAGCTAGTGAAATTAGTGTAATTGTATGGTAGTTCAAACATTCTTTGGTATTGCCCATCTTTGGGATTGGAATGAAAACTGATCTTTTCCAGTCCTGTGGCCACTACTGAGTTTTTCAAATTCACTGGCATATTGAATGCAGCATTTAACAGCATCATCTTTTAGGATTTTAAATAGCTCAGCTGGACTTCCATCACCTGCACTAGCTTTGTTTATAGTAATGCTTCCTAAGTCCCACTTGACTTCATACTCCAGGATGACTGGCTCTAGGTAAGTGACCATACCTCATGGTTATATGGGTTATTAAGGCCTTTCTTATATAGTTTTTCTGTGTATTCTTTTCACCTCTTCTTAATATCTTCTGCTTCTGTTAGGTTCTTACCAACTCTGTCCTTTAATGTGCACATGCCTACATGAAATGTTCCATTGATGTCTCTAATTTTTTTCTTGAATAGACCTCTAGTCTTTACAATTCTATTGTTTTAGTCTATTTCTTTGCATTCTTCATTGAAGAAGGCCTTCTAATCTCACCCTGCTCTTCTCTGGAACTCTCAATTTAGTTGGCTATATCTTTTCCTTTCTCCCTTGCCTTCTGCTTCTCTTCTTTCCTCAGCTATTTGTAAAACCTAATCAGATAAACACTTTTCCTTCTTGGATATCTTTTTCTTTGGGATGGTATAGTCCCTGCCTCCTGTACAATGTTACAAACCTCCAACCATAGTTCTTCGGGCACTTTGTCTATCGGATCTAATCCCTCAAATCCATTCATCACCTCCACTGTATTATCACAAGGGATTTTATTTAGGTCATACCTGAATGTCCTAGTTTTCCCTACTTATTTTCAAGTTAAGCCTGAATTTTGCAATAAAAAGCTCCTGATCTGAGCCAGTCAGCTCCACGTCTTACTTTGCTGACTGTATAGTTTCTCCATCTTTGGCTGCAAAGAATATAATAAATATTATTTCAGTATTAATCATCTGGTGATGTCCATGTGTACAGTTATTTCTTATGTTGCTGGATGTATGTGTTTTCTATGACCAGTGGCAAAACTCTACTGGCAAAACTCTATTAGCCTTTGCCCTGCTTTATATTGTCTCCAAGGCCAAACTTGCCTGTTACTCCAGGTATCTCTTGACTTCCTACTTTTGCATTCCAATCCCCTATGACGAAAAATACATCTTTTTTGGTGTTAGTTCTAGAAGGTCTTGTAAGTCTTCACAGAACTGGTCAACCTCAGCTTCTTCAGCATCAGTGGTTCAGGCATAGAGTTGGATTACTGAGATATTAAATGGTTTGCCTTGGAAATGAACTGAGATTATTCTGTTGTTTTTGAAATTGCACTCAAATACTGCACTTTAGACTCTTTTGTTGACTGTAAGTGCTACTCCCATTCTTTTAAGGGATTCTTGCCCACAGTAGTAGGTATAATGGTCATCTGAATTAAATTCACCCATTCCCATCCATTTTAGTTCACTGATTCCTAAGATGTTGATGATCAATCTTGCCATCTCCTGCTTGACCACATCCAAATTACCTTGATTCATGGATCAACATTCCAGGTTCCTATGCAGTATTGTTCTTTATAGCATTGGACTTTACTTTCACCATCAGACACATCCACAACTGAGCATGGAAAAGAACTTGAGAAAAGTGATGTGTAAAAGCCAAATATTCTAGAAAGTAATTAAAGGTTTAACTTCTAAGCAGATTGATAAATATTTTAACCATTATGGATAGAATCTTTTAAAAATGAATCACCTACTTCCCTGACTTCTAAAAGAAAATGAATTGAGTAGGGTGGGGTAACAAGTGAAATAGGCAAGAGAGCTTAAGGGAACAAACTTCCAGTTACAAAATAAACAAGTCAGGAATATAATGTACAACGTGGGGAATATACTCAATAATATTGGAAAAACTTTGTATGGTGACAGATCATAACCAGACTTATGGTAATCATTTTACAATATAAAAATATTGAATACTGTATTGTACACCTGAAACTAACATAACATTGTAAGTCAATCATACTTCAATTTTTAAAATTTCTTTTAATGTTCCAATAAAAACTTACATATGCTTAAAAAAGAAAAAGTGGATTGGAAAGCATTCCCCTCAATTATAACTCAAGGTCATCACTGTGGATATTACTAATATGTAATGGCTAATGCTACACTCTTAAGAACCAGCAGGGTGCACACAGCAGGTGTGCCCTGTAGGTCCCCAACTGCTTGACTCAATGTTCCATCTTCCTCTCCCTTGCTGTGTGATCCTCCACCTGAGAAAAGTGATGTGTAAAAGCCAAATATTCTAGACAGAAATTAAAGGTTTAATTTCTAAGCAGATTGCTAAAAATTTAGCAATTGGTTGCTCTCAGCCCACAGTATCTTTGCCACCAGTAGCCACTACTCAGCCTCGTGGGTTGAGCACAAGTGAGGGACACAGAAGGGTTAAAAAATAAATGCTAAGCCCAGTACAGCTCTTGGGGAACAAGCCCTGAGTCGAGGCACAAAGCCCACTGTGGGAATCAGAGGACTCTGTTTACTACTTGCTCATCATCTGAGCTCCAAAGTGAATATTTGCATAAACATATGCCTTCCTACAGCTTCCACCTGGACCAGAGACTACCAGTAAAAGTTGCCTCAGACAAAGGCCAAGTGACTAGACAAGGACAGGCCCATTTCCAAGATTCCTTGGAATAGGACATTACCCCCAGCCAGTTCTCCCTGCTCAGGGGAAGGGACTGGGTGAACCCACTCTGGCTCTCTGAGGTCACCCCACTTACACACCAACAGGTGAAGACCTCATCTCTCAGAGAGAAGGGCTAATGACCTGGGAAGGTGGTCTCTGTGTCTCTGGAACAGGCAGAGAATTCAGGCTCCTCTTCTCTACTCTAAGAGCCCTAGCAGGTAGAGTTCTGTCCTCCCCACCCGTGGTCCCCGTGGAGGTGCACACAGGGGCTAGATGTGCTAGGAACTCGCTGGCTGTTTTATTCTAATTAGGGGTGACCTGCAAGAGCTTCACATTCAACCTCAGCCTGGTACTTGTTTCTTCAAGCATTATGTTTACTCCTCAATTCTCAAAGGACAGAGGTTTTCACACTTTGAAATCCTAAACCCAAAAGCCTTGCCCTGGACTGGCATCACCCACCTCTTCCCGCTGGTGCTGCCAGTAATGTCTGTGCTGTGGGTGGTCACAGCACATGGTTTGGGAATCATGGATGATCCACGAGGTGTTCCATGCACCAGAAGAATTAAAACAGGGCTGGAGGTCACAAAGGACCTCCTGCTTTAGAGGAGATTTTAGAAAATCCTTGACTGAGTTTAGATCTTCCACCATCTAAAGTACAAAACCAGCAAGCAGCATAGATAGAAGATTACAAAATGGAAAGTTGCCTCATACAATCAGCTATATAACTGACTAGTACTGCTACTAGTACTTCTAGTACTACTACTGAGGATGAGCCCCCACTTCAGCCAGGTCCTCAATTCCCCACTTCTCTGCTATGACCACAAAAAAACCAACCTTCTGAAAGAGGGGCCAGGCTCTACCAGTTGCTGCCTTACACAGCCCCCAGGCCTGGCCTTCCTAGATCCCCAGTAGGAAGTACTCCTAGAGTTGAACAACTTTGAAATCAACACTCCCAGCACCACAGTGGGGTCTATTCTGAAGAACCCCAAGTTAGGAAGAACTCTCTATGTCTGCTTCTCCCATGAGCTGCCACAACAAAGACCCAGGACTCATATTAGGATGGGATCCATCTGAGGCTTAGTGACCCCACCCAAGGTGCTGACAGCTCAGGACAGCAAGAAAAACCAGCAGCTTAGTTCAAACCCAGCCACATGGGCCACACTTTAAGACCCAGCTGCCTTCAGCTTCTTCAGCATCTGGTTCCAAAGAGAAACTAAAGAACCAGGGACAGCAAAGAAAGACCTGCTCCAGGATACTATCCAACACTAAACCCGGAGACCACTCATCCAACCAGGCACCTGGCAAGAGCCATAGGCACATACCAAGGCCCTAGGATTTCTGGATAAGCAGAATTCATGAAAGTTCTTCTGTGTGAGGTCAGGAAATCCTACACACACAGACCACACCAGCTTGCCACTTGTGTATTTCAAATGGAGATTTATCGTGACTATAGAGAAACACAGTCATTGGGACAGCTGCACACTGTAGGTCAAAGAACAGCTAGGACAGCCTGAGTTCCTTCTTCCTGTTCCTTCTCCCACTTCCTGCTCTTCACAAGGCACTATAGTATTTCAGTGGTCAGTGCCCTCTCAAAGGTGGCACTCTGCCCCACATACCTATTCCACCCTCTGACACAATGGTCAACACACCTTTGTTATCAATGAGAACTCCATGTCCCAGGACCACCCAGTCACTTGGGAGCTGACAGATTCTCTGTCTCTCCAGTTGTGTGGGGTGGACTTCACCTGCCCAGTTGCCCACTGCCCGCAGTGCCCTTCAGTATAGCACAGCCTTTAAGCAAGCGCCATGCCGCCCACCTATAAACCACCTGGCCCACCACCTCACCCAACAGGATGGACTGACAACAGCTCACACCTTCTCGACCTAAAACACCCCTTTCATAGCAACTGCATCTTCCATCCCTCCTGCCCTCACACACTCACAGGCTTCCCATGTCCCTAAGGCAGCTCTAAGGGACCACAGAGAGCACGAGCCACCCAGAGGAGTCTGCAGCAGACCTCCAGCAGGCTCAGCCAGAATAGGGGGGCTGACGGCACTGTGTCCCCAGGTGGACTGTCTCACTGGGGGATCTTGATCCAGGATCTTCAGGGTCATGGAGGTCACTGACCTCATAACTTTCTGCCTTTAGTTTGGCCTGCACATCCCCTCCTACACCTTCTGCCAATGCCAGGCTACCAAGACTCCCCCTTCAAGCAGTAAACCACCCCCACAGCCAGGACAGAAAGCAGCATGGAGAGTGCACAGATTCTCCACAATTTGTGGTGAAGCTGGAGCTCCTCCCCAAGGTGGGCTCTGATCTAGGTGACCTGGCCTATGGGGAGGGGATAGTCCAGGAAAGGGTGTGTTCTTGGGAGCTCTGACAGCTCCTGCCCAGATTCAGAGACCCAGGTTCTATTTCACAGCAAGGGGAGAAGAAACAATCCCTTCTTAGGAAAGCATTTATCAGATGTGCCCTGGGCAAGTTAACAATTATTTGCTGAGCACCTGCATAATATCTTACGTGATTCTGGGTTCAGCTCCAGGTTTACTTCCTTGAAACCACAGGGCACATATTCCTCTAGGTTTTAGGATCTTCTTTTGGTCAAGGATCACTCAGCATTTACACCGAGCACCAAGAACATCCTAACGTGGTATAAAATATCTTCCCTTTCTGGTGCTATCCTTCCATTATACTATATTTTAATAAGTTAAAAGAAAAATAGTATCCCCCAGAGGTCCAGTCCTTTAAGCACCTTTCTAAAGATAAATACAGTCACTCATCCATATCATGATTCCTAGATGAGATTTACCCTCAGACCTTAAGCCACTCTTCTCTCTCCCCACCTCAGTCCCATCCATCTCAGCAGTGACCTGCATATACTGAAAAGCAAAACACTTTATGTAAAAGCTTTTACCTCAAGAAATGTTAACATTCCCAAAGCTAAATAGGATTTCCAGTAACACTTTATGATTGCTTTCATTAAAGAGGGCTCCTGTGCATCCTTCTGGGCTCTCTCAACTTCGTGATCCCAGTACCTGTGATGAGAAACAAAGCCCAGTAAAGAACAGTGTCTCCACAACAGGTAAAACAGAGGAAAGAGGATGGAGTGAAAGATAAGCCTTTACTACAGACTGTTCTGTGGTTGTCCCATAGATGCTGGCTAACTGCTCACGGGACTTCTGGAAGCTGAGCAGTGCTGACTGAAGCACCAGAAACACACATTTTGAGGGAAAAGTCCCAGATTCTGGAAACAAGTTCCTGCCAAGCTGTGCTGGACTCACAGGGTCACGAGTTGCTCAGGAGGGCAGACACCCTCCTCCAGGGACCCCACCTCCGGGGACAGAGCTCAGCCTCCAGGGCGGTGGCTGAAGGTTCCCTCCACTTCCACAACTGCACAGGGAACATGGGCTCCCCCAGCCTCCAAAGTAGGCTAAACCCAGGGTCACCCTGAGGGGGATGAGCACATAGTGTCAGGGGAGGCGGCTCAGAAGAACCCAGAGAAAGGCAAAGCCCCCTCACATCTTTAGCCCCACGTGGAAATTCTCACTCTCCCTTGCCTCCTCCCTGCTGCCTGTGCTCACCCTTGCAGCTTTTCTCCAAGGTGCTGGGAGCGATCTTCCGGAAGCACTGAGTACATGTCATCTTCTTCTAATCTCCGTTTGTGACCAATTTTAAACAAGGGGTTAAGCCACCTGTTAAACATTAAAAGGAGAGTGACATATATCCAAACGATACATCTCTAATTAGAATCCTACATTTAAGGGTTTTATATATATATATATATATATATAT
>SJYU01007789.1:166658-215624 GCA_006410795.1 Tragelaphus strepsiceros
CCTCCTGCCCTCAATCCCTCCCAGCATCAGAGTCTTCTCCAATGAGTCAACTCTTCGCATGAGGTGGCCAAAATACTGGAGTTTCAGCTTTAGCATCATTCCTTCCAAAGAAATCCCAGGGCTGATCTCCTTCAGAATGGACCGGTTGGATCTCCTTGCAGTCCAAGGGACTCTCAAGAGTCTTCTCCAACACCACAGTTCAAAAGCATCAATTCTTTGGCGCTCAGCCCTCTTCACAGTCCACCTCTCACATCCATACATGACCACAGGAAAGACCATAGCAGAACAAGCATAGGAGCTCCCAATTCCTGGAGATCCCCCAGCTTGTTCCATAAAAGAAAGAAATACCAGAATTTGGGGAAAGATAAATGGGTTAGGGTCTAGAAACAAAAATTATAGTAATCATCCAAGTGTAGTTAAAGCTCAAAGGTTCAGGTCCACCTAGTTAGTGCTCCCAGCTAGTAAATGAAAAACTTCAGTTAAGAGCTTCACCTCTCTGAGCCACTTTTCATCTGTGTGTTTCCTCCCAGCTCAGGGACTGTTCTGTGGTTTCAGGACCAAAGGACTCCTGGGCAAGACCATGCACTGCTTCTTAGAAGGCTAGAGATGCAGATGAGACCCCACGGGCTTCAGAGACCCTATCCCCAAGGTGACTCTCAAAGGTGGAAGCAGAGATATTCACAGTAAGGAAAGGGGCTGGTCAAATACATACTTCAGCCCTGTCTGTGTGTCCCAGGCAAAAGCAAAATGTGTTCAAGAATAGTGTTCCCATTCATTAAATTAAAAAAAAACATTTCCTTTTTTACCCACGTGAAATTTGCCCCAACTAGGTACCAGGTCATACAGTGAGAGCTGCACAGGGAGAAAGGGAGAGGGAAAGAAATACATGGTCATAGACACGGGGGCGGAGGGAACCCAGTGCAGCTGGAACACACTGTCACACAGGGCAATTGGGAAAGTAAGTGAAGTCGCTCAGGAGTGTCCAACTCTTTGCAACCCCAGGGACTGTAGTCTGGCAGGCTCCTCCATTCCTGAGCCTTCAAGAGAAGCAGGAAAGAGTAGAGGCGGGGTGTGCAGTGCATTTTCCCACTGGCTCTGGAGGGGCTGCCGGCAGCAAAACAAAGAGACCCTGTAAATCCGCCATCAGGTCACCAGGTCCCCGTCGCTAGCCCTGCTCCCGCCTGGCCCCGCCCCTGACATGCCCCGCAAGCCAGGGTGCAGAGGGTACTAGAACAGCATTGGGAGGGTCCACCCTCGTTTCTGAAACACACGGAAGCGGAAGGCCCGGTGACTGCCGAGTATCACAGCCTTGGGGGGCGCTCACCAGAAGAACACGCGCGAGCAGAGGTTTGCTTTCTGCAGCGGGTTGGGCTTCACCTTCGGGTACAGTGGGAGCATTGTGCTGGCCCGGGGCGGGTGTGGAGCAGCGCTGCGCTACTCTGGCCGCAGTGAGGCTCCTGGGGCGCTGGGAGACGACCGCGGGGATCCTGGAGTCCAGGCCACCTTCCGGGTCTGCTGGGCGGGCCCTGAGAACCACAGGCTTCTGGGGGTGGAGCACCCACCGCCCACCCGGTCTCCGCCTCCCCGGACTGCGCAACCTCCCCGGTCGCCTCGCCTCGGGTCACCCACCGGCTCTGCGCTACCGTTACAGCTCTGGGAGAAGGAGAGCCTTGTGTGGGGCTGCAGGACGAAGCAAGGCCACCAGCTCTTTGATGGAGGAGGGTAGAGGACTGCCCAGCAGGAACAAACCAGTTCCAATGATCCCTGCTCCTGCTAAGTCGCTTCAGTCGTGTCCGACTCTGTGCGACCCCATAGACGGCAACCCACCTGGCTCCCCCATCCCTGGGATTCTCCAGGTAAGAACACTGGAGTGAGTTGCCATTTCCTTCTCCAATGCATGAAAGTGAAAAGTGAAAGTGAAGTCTCCCAGTCGTGTCCGACTCTTCGCTACCCCATGGACTGCAGCCTTACCAGGCTCCTCCATCCATGGGATTTTCCAGGCAAGAGTCCTGGAGTGGGGTGCCATCGCCTTCTGGCTGCAAACTCCTCTGAAATTTCTGTCTTGAGCCAAGGCACTCACCCAGAAGACGAAGAGGGGAGGTTCAGGCTCTGCTCTCCTCTGCTGCTCCAAAGTTCCCCATGGGCTGCAGGGAAGGCCTGGAGAAAGCTGGCAGAAGGCATGAACAGCCCACCTCTGTGAGCTTTTTGCTGCCCTCTTAGATTGGTAAAGGGGAATTTGGGGAGAGAGAGACTGCCTCCTGATCGCTTTCATCCTATGCTCAGGGCTTAGACAAATAACTGTGGCATCAGTCACAAAATACATATGCAAATTTGTATATGTATTTCTGTGGACCTTACCGCGTTTTCAACTCTAACGATGCTCTGTCCAAGAAGGTATTATCCCTATTGAACAGATAAGAAAGATGAGGCTCAAGGACAGCACTTGTCCAATGTCTTGAACCCAAGCTGGGATTCAGCATGGTTGTCTCACTGGTGGATGGACAGTGTATGTGAAAAGTGCTTAGAATATGCTGTGTGAATGAATGAATTAATGACTACAGGACTGAATGAACAATATCTTGGGCTCCTACTCATAAGTGTTTAGTTACCAGCTCAGCAGTTTCTCTTTCCCATCTACCCTAAATGAATGTGTTTACAAAAAGATCACCATATTAATCTTTGATAATTTCCCATGTACCTTAGCTGAAATGATGTTATTAATGATGTCTTTTAGCTTCAGTTATCCAAGATGAGTACGTTCTGGAAAACTGGTGTATAGCAATGTGATAATATCACACTGTGTATTTTTAATTTGCTATGAGAGTAGATCTTGGTGTTCCCAACATAAACAAGAAAAAAAGGAAAATAGGAAAAGCATAAAGTGATGGATGTGGTGATTAGCTTGGTTGTGATGAATATTTCATAATGTATATGAATATCAAGTCATCAGGTTGAACATCTAAATATACATATTTAATTGTCACTTACACCTTAATGCTGGAGGGGAAATCAAATTTTAAAGAAACCCTTAATATAGTCAAACTTTTTTTTTTTGAGTCAAACATATAAGAAGGTGTTGATAATTTTCTATTGATGAGCATAATGAGAGTTTATTATGCTATTTTTCTTGATATTTCATGCATGTTTGAAATTTTCTGTTGCAAAAAAAGAAAATGATTAGAGCTGACAATTGTAATTTTTCAATTACCTACCTTTCTGGTGTTAGCTCTCTCTCAGATAATGCAATCCAAATGTGTTACTAGACTTCACCTGATTTACAGTTCTCTTTTACATTCCCTACATTTTCCAGTGCTGTACACACTCAGCTGCTAGTTCTACTTCAAAAATGAAAGAATTGGTTGCTGAGGTTGGAAGTCTAGTGACCTTCCTGTCAGGCTGTCCCAGACTGTTCTCTCCAGCCCCCACAACTATCTCAGGACCATAATCAGCCATCTGCTGCTGCTGCTGCTAAGTCACTTCAGCCATGCCATCTCCAAACTGCCAGATGCACTTAGTCCCTTCAGCTTCTGCTGTATCCTTTGCTGGATATAAATTAATATAGTATTTAGAAAAGATATTGAAAACCAGTGTTTAACTGTACAGAGAAGACTGGATCTGGAGCCAGAGGACCAGAGATTTAGATGCTTATTACCTAACCCTTCTGACCTGTTTTCAGATCTACAAATGGGAAACCCCCACTCTTTCTACTTCCTGCAATATAATTTTAAGCCTCAGAATTTATGAATGCTCTTTGTAAAATCTAAAACCTAAGACAACATAAAAATAAAAATCTGTTTTTTTCCTTTATTCCATTCATTGAACAGATATTTAGTGAATGTGTTTCTAGGAGCTTGACCACTAGGCCAGGCACAGAGCTTACAAACATGGGGAAGATGTCATTAAGACCTTTGTTTATACTTATTTACTGATCTAAAATGGTTCATTACTATAGCTATACTAAAACAAGTGACAGAGAGAATGTAGAGAAATTGGAATCTTCAAATATATTGCTGGTGGAAATGTAAAATAGTGAAATAACAGGCTGGATGAAGCACAAGCTGGAATGAAGATTACCAGAAGAAATATCCATAACCTCAGAAATATCCATAACCTCAGAAATATCCATGACACCACCCTTATGGCAGAAAATGAAAAGGAACTGAAGAGCTTCTTGATGAAAGTGAAAGGAAAGTGAAAAGCTGGCTTAAAACTCAACATTTGAAAAATGAATATCATGGCATCCGGTCCCATCACTTCATGGCAAATAGATGGGGAAACAGTAATTTTGGGCTCCAAAATTATTGCAGATGGTGACTGCAGCCATGATATTAAAAGACACTTACTCCTTGGAGGAAAAGCTGTGACCAACGTAGACAGCATATTAAAAAGAAGAGACTTTACTTTGCCAACAAAAGTCTGTCTAGTCAAAGTTATGGTTTTTCCAGTAGTCATGTATGGATGTGAGAGTTGGACTATAAAGAAAGCTGAGCACTGAAGAATTGATGCTTTTGAACTGTGGTGTTGGAGAAGACTTTTGAGAGTCCCTTGGATTGCAAGGAGATGGAAACAGTGCATCCTAAAGGAAATCAGTCCTGAATATTCATTGGGAGGACTGATGCTGAAGCTGAAACTCCAATACATTGGCCACCTGATGCGAAGAACTGACTCATTTGAAAAGACCCTGATGCTGGGAAAGATTGAAGGCGTGAGAGAAGGGGACAACAGAGGATGAGATGGCTGGATGGCATCACTGACTCAATGGACATGAGTTTGAGTAAACTCTGGGAGTCGGTGATGGACAGGAAACCCTGGTGTGCTGCAGTCCATGGGGTCGCAAAGAGTCAGACACAACTGAGTGACTGAATTGACCTGAACTTCTTTTTAAGTTCAGCCATAGCAAAATGATTAAATAAATCATGAATCCTTTTTAGAAAAGTGCTTTTGAACACCTACCATACATCATACACCCATCAAAATGCTGAGAATCAATAGTAAACAAGGCATGTAAGGTGTATCTTCTCACGGTGTTTACATTCAAGTAGTGGAGTCGCTGAGAGTCAGGCACGACTGAGCGACTTCACTTTCACTTTTCGCTTTCATGCATTGGAGAAGGAAATGGCAACCCACTCCAGTATTCTTGCCTGGAGAATCCCAGGGACAGAGGAGCCTAGTGGCTGCCGTCTATGGGGTCGCACAGAGTCTGACACGACTGAAGCGACTTAGCAGCAGCAGTAGTAGCAGTGGGAGTTAGAAAGTAAACAAGTAAATGAATGAACAAGATAATATCAGGTTTGATGAGGACTGTGAAGGAAATAAATAGAAGGTGAGAGTGGTTGGAGATGTCCCGCAAGCACTGATATAAATTGAATAATCAGCAAAGCTGCTCAGAGAAATCTGAGCCAAAATCTGAAAACCAAGAAGTCAGTCTAGTGCAAATCTGGAAGTTAAAAAAAAAAATGGAACAAGAAAAACCCATCATATTGGACAAGATAATGAGTAAGTGTAGATTTTTTTAAAAGAAAGAAAGAAAGAAACCTCCTCTTGCATCTGTAAGAGAAGAGACGGCACTAGACAAACTGCCACCCTCGGGACTGGGAAGGCCCCCAGATGGATAGAGAAAACTGAGGTTTCCTGGAACAGAGACTCAGAGTGAAAACCACTAGAGGAACTTGTACTTTGGGAGAAAAACCAGAACTATAACTAACGAATTGCTGGAGGCTCAGTGTGAACAATTTGAGAATTAAAAACTCTGGGGGACTAAGTCATAGAAGGACTTACAGTTTTGTGAGATTTACCTCCAGGAGCTTCCCCGGTATCCTACAGTAAATACCAGGGAAAAATTCCCTCAGCCTTCCTGCTGGGGGAGGGAAAGTAACCTATTTGGAATACTGTAGATGGGAAAACACAGTCCTCTTAAGAAGGCCTGTCCTCTGGGAAAACTCGTTAACCAAAGTCTAACCTGTTGGGGTATTAACTGGGCCTAACTGACCTGGGGGAAGAGACGTGCTCAACTCCAGCTGTCTCTAGCCATTCTGTCCCACATAAGGGAAGGGATGGGGGAAGAAAAAAATGAGAAACACTTGTGAAGTTCACAGTGCAGAGTCTCACTGAGGGACTGAGACCTAATCATGGGAACTACCCACTCTCACACCTCACCTCCTCATTACTAAAGCCCTGTTATAGCAGTACCTTCAACTCAGGATATCAGTGTCTGAATCTCAAGAAAAAGTTACAAGGCACACCAAAAGAAAAAAAAAATTTTTTTTTGAAGGGACAGAGCATTTCATCAGAATCAAATATGACATTTATTTTGGAATTATCAGACTAGGAATTTAAAAGCAACTGTGATTAAGATACCAAGGGTTCTAATGGATAAAGTAGACAGCATGCAAAAATAGTTGGGTGAAGTAAGCAGAAAGATAGAGATTCTAAGAAAACCAAAAAGAAATGGTAGAGACAAAAAAGCATTATATCAGAAATGAAGAATGCCTCTGATGGGCTTATTAATAGACTTGGACATAGCTGAGGGAGAAATTGCTAAGGTAGAGAATATATACTGATAGCTCAGTTGGTAAAGAATCTGCCTGCAATGCAGGAGTCTCTGGTTGGATTCCTGGGATGGGAAGATCCGCTGGAAAAGAGATAGGCTACCCACTCCAGAATTCTTGGGCTTCCCTTGTGACTCAGCTGTTAAAGAATCCGCCTGCAATGCGGGAGACCTAGGTTCAATCTCTTGGTTTCGAAGATCCCCTGGAGAAGGGAAAAGCTACCCACTCCAGTATTCTGCCCTGGAGAATTCCATGGACTGTACAGTCCATGGGGTCACGAAGTGTTGGACACAACTGAGCAGCTTTCACTTTTTTCAAAGGATATATCAATAGAATCCACAAACACCAAAAAGCAAAGAAAACAGAGACTGAAGAAAACAGAGACTGTTAAAAGCAGAATATCCAAGGACTGAGGCACAAATACAAAAGTGCCACATCTGCAAAATAACGATTTCAAACAGAGAAGAAAGGAACAAAAATATGGAAAAATGATTGAGAATTTTCTCCAGTTAATGCCAAACACCAAACCAAGGCCCAGGGAGCTCAGAGAACACCAAACAGAATTAATGCCAAAAGTAAAAACGATAACATCCCCCCACAACAAGGTATATTACTTTCAAATTAAAACACTTGGGCTATAGAGAAACAAAGATAAGAATACATTCAGCTCTCTTCAGAAGCCATGAAAACAAGGAGAGAGTAGAGTGAAAACTTTTAAGTGCAGAGAGAAAAAAAATTACCAACCTAGGATCCTGTTGGAGAAGGCAATGGCACCTCACTCCAGTACTCTTGCCTGGAAAATCCTATGGACGGAGGAGCCTGGTAGGCTGCAGTCGATGGGGTTGCTAAGAGTCGGACACGATTGAGTGACTTCACTTTCACTTTTCACTTTCATGCATTGGAGAAGGAAATGGCAACCCACTCCACTATTCTTGCCTGGAGAATCCCAGGGATGGTGGAGCCTGGTGGGCCGCCATCTATGGGGTCGCACAGAGTTGGACACAACTGAAGTGACTTAGCAGCAGCAGGATCCTATAGCTTGTGAAATGACTGTTCAAAAGTGAAAGAGAAATACTTTTCAGATAAATAAAAATTGAGGCACTTTGTTGCCAGTAGACCTGACTTGTAAAAAAATGTTTAAGAAAACTTCTTTATGGAGAAGGAAAAGAAGTCAGAGACTCAGGTTGACATAAAGAACAGAACATTGAAGAAAGAGTAAGCAATGGGACAATTGAGCAAGAGGAACAGATAAAATAGTATTGAGGACTTTTCTGGCAGTAGAGTGGACAAGAATTTACCTGCCAGTGTAGGGGACATGGGTTCAATCCCTGGTCCAGGAAGATCCCATATGCCAAAGGGCAACTAAGCCCAAGCACCACAGCTACTGAAGCCTATGTACCTAGAGCCCGTGCTCCACAACAAGAGAAGCCACCACAGAAAGCCTATGCACTGCAACAAAGAGTAGTCCCCACTCACCACAACTAGAGAAATGAAGACCTAGTAAACAACAACAAAAATGATATTGAAAGCTTTGAACAATGACCAAAATGGGAGAAAATCTTAAGAAAGCTGTATCCTGAGAGTGTTATGATGAAAGCAACAGAGAAGTTGTGAGGTATTCTGGCAAAAGGCTATTAGCTCTGTCTGCCATTCCCATTCCTTCATTTCTCTTTCACAGCAAAATGTGTTTTGTATCACCTGTCAACTCAGGATCAGGCAGTTATATTGACTTGCATATTGACCTATCTTTACTGCACAGACAGCTAATACCTTTTACTGACTCAACTGTAAGTTCTTTCTGGATTCTTAACATTTGACTATGACTGAGCTTTAGTAACTAAAGATAATATTCTTTTTCACTTTGTAGTAGGTTTTGCTGGATTTTGCCTAGTGATGGTATTTTACTATTGACCAGAGGCTACCACACAGAGGAATCAAGATTAAAGTGGTAGTTTCTGTTTTGTTTCATTTTGTTTGCTTGTTTTTCTACTGCCTGCAGTGGGTTTCTCTGGATTCTGTGTGGTGACAATATTTTACTATTGACAACAATCTACCAGATGGATGATCCATGATAAGGTGATAGCTTTGGGAAAGAAGCTACTGGGAAGGAGAAACTGGCCTTTGGTCCAAAGCTGGTAGCTTTGGTTAGAAAGCCTGAGGTGCCACCTTTTCAAATGAGCTAGTCTGTAAGGATACATTTAGCTCCATGTCATGCAGCCACACAAATTTTATAATCAAATTATGTAGCACAGTTTGCGTGTATCCTGCGAGAGATGCCGCTCTGTCTAAACTGAGACCAAATTCTGGACTAAAAGCTTTGATACCTTTATCATTTTGCAACAGCCAAGAGACTTAAGTTTCTATTCATTAATCAAAATAGCCAGGAAGACTATTTCTAGCACACATCTAGATGTCCAATAGGATCACAACCTTTACTCTACTACCCTCAAACCACTTTTCCCATTTCAGATTTAGATTGTCACCCAGCAACTATCAAGAATTGCTATCCACTTCTGTCTAGCAGTCTTGTTCAGTTTCCATAAAACAATCATCTCTGTATTGTAATGACACTTCTTTGTAGATTCATTTGAGTGTTTCATTACATTTTTCTGCATTGTTTAAAACAAATAAATAGAAGATGAAAAGAATTGATATGCTAATATTAACAACAATGCAATTAATGTAAATATAGAGAGAGCATGAAGTAGAAGAAAGAAGGTGCCTCTTCAGTCTGGTTTGGATGCATATTTGAAATAAGCTGGTTCATTATATATTTAACTTTTAAGGAAGAGAAACCATTTAAAAAATATGAAATATCTGGGGCAGCTTTATTCATAACAGCCAAAATTTGGAATCAATCAAGATGTTCTTCAATAGGTGAACGGACAAACTGATACAACACGGAGGAAACTTAAATGCTCATTACTAAGTGAAAGTAGTCAGTCTAAAAAGGCTATATGTTATATGATTCTAACTATATGACAAAAGGCAAAACTATGGAGACAGTAAAAGACCAGTGTTGCCAGTGGGTGGAGGTGGGATGAAAGATGAGCAGATAAAACACAGAGGATGTTTCGGTTCAGCTCAGTTCAGTTCAGTAGATCAGTCATGTCCGACTCTTTGCAACCCCATGGACTGCAGCACACCAGGCTTCCCTGTTCATCACCAACTCCCGGAGCCTGCTCAAACTCATGTCCATTGAGTCAGTGATATCATCCAACCATCTCATACTCTGTTGTCCCCTTCTCCTTCCAGCTTCAATCTTTCCCAGCATCAGGGTCTTTTCCAACGAGTCAGTTCTTCACATCAGGTGGCCAAAGTATTAGAGTTTCAACTTCAGCATCAGTCCTTCCAATGAATATTCAGGATTGATTTCCTTTTCATTGCCCTTCAAATATCCTTTGATGTTTAGGGCAATGAAAATACTCTGCAATATACTATAATTATGGAATTGCTATTATACATTTGTCTAAACTCATAGAATGCACAACACAAAGAGTGAACCCTAACATAAATTATGGATTTGGGGTGACTGATGTGTCTATATAGATCAGGGGATCTTCCCAACCCAGGAATCGAACCCAGGTCTCCTGCATTGCAGGCAGATGCTTTACCACCTGAACCACCAGGGAAGCCCATAGATTCATCAGATGTAGCAAATCTTTCACTCTGGTGGGAGATGTTGATAATGGGGAGGCTGTGGGGTATGGGGACAGTGAGTATATGGGAAATTTCTGTGCCTCTCCCACCTACCTCCTCCAGAAAGAAAAATCTATGAAATGCATGTGAGACATTGATGAAGATCATGCATCCAAAAGATGAAGTGTTGGAACTTCCTTGGTGGTCCAGTGGTTAAGAATGCATCTGCCAATCCAGGGGACATGGTTTCTATCCCTGCTCTGGGAAGATGCCACACGCAGTGGAGCCTGCACTCTAGAGCCCATGCTCTGAAACTACTAGCCCACAAGCCACAACTCCTGAAGACTGTGCACCCTAGAGCCTGTGCTCCACAACAAAAGACTGCAAAAGTCTCTGCAGGGAGAAGCCCATCCACCACAATGAAGAGTAGCCCCTGCTGACTGCAAGTAGAGAAATCCCATGCATGGCAACAAAGACTCAGCACAGCAAACATTAAAATAACAAGCAAAAAATTTTAAGCAAAGTATTACAATAGAGGAAATGAGATTGTTAAAGTTATAGAGGTTCATATTGATAAAATGTCCTATTGATCTCTTATAGAATTTAATAGACTTACAAATCACCAGATAGTTTTCTTCAATTCAATCAATAAGAAAAACTTAGCTTTTCTCTTGTCAATTTTAAAAAATAACTTATAAAACACTACCAAAGTTAACATACTCTCCTTCCCATCCTGTGCATATCATTATCAAGTCCATTTTTCATCATTAAATTTTTTGCTGTTTATTAAATATAATTTCAGTTAAACTAAGAGAAATAGAAATAGATTTTGAGGTAGGAAATACATTTATAAAATTAATTTGTATCATATAGTATTAATATTTAATCTATGTTTTGGATGCTCATACTGTATAATATTCAGAGGTTAAAAAGCTTAAATATTCTTCCTAAACATAAAGAACTTTAGAATTCTACTTTTGTTTTCTGAGAAGAAACTCCCCTTGATTCTCTTTATACAGTATACTTTCAATTGCACTCCCAGGGAAGCTGTGGGTATAAAAGTAGCAAACTGCATCTGAATGAAATGTGTGTTTCCTACCCTCACCAAGCTTACAATTTATACTGTGTGTGTAACTCACATTCTTAGAGTCACACATTTGAGTGAAGTCTTTCATTATATGTGGTTAACATATACATAAATTCATTATGTATCAATATTAAAATAAAGGTATTGACTTTTTTAATGGAAATTTTTCTAAAATGTTTTGCTGAATGTCCCTCGACTCTTAGAGTTTGTAAAACATGATGCCAAAGGTTATTAACTATTTGATACCATTACCAGCATGTAGTATTATACCATTTGGTACAACACTGTTAGAGGCTAATGAAACATAAGTACAGATTTATTTATATACACTCACCAAAAATAACTTTTAAAAATTTCATGTCCATTTTATATTTTTGTATCTCCTCTTACTTTTTCTAATAATATTTTGCTTTTTACTACTTTTAGATTGTAAAGTTCAGTTTAATAGGCTTTAAAGTAAGGATCTGAGGATCTCTGCTAGGAATAAAAATTATGAGTTTGTATATTTAATTTTGGCCACTTAGATGCCTCTTGGTCTCAGTTATCTTCTGTGAGACTGAAATTACCCAAGGATGACAGCTGAAAAAGTAAATGTTATCAGAAAGTGTTTTTCTTATTAATCAGTTCTTCATGCTGCTGCTGCTGCTGCTAAGTTGCTTCAGTCATGTCCAACTCTGTGCAATCCCATAGACAGCAGCCCACCAGGCTCCCCTGTCCCTGGGATTCTCCAGGCAAGAACACTGGAGTGGGTTGCCATTTCCTTCTCCAGTGCATGAAAGTGAAAAGTGAAAGTGAAGTTGCTCAGTCGTGTCTGACTCTTAGCAACCCCATGGACTGCAGCCTACCAGGCTGCTCTGTCCATGGGATTGCTTCATACGTGTTCCTAAATGATTGGCAAATTTCCCATCTTCTTTTGACATGAAATAGTTTAAGAATGCTAAAAATATCCCCAATTTTAAGTGGTAAATGTAAATAATTCCCAAATGAGCTATATAAAATATTCAGTTTCCTGTAGTTATTTAAGAATTTTCCTTAAAGAATAAGATACATCAAAGAGAGAGGAAGAAAGAAGTCAAAGACTGAGCCTTTTGAGACCCTCTGACATTCACAAGTAGAGATTCACCCAAGGAGACTGGGGTAGGAGAAAATGAGCAGCCACAGAAGTACAGGAGAAGCTGGAGCCTGTGCCTCTGAGAGGCTGGTAAGCTGAAGACAGAAGAATAATGATTGCATTTGGAAAACATCAGGGTTTTGGTGATATAGGAAAAGCAGTATTTTAAAGAGAAAGATATCAAAGCCCTATGAAAATGTGTTGAGCAGAGAAGTGTGTGAATGTGTGGAGGCATTGGTTGTACACAACTTCTGTGAGAAACTTTGCTATACGGAGGAATTTTCATAGAACTTCTATGAAATAGAAGTAACTACAGTAGTGTAACCCCTTAGGAGGCACTCATCCACAGTGTGGACTGTTCAATAATAATCTCATCTTCTGTTGTCCCCTTTTCCTCCTGTCTTCAATCTTTCCCAGCATCAGGGTCTTTTCCAATGAGTCATTTCTCATCAGCTGGCCAAAGTATTGGAGTTTCAGCTTCAATATCAGTCCTTCCAATTGAACACCCAGGACTGGTCTCTTTTAGGATGGACTCGTTGGATCTCCCTGCAGTCCAAGGGACTCTCAAGAGTCTTCTCCAACACCATAGTTCAAAAGCATAAATTCTTCAGCACTCAGCTTTCTTTATAGTCCAACTCTTACATCTGTACATGACTACTGGAAAAACCATAGCTTTGACTAGATGAGACTTTGTCAACAAAGTAATGTCTTTTTAATATGCTGTCTAGGTTGGTCACAGCTTTACTTCCAAGGAGCAAGCATCTTATAATTTCATGCATGCAGTCACCATCTGTAGTGATTTTGGAGCCCCCCAAAATAAAGTATCTCACTGTTTCCATTGTTTCTCCATCTGTTTGCCATGAAATGATGGGTCCAGATGCCATGATCTTCATTTTTTGAATGTTGAGTTTTAAAACTTTTTCACTCTCCTCTTTCACCTTCATCAAGAGGCTCTTTAGTTCTTTACTTTCTGCCGTAAGGGTGGTGTCATCTGAATATCTGAGGTTATTGATATTTCTCCCAGCAATCTTGATTCCAGCTACTGCTTCATCTAACCTGGTGTTTCACATAATGTACTCTGCATGTAAATTAAAGAAGCAAGGTGACAATATACAGCCTTGTCGTATTTCTTTCCCAGTTTAGATCCAGTCTGTTTTTCCATGTCTGGTTCTAAATGTTGCTTCTTGACCTGCATACAGATTTCTCAGGAGGTAGGTAGGGTGTTCTGGTATCCCCATCTTTTGAAGAATTTTCCAGAATTTTTTGTGATCTGCACAAAGACTTTGGCAAAATCAATAAAGCAGAAATAGATGTTTTTCTGGTATTCTCTTGCTTTTTCTATAATCCATCAGATGTTGGCAATTTGATCTCTTTTTCATCTGCCTTTTCTAAATCCAGCTTGAATATCAGAGAGTATAGCAGAGAGAGGGATTTTAAAAAATCGCCCAGGGTAAGAAAGCATAATTTTAAAGTATGTCTTAGATTAAAGGATTAAAAATGGCACAGATTACATAATAACATGCTATAGAATAATGCTTTTTGTCAGAAATAGGTTCTTTGGTCACACTTTACATGGAAACAGCTCTTATTTATCTCTCAGCTGTATTTGCTGACTATCTACTAGACATCAGTCACTCGCTACTTTATTTACAGGTAAAATGCAGATTAATCTTTAGGCGATAAGGGAGAAAGAAACCTGTTATTTTTATTTCCAGCTTATTAAAAAATGAGCTAAGAGTTACAATTGATCTGCACTGGTTCGCCACACCTGGACCACGGGCTTCTTAAAGCAGATGGAGAAGGATTGCTCCCTGGGACTTGAGTGTCCACTCAACACCCTTCCCACAGGAGGCCTTAGGAAATACAGGCCTGGTGAATGACAAGGATACCCACACCTACCAGAAAAAGGAGGGCACTGTAACCTCTGTAAACATTTGCTGCTGCTGCTGCTAAGTCGCTTCAGTCATGTCCGACTGTGTGATCCCAGACACGGCAGCCCACCAGGCTCCCCCGTCCCTGGAATTCTCCAGGCAAGAATACTGGAGTGGGTTGCCATTTCCTTCTCCAGTGCATGAAAGTGAAAAGTGAAAGTGAAGTCGCTCAGTCGTGTCTGACTCTTAGCGACCCCATAGATTGCAGCCCCCCAGGCTCCTCTGATGGAAATCGGAGGAAAATCCATGGGATTGTCCAGGCAAGAGTACTGGAGTGGAGTGCTATTGCCTTCTCCGCTGTAAACATTTAGCGTGACTCAAAAAGTTTCTCTGTCTCTCTGGAACAAAGAGAGGACTATGCTTCCTCCACTACCTGAGATACATGGGGCTAGTGGCCAATACTGGTCAGTGGAGGTGAGCATAGATGAAGGAACAAAGTTAGTCAGTCTATTTAGATGACAGCTCCAAACTCTCTACTGTCTACTATATTGCTAGGTTTTTTTCTGGAGAAATCCTGTTTTGATAAGAGAGGGAAAGAGGAAAGACCACAGCACCTTCTTCTCGTGGCATAAAGGACAGTTACTCAACAGTCAACTGATGCACAGAAGAAAGTACACAAGCAAGAAATAAGATTTTGGTTTGTTTATTCCTCAAATAAATTTAAATGAGCTAATAAGTGCATATCAGTACAAGAGAAAAATAATGAACTTCAAACTTTTTTTCCCATATATGAAAACCATTTGAATATATATGAAGAAAATAAATGCACTCGAAAGCATTATTTCTGGAATGAATAAAAAAAGTGGTATAAACATACAATGAAATATCAGTCAGCATTAAAAAGGAAGGAAATTCTGACACATGATGCAGCATGGATGAACCT
Source organism: Tragelaphus strepsiceros (assembly GCA_006410795.1). Lineage (NCBI taxonomy): Eukaryota > Metazoa > Chordata > Mammalia > Artiodactyla > Bovidae > Tragelaphus > Tragelaphus strepsiceros. Next base: position 181,858 of record SJYU01007789.1, read on the forward strand.
TGAAGACTTTTATGTTGTGACTTATAAATATATTTGGTCTTCATGCTGCTCCAGGCTCTGAGCTCCTGAAACCCTTCTGAGCTCTAAGAGTGATAAGGTATCTCTTGGTATTTACAACAAGCCCCTTTCAGTCACACCTGAGTTTTTGAGTGACTCTACTTATCAGTGAAACCAAACTTCTAATTAAAGAATGAAATTTTCCACCCCACCCTCCACGTCCATGGAAGAGAGGGACTGGAAATAGTTAAACCAACAATGGCCAATGCTTTAATCAACCTTACCTAAGTATGCTTCTATGAAACCTCTGTAAAAATCCAGTAGGATGGGGATCACAGAGCTTCCCGGCTGGTGAATATGTGCAGGTGTTGGCAGGGTGACATGGAAGACGGCCTGGAAGCCCATCCCTTCCCCCTATGTTTCTCTCTGCATCTTTTCCATCAGGCTGTTCCTGAATTGAATCCTTTTATACTAAACTAGTGATCTAATTAAGTAAACTATTTTCCTGAATTGTAAGCCAGTCCAGAAATTTACCAAACCCATGGAAGTGGGTTATGGGAACCCTGATTTATTATCAATCTGTAAGAAGCACAGGTAACCACCTGGGCTCATGACTGGCACTGAAGTTGAAAGGAATGGATAGTTTTGTGGGACTGAGTCCTTAACCTATGATGAGGTCTAACACTAACTCCAAACAGATAGTGTAAGAATTGACTTAAATTGTAGAACACAGTTGTGTCTGGATAGTCAGAGAACTGGTTAACAAGGGGGAAAAGCCCACACACTTGGTGTCCAGAAGTGCTAAGTCACCAAAAGACAAATACTGTGATTTTAGTTATCTGAGCTACCTAGACTAGTCAAATTTATAGAGACACAAAGTAGAATGGTGTTTGTCCGGGGCAGGGGGAGGGTGGAGAGTTGTTTAATGGATAGAGTTTCAGGTGGGGAAGATGAAAAAGTTCTGGACACAGATGGTGGTGATGGTTGCACTACAATGTGAATGTAACTAATGTCACAGACGAGGACATTTTAAAATGGTTAAAATCCTTCACTTTATGTTATGTATATTTTAATACGTAAAGATATATTCATATTCATTGGAAGGATTGAAGCTGAAGCTGAAATTCCCAACTTTGACCACCTGATAGGAAGAGTCAACTAATTGGAAAAGACTCTGATGCTGGGAAAGATTGAGGGCAGGAGGAGAAGGGGACGACAGAGGATGAGATGGTTGGATGGCATCACCAACTAGATGGACAATGAGTTTGAGCAAACTCCCAGGGATGGTGAAGGAAGGGAAACCTGGCGTGCTGCAGTCCATGGAGTCTCAAACTGTCAGACAACACTGAGACTGAACAACAACGTATTGGCAGACAAACTTAGACAAATAGAAATAGAAAAATTACCATGTAAAACATGTAAGTAAAATAATAGAGGATTAAGTGTTTTTAAAGATGTGAAGGTAAACAGTAGAAAAAAAATCATTTAAACAACTAAAATTTGGTGGTAGAATGGAGACAAAGGAAATATATTGTCAATGTTTATAATGTCAATAATAAGGAAATAAAGTAGTCCTAGAAGAAAGTAAAGCAACACATATAAAATGAGCAAAACTAAATGGACAAGATCTTGAGCAAACTCTGGGAGATAGTGAAGGACAGGGAAGCCTGGCACACTGTAGTCCATGGGGTTGCAAGCGACTAAACAACAACACGAAGCATGTAAGGAAGGAAAAATTCCTTTCTCTTTTACCCTTCTAGGTTTTCTGGTTGGGGCCTTGGAAATTAAATTGACACAAGACAGATGAACAAGAGAAAAACATTTTATTAACCTCTGCGGCATGCACATGTATGCCAAAAGTCTTTTATCATTTACAGGTAGTTGTTGCTGTACTCAGATGTGTTTTTAAAAGTGCTTCATCCTTAAGTAGGTCTGTAGGAAGAACTTTTGACAGGTATAGATTTCTGATAAGTTTCAAATCATTATCTAAACTTTGTAAGTAATTATTAAGTCCTAATGGAAAACCTGATGCCTTCATAAAACTATTAACAATTGGACTCAGATCAGATCAGATCAGTCGCTCAGTCGTGTCTGACTCTTTGCGACCCCATGAATTGCAGCACACCAGGCCTCCCTGTCCATCAACAACTCCTGGAGGTCACTGAGACTCACGTCCATCAAGTCAGTGATGCCATCCAGCCATCTCATCCTCTGCCATCCCCTTCTCCTTTTGCCCCCAATCCCTCCCAGCAACAGAGTCTTTTCCAATGAGTCAACTCTTCGCATGAGGTGGCCAAAATACTGGAGTTTCAGCTTTAGCATCATTCCTTCCAAGGAAATCCCAGGGCTGATCTCCTTCAGAAGGGACTGGTTGGATCTCCTTGCAGTCCAAGGCACTCTCAAGAGTCTTCTCCAACACAACAGTTCAAAAGCATCATTTCTTCGGTGCTCAGCTTTCTTCACAGTCCAACTCTCACATCCATACATGACCACTGGAAAAACCATAGCCTTGACTAGATGAACACTGAGTAAACTGGTGAATATGGTTATAATTTTTGTTTATTTTTGTCTAAAATACTGCTGATTTAAGTTTGTGCTTTCCAGACATAAGTAAACTCTTTCCCTCAAGCTAATTATGACTTACAACAATTTGGAAAATTACACCTTTGCAAGTAGAATTAAAACATTTGTCTTTATGACACTGGTGCTGGCATAAAGAGCACAGGTGTCAAGAAAACTTAGCCAATCAATTTTGCCTCCAGAGAAGAGAGATTAAAATCCAAGTCAGTGGAGATCAAAGGTCTGGGAATGAGAGACAGAGAGTTGGTGATCCCTGTCACCAATGGTCACCATCCTCAACTTCCCAGACAAGGACAAAGTAGGGGAGACACAAGATACAATAGAATCCTAAAAGTATGGCTGGTGCCTTACCTCCTGCTAGAAGCCAGATGAGATGGCAGCTTTGTAGTGATGACATCTAATCCATCACTCTATGTTATGAGTGAATAAAAAACTCTGATTTCCCCCCTGGGGTTTGGAAAATTCAGAAACGGGGAGGCAACAGGCTTACAGAGTCTGTGAGCCAGGATGAGAGAATGTCATAGAAGGAGATGAAGCTTGTGTCATCTAGCTGCGGAGCAGATGAGAACCGTCTTATATCCTTCCTTTAAAATCTCATAGCAGAATTGATTTTAAGAACAAAATACATGTTAAAAATATCTGTCCCAGAAAGCAGAAACCAGACTTTGCTGAAGTTTAGGAGCCAACATGAGGGAGATAAAGAAGAACTTTTTCTAAATCTAAATTATCTGCTTTATAATCAGGTTAAATCTATAGTCCCTGTTCCTCATCTTCCACGTTACAGGTGGTGCAAGAGAAGGAGATATCACTTCCTGGGAGACATGGGAATACTTGGGACCAGCTTCCAAGTAAAGGTCCTTGGCTTCATGTAGGAAAGAACTGAAGAGCAAGCTGAATTAGAGGGGAAATGGACTTATTTAGGGAGATACACATTCCATAATCAGAATGTGGACCTTCTCAGAAGAGGACCCAGGGTAGAAGGTTGTGAGTTTTCATGGCCTGGGTAATTTCATGTGATAATGAGTGGGAGGAATATTCTTGTTATTCTGGGGAAGGGACGGGGATTTTCAAGAGTTGATCCACTGCACACTTATGAAATGGAGCAAGACCTTATGGTCCTTACACCCCATGTCCTCTGCCTGTCTTTTTTCTGTGGAAAACCTTTAGCCAAAGAATAATTAGAGAAGTGAGAACATACAGAAACAAAGGAAAACAGTCAAATGAGACCAAGTAATAATAATGGAGTCATTAAGCATAGTCAAAGACATTTAGTTCCTCTTCAAGGGCTACAGATAATATTCTGAGCCATGTCCTGTGAACTGTCTTATAGGTACTGAAACCTCCACCATGTACAAGAACTACATAATGACTGGACTGTAGCCATGACATCAGCTGCCACAATTCTGAGAAATGATCTCAAGAAATTGAGCTGAAAATGAACTGTACTTAATCAAGATGAAATTGGCCAGATCACTGATGACCAATTTCAAAATGACTGACAGAGTTGACTACTGTGGTGCACGTAGCCCTCTCCCTGTCTATAAAAGCTCTTTCCCACTGATTGTCACGGGAGAGGGGAGTCAGCCTTTGGACAGGCGTCTATCCTACCACCCCCCACCCTGTTGCTGGCATCCAAAATAAACCAAACTTTCCTTTCCACTAACCTGGCCTCTTTATTGGCTTTTGAGTAGCAAGCAGCCCCCTCTACATCCCCTCACCACCTCTGCACCCCCTGCTTTCGGTATCACTTTTTGGCCTCTTATGGTCAGCTTTGTAACTATCACAGCACCTATCACAGTGAGAGGGGACTGATTTTTAGTGTTATAATGAAGGTGTAATGAGTTAGAGGTCAAGGACTAGATCATGCTCAACACCACCTTGATTTTAGCTGGTTCAAGCCAGTTTTTATTGGATCTAGCTTTTCTCAATATCTGTGTCCTATCCTTATTCTTTTAACAATTGTGCTCCCCTTCCCATCTCACAAGCATAGACACACTGTTTCCATAGTGACCAACCCATCTTAGCCTGTCTCCTGGGAGTCCAGACCTGGTTTTCCATGTACTCTGATGCCTAGACCCTTCCCTTTCCCATTTAAACAGTATCCAGTTGTCTTCTTTGAATGAAGGGCACCACAGACTTCCATTTATTTCAGGAGCAACATCAAACTCCAGCCAAGAGGGAGTTACCTTATGGGCAAAAAAACAACAAAACAAACAAAATTGATTATATTGATGCCTTCCCTTTTTTGGACCTTCAGGCACAGGGAAGAAATTGCTCTCTTTCTCTTCATCATCTCCACAGGTAACAAAGGAAACAATCATTAAAGGTAAGATGGTGCCCTTAATATTCCAGGAGGTCGGGCTCTGATGAAACAGTCTCCAACAAAGCCCACCAACAATCCTCTGGAAGGAAAAGTAGAATCTGGGTAATAAAATAAAATCTAACCTTTTTTCTTTTCCTTTTCCTTTGCTTAGTTGAGTTTCACTTGCTCACAGGATGTCTCGTGCAGAGGCCTCCAACCTGGCACTTCAGAGAAGACTCCCTGGTGCAAAATGACTGTGCCAACACCTTTGCTCCAAGGGCCATGTGCAGAGACAGTGGGGTGGGCCCAGCACCGTGATTCAAGGGGCGGTGAGGAGGCCATATGCAGAGACGCTGCTCCAGGCTCTGCAATCTGGAAGCATGGGCAGCACAACTGAGCCTGCCCTGCAAGAATACCACCCCACTCCACCCCCCAGCTGACAGAAACCTCATATAGTAGTCCCATAGAAGGCTTTTAGGAGAGAGTGTGTACTCTAGACTACATTCTATTGGCATGAGCTACACCTGGCAGAGAGGCTTCCAGGGTGGCTCAGTAGTAAAGAACTCTCCTGCCAATGCAGGAAACTTGCTCATGATCCCTGGGTCAAGATCCCTGGAGGAGAAAATAGCAAACCACTCCAGTGTTCTTGTCTGGGAAATCCCATGGACAGAGGAAGCTGGTGGGCTACAGTCCATGGGGTTGCAAAGAATCAGATACAACTGAGTGACTAACACTTTTGGTCCAATAATGGTGTGTGATTCTCCTAGAGACCAAGATGAGGGAGAAGCACCAGACTAACTGATAAAATTATTTGTTTCTTAAAAGTTTGGCCTGTATTGTTCCCTGGAATAGTGGTATTTACTCTTGAAATTTGTGCCTCCCCTTCTGATGGAAGCTAGGGGAGAGTTATGTGCTCAGTCACTCAGTTGTGTCCAACTCTTTGTGATCTCACAGACTGTAGCCCACCAGGCTCTTCTGTCCATGGAGGAGGACGATTCCTCCCTGATTCCTCCTCTGATCCTCCAGACAAGAACACTGGAGTGGGTAGCCATGCCGTCCTTCAGGGTATCTTCCCAACCCAGGATCAAACCCAAGTCTCCTGCACTGCAGGTGAATTCTTTACCATCTGAACCACCAGGGACCTTCTTGCTCTATCTGGGTAAAGAAAGACTGTCAAAATCTTAAACCATTTCCCTTCTGCACTAAAATAAATATCCTTTTGACTTTACTCCAGTTCTTGAGTTAACTAAATGAGAACACCCCTGCCCAGCACAGGGCTGCAGTTTCAGGAAGGTTGATGGACAGGATGGTGAGATGGAAAGGGGAACAGTCTCTGCACCTCCACTCACCAACCTACTGGGGAGAGAGCGTCATCCTGTCAAGTAGATTGTGACTCAGAAACTCAGGTCCTGAGAGCAGTCCTGTGAAGGGGACAGAGCAGGAGATGAGAGGGGGGAATTCCCCACAGTATCAGGGAGTTCTCCTTACTGCATAGTCAGGAATATACCAAGGAGAATGAATCTGCTATTTGTCACTATATAAATCACCCAAGATATAAGTGGCCTAAAGCAGTGATCACTTTTTCATTACTCAGTACAGTTGTGAGGTCTGATAAGGCAGAGTTATTGCTGGCCTCCTGGGCTCACTCACAGGCTTGCCCACAGCTGGGGGCCCCGCTGGCACTGGGTGTCCAGATAGGCCTCACTTCCACTGTGGGCTGAGCCAGGATGGCTGGAGGACTTGGGGTGGCCTGGTTTCTCTCCCCATGTGGCCTCTCACCTCAGGCTGCTGATAGTTCAGTGGTCAGGGAGGAAGTCTGTGATGGAGTCACCTCCAAGCTGAGGTCTCATAGAGGATTAGAAGGCAGCAGTGAGCAGACAAATGGGGGACAGTCTGGTAAGAGGGAGAGAATTGATTTATAAGAGGGAATAACATGTGTTAGAAAACAAACAAAAAAGGAGTAAAGTTAGTTTGGTTACTGCAAGGAATATAAGAAAACAGGGAGGGTGGGTGTCAGGTCAGGAAGATTCAAGGAGCTAAAGATTTTTGTTTGTTTTGAATCTTCATATCTAAGACGATATCATCCAATTTGCTGTTTAAAGAAAGAGCATAGTTATGTGTTTGAGGTATTTCAGTGAGGGTGAGAAGAAGACTTTCTCAACCTTGGCACTGGTGACATTTGGACTGGACAATTATTCTTTGTTGCTGAGGAGACCTGTATATTTCAGGATATGTATCAGTGTCACTAACCTCTACTCACTGGATACCAGTAGTCATCTTCTCCCCTTAGTTGTGACAACCAAAAATGAGTCCAGACTTTGCCAGATGTCCTCTAGGGAAGCCAATTGCTTGTTGAGAACCACTGGGCTGGAGTGAGAGCAGGGCTTCTCTGCTCACTAGGACTGTATCTTCCAGGAGAGAAATACTCTTCACCTGGCTTGGTAGCAGAGATGAAACTGAGATGAGACTGCAGAGAACAGGAAATGAACTCAACAGTATTTGGGTGGGCAGACCCATCACAACTGTCCAGTCCTCAATTCCCTCTTTGCTTCCCTCCAACATTCCACCTGCTCTGAAAAAAAGAATCTGGTCTTGTGTTGGGGATACTCATATTTGGGTGGCAAAATAATAATAAGTGAAATATAAAGTTCATTTTCACTCCCTTGTAGTTTGTTGATGCAACACTCATATAGGGTCAAAGTCTAATCAAGGAATTGATAGGTGATGAGTAGGCAGTGTGTTTTGAGCCTTATTTTGAATGAGGAAAATCTAGAGATTGGAGAGCAAACCTTGAGATGTGAGGGCAGTGGTGAGAGGGCTCTTGGATGAACCTGCCTGAGTCACTGGCAGCAAACCTCAGCAGTGAGGGCTGCAGTTGTCTGATGACCCAGCCATCAGCCCACCTGTTTGCAGAGGCCAATGTGTTCTTTATTATTATAACTGTGCCCTCCTCCACTTGGTTTTTACACAAAGACTAACAACTCTCTATCATATGGCTACCAGCAAGAAGTATCATGAGGAATGGTGAGTTCCCAACCCTAAAACACCGGAAATTCATCTAATCAAATACCTTGCCCTTAGTTCTTATCTATTCATATCTTACCATGGGAAGTACATACTTAAACTTGTCATTATGGAAATTTTCGAACATATCCAGAAGTAGAATACCATAATGAACTTCCACAAAACAAGTTTCAACAATTATTAGCATGTTGTCCATCTCCTTTCATTAACTCTTCTTTTGCTGGTGTGACTGCAGTATTTAACATGACTCCCAGATATACATAATTTCACCCATAGATACTCCAGTACACATCTCTGAGAGATAAAAACTTGGGAAAGATAAACACAGTACAATTATCCCTTTAATAATCACCTTAACAATATATTTGTATGTTTGTATCAGTATTATATCTCAGGAGCATCCTGAGAAACTGACAGATACCTGATAAAATCTTAAGATTTGACTTACAGTTTTGTTCAGATCTATCAGTCTTTATAAGCATATGCATTTAAATAGGCATTCTAATACTTTATTTATTAAAGCTAAGAGGTTATTCCAATGATTACTGCTTCCTTTTCTGAATCATCACAAGCCATTAGTTTGATACTGCACTTTGGAATTTACATGATGGCAGTTTCTGGAAGTATCATTTCTTCCCTTTGAAACACTGGGTAAAGAACTTCAGTCTTATCTTGATATCATTCCTTTCCTTTTGTCATTATTATGCAATAACCTAATCAGATAGCTTTCTACCCAAAAATGGAGTCAGAAATTAAAAATGATTTTTTTGTGGTTTTATTTATTTATTTATTTTTTATTTTATTTAACTTTACAATATTGTGTTGGTTTTGCCATATATCAAAGTGAATCTGCCACAGGTATACATGTGTTCCCCATCCCAAACCCTCCTCTCTCCTCCCTCCCCATACCATCCCTCTGGGTTGTCCCAGTGCACCAGCAATTTGAGGAGAGGTAGGAACATACGGAGGCTTTCCCAGTAGCTCAGTGGTCAAGAACCCACCTGCAATGCAGGAACACAGGAGACACAGCTTTGATCCCTGCACTGAGAAGATCACCTGGAGGAGGGCATGGCAACCCACTCCAATATTCTTGCCTGGAGAATCCCATGGACAGAGGAGCTAGGTGGGCTACAATTCATAGGGTCACAAAGACATGGACAATAGTGAAGCAATTTAGCATGCATGCATGCAAGAATACACCAAAGGCCTTGAGTGCTGGGAGGGGCTCCCACATGGAGGTCATGGGCTGACAAAAGTAACTTTTCCTTTCTGTCACAGTTGTAGGGAACCTGGTTCTGGTGAAAATGCTATGATGTTTGCCTTTGCTATGTATTACATGCCTGACACCCTAGTTTAAAAGCTGAGAGAGGAAACCAGTCAACAACTCAGACACTTGCTTTTCCCATCCTCATCCCTCCTCACTTGTCCTTCTGAGTGAAATCACTGAAATATCAGGGATAACTGGGATAACTATGATGATGTAATCAGAGCCAGACAACCTGGAGTGTGAAGTCAAGTGGGCCTTAGGAAGCACTACTATGAGCAAAGCTAGTGGAGGTGATGGGATTCCAGCTGAGCTATTTAAAACCCTAAAAGATGATGCTCTATGGATGTGTGATTTGGATTGTAAAGAAAGCTGAGCACCAAAGAATTGGTGCTTCCAAGTTGTGGTGCTGGAGAAGACTCTTAGAGTGCCCTGGACAGCAAGGAGATCAAACCAGTTAATTCTAAAGGAAATCAACCCTGAATATTCACTGGAAGGACTGATGCTGAAGCTGCAGCTCCAATACTTTGGCCACCCAATGGGAAGAGCTGACTCATTGGAAAATCCCCTGATGTTGGGAAAGATGGAAGGCAAAAGGAGAAGGACGGTAGAGGATGAGATGGTTAGATTGCATAACCAATTCAATACACATGAATCTAAGCAAGCTCTAGGAGATGATGAAAGACAGGGAAGCCTGGAGTGCTGGAGTTCACAGGGTCACAAAGAGTCAGACATGACTTAGCAACTGAACAATAAAAGGGAACTAAGATCCCACAAGCCATGGGGCAACTTAGTCTGCACACCGCAATTACTGAGCCTGGGAGCCACAACTAGACAGCCCATGTGCTGCAAGTGCACAGCGTACACATTCTGGAGCCTGCACACCCCAACTAGAGAGCCCACATGCCACAAAGAAGACCACAAGCGCTGTAATGAAAGATAATGCATGCAACAACTAAGACCTGAAGCAGTCAAAAATAAACAAATTAATATTTTAAAAACAAAATAAAAACAACAACAACAACAAAAAGCATTCCAGTACTTTGGGAGGATTTTTATTTGAAAATTACTGGTTACAAACATCCTTATAACAATTTTGAATCTCCAAATAAAATACAAAATGGTAGAAATAAGGACTTTGTGTGTGCATGTGGCTACCTTTAGTTTAAAATTCTCAGTATAATGTTGTCTGACCAAAAATAGTTACATATTAATAACAAAAGAAAAAATATTATGTTGAACCATATGAAACTGCTATTTAATAGGTTAAAGAAAGGTTGCTGTTGCTGCTAAGTCACTTCAGTCATGTCCGACTCTGTGCGACCCCATAAATGGCAGCCCATCAGGCTCCCTGTCCCTGGGATTCTCCAGGCAAGAACACTGGAATGGGTTAAATGCTGGCAATTCCACATGATTCAGTCTAATAGAAAAAAATCCATTAGCATTTGTAATTTAGAGACTGTTACGCTTATAAATAAATCATGGGCAAAAGATATAATTAATTAATTAAATTAGAAATTAGGAAATACATAATAGTATATTCACTGATCAGTGTTAAGTACCAAAACATGTATGTTGCAACTAAAATGGGTCTTTAAAAAAGTAGGCTTTATATACTTATATTTGAAAAATAAGTTAAAAATTAATCTGTTTCCAATTTTAAAATTTAGAGGAAAAGTTTAATATGATGAATTAAAAAACAAAAAATCCATATGGATCAACCAAGCAAAAGAACAGATTCTTTGAAAATAGGAAAAAGTCATTGAAGATTATTCATTTAAAAAAAGAAGGCTCAAAGAAAATTAGAAAGCAAAATAGAACACAATTATTGAAGCAAAATAGAACACAAATATTGAAACACAGAGATTACTTATATAGATATTGTGAATAACTTTATACCAATCAAGCTTAAAATTTAAAGAAAACAAATCTGCTGCTAGAGAAATACCTATATAGATATTGTGAATAACTTTATACCAATTAAGCTTAAAATTTAAAGAAAACAGATCCACTGCTAGAGAAATAAAACTTACCTGAAATAACTCTGTATAAATAATACACTGAAGAGTACTAATGTAATTACCAAAAACTAGATAGACAGTGATGGTTGCACAACACTGTGAATGTGCTTAATAACACTGAACTTTATGATTAAAAATGGTTATATGGCAAATATATATATATATATATATATAACCACAATAAAAAATGTAAAAAAATAAAATCTTCAATCTAGAAGACAATTGATCACATGTCTGTCCTTCATTATCAAATCCTCAAGAAGGGCTTCTATTCTGAGAAAGCATATTTTGTCTCACTCTTCTGTTACAGCATATAATTAAATATTGCCCTTCTGTATTTTAACCATATATCTTTTTATTTACTTATCTGTTTTGAAAGGGGGCACCTCTTTCTCCTACAATGTCACTTAAAATACAGTATATTGCTCATTTTTCCTATTAGCTTTCTGTAGTATTTAACCAGAGATCATTGGGTGGAATAATGGACACTATTTATGTTAAAGGATGTGGTGATACAAAACAGCAGCTTCAAACACTCTTCAAGTAAATAGAATCCCTGATATAATTGGAAAGTAGTATGTAATTCCAGAAACAGTAAAAATACATTTGTGACAGCTTTATCTCATACATTAGAAAATAAATTTCGGCTCTACAGTCTCTTAAGACACAAAATCTGGAAAACATCTTTTATTAGTGGTCTGCTCTTCTGTTTGGACAAGCAAATAAATAGTGTAACATATAAGTAAAAATAATAAGTCCTTTTATAAGAGCTTGAAATCAGTGGATGAAGTTGGAGAGAAAAACCTAACGTCCTGTGGGTTAATATTTATTGCAGGTATAAAAGTAGTATAATATAGTTTTCCAGTGTATAAACCACTGAAGAAATACCTTTTGAATATACATGATTTCATGGTAGAACCATAGTGTTCACTCAAAAATTGTTAAGGCTGAGCATTGTCTATTGGAAGTATCCATAACCACATAGTCGTTATGAGTAATAACTGGCTGTTTCCTTTTGAAGTATACCTGAGAGGGAAAAAAAGGACAAAAACAACATGTTTAAGACGTTTAAAATCCTCCCCCTAGGCAATGTTCCCTTTTTCACATGAAGCAATCACATCGTTATTGGAGGCACAATTTTAAAAAATTAGGGGTGTACTTATTCTATGGAGGAATTAAAACCCTCAGTGGGGCTGGGCTTAATGCCAAACAGCCTATAGATTCACTACAGTTCTGATCATTCTGATTCACAGATATGCTTTATCACTACAGTAAATTGATAAGCAAAATCACTTTACTGATTTAAAACCTGGAGATAAATTAATTAATAACAGTGTGACAAAGAGACTGGGAAATCTATCATCTGCACGAGGGTGTCTCATTTTCACATATAAAATGAGCACAATAGATTTAGATGTTAATATCAGGTGGTAATCCCTTTATTTTATACACTTTGACAAACATTAAAATGCTGGTGTATATCTATAAAATATCCTGGCATTTAGTTTGTGTGGCAAAGCAATTCTAGGGCCTATAGAAATGTGATCTGTAGATAGTTGGTCACAAGATGAAAAAAGAATCAAAAGATTTAACCATGATTCAACCAAGCAACTTCTGTACAATGGAAGGTGATACCTAATAACATGACAGCTCTTTGCCAACTTGAATTTGTGAATTCTACCAATTTCTAGCTGAACTGGAAGAGATAAAGGCCTTCTGATAAATGTATAATCAGAACACAAAGGAAATGAAATGTTATCAAGTTTCCCTTTTCCACAATTGTCACTTTTTAGTAGCTGTATCATATCTCAGTTTCCTGGTGGATGCACAGACAAAATAAAATAATAATAGGACTTAGGAGCTCCCATTTCTAAATGTGTTTGGCGACTCGTTTCATATATGATATTAACGAGTCGACAGTCCAGGTTCGATGCCTGATACTGGATGCCTGGGGCTGGTGCACTGGGACGTCGCCAGTCCAGGTTTGATGCCTGATACCGGATATCTGGGGCTGGTGCACTGGGACGACCTAGAGGGATGGTATAGGGAGGGAGGAGGGAGGAAGGTTCAGGATGGGGAACACATGTATACCTGTGGCAGATTCATTTTGATACATGGCAAAACCAATACAATGTGATAAAGTTAAATAAAATAAAAATAAAATTACAAAAATAAATAAATGTGTTTGGAAGTAAAAAGGACTTCAAACATAATTTTTTCAGGCCAAGGATGTATGTGAAAAGCTCTGAGTCTCTAAAACAGAAAATGTAACATCTATGTGAGGCTGTGAGGCCGACTCATGTCATGAGCTGGGTTGCTTAAGCTTAGGATTCTAGTTCTATTTTACAAAGCGTGGGTCTGAATATATGTGTGGATGCTGTCAACCAATTTATTACAAAAGACCATGAATTTTACACATTACATAGAAAAGTGCTGAGAAACATATCTCCACATTAAGTACACTTTCTTTCTTGTTGCTTGCATATCTGCTACACTCAAAACAGCTCTGCATGTGGAATACCATATATTAAAATGTAACTTAAGGAGAAAAATAAATGTTCCAAGAATGCTTGGACCCCACTGGGTGAAATCTGAGACTACTTTCATCGTAAGGAAAATATTTAAAAACAAGGCCTTTGACAGGGAAGCTAATTGGATATCATCTCCCTCCTCCATTGTATTAAGCTAGCTGTATTTTATGTGACTATATATATTTATGTACTCTCTTGGAAAAACTAAAAACAGCTAAAATAACAAAAGAAAATACATTTCACTTTCTTTTTTTTCTTTTATTATTTTATTTTTTAACTTTACAAAATTGTATTGGTTTTGCCATATATCAACATGTATCCACCACAAGTATACACGTGTTCCCCATCCTGAACCCTCCTCCCTCCTCCCTCCCCATACCATCCCTCTGGGTCATCCCAGTGTACCAGGCCCAAGCATCCAGTATCATGCATCGAACCTGGATTGGCAATTCGTTTCATATATGATATTATACATGTTTCAATGCCATTCTCCCAAATCAGCAGATGAATGGATAAGAAAGCTGTGGTGCATATACACAACGGAGTATTACTCAGCCATTTAAAAGAATACATTTGAATCAGTTCTAATGAGGTGGATGAAACTGGAGCCTATTATACATTTCACTTTGTACTGCTTGACATTCCTCCCAAAATCACCTGGTTCCTTTCTCTATAACCTCTCTCAATATATATATATTTAATAAAGAAAATGTTATTATTAGCAACTTTTAACAAAAGCATCCTTTGTTTCACAGTCTGAAATACTTGAAAGTGAATGCTGCGAAGGATCTTCCTGTGTATAAAATCTTTGATTTAACCTTTCTTTCTCTCATCTGTTGCCATGGTATAGACCACACTCTGGCTGACAGGACTATTGAGAGAAGGCATCTTTTTCACAGGGAAATACATGAAGGGAGTTGAGATGACTAAATGCTTGTTAGCAAAGTCCTTGTGGATGGACTAAGCCTGGGATGGAGAAGTCCAGTCTAATCTCTCTCTCCTGGGACCACTGCTAATTCTGGAAAAAGCTACTCAAGTTCTCTTTGCACTGGCTGCCTCATTTGTGAAATCAGACAATGACTTACCTCTTAGGAATTAATTGATGCTCAGGGATGTGGTCCCTTAGACCATGGAGAGTAGCATAATCACCTGGCTTGAATGATGAAAACAAAACACCTGGGAGGCCTTTTTGTGGATCTTTTAATCCTATCTTTATAGAATTCCTGAGTTGAAGTTGAGACATTTAATTCAGTGAACATGGTAACCCAGGAGGCAAAAAGGTAGTTAAAAGATAACTAACACTTTCTAATCTGTGACTTTGAGACCAATGAGTATTGGGTTCCTTGGCCCTCTTCTCCTTCTTTTGGGTTTGTTCATTATAATTCCTTCACTGTAGGTTGAAATCAAGTCTAGTATTTAAACTCCCACTTATAAATAAAGTCACCATCATGGAACTGTGTGTGTATATGTGTATGTGTGCATGCATGTTAGTCACTCAGTCATGTCTGAATCTTTGTGACCCCATGGACTGTAGCCCACCAGGCTATTCTGTCCATGGGTTCAACAGGAAAGAATACTGGAGTGGGTTGCTATTCCCTTGTCCAGAGGATCTTCCCTACCCAAGAATCAAACCCAGGTCTCTTGCACTGCAGGCAGATTCTTTACCATCTTAGCCAGCTGATCTTACTAATAGCAACAAAGCAGTAAAATCTCCTTGCATGGACAAAGGCCAGCACTCGATGGTTCAATGTATGTAGAATTCTGGCTCAAGACTGTTCATTCATCCTCACTGAACTGCAAGGCCCTAGCTCAATCCCAATAACCCTCAAACTCCTCATCTTTAAAACAGGTTTAACTTTATGAAAAACCTAGACATCATATTAAAAAACAGAGACATTACTTTCCCTACAGAAGTACATATAATCAAAGCTATGGTTTTTCTAGTAGCCATGTATGAATGTGAGAGCTGGACAATAAAAAAAGTTTGAGTGCCAAAAAACTGATGCCTTCAAACTGTGGTGCTGGAGAAGACTCTTGAGAGTCCCTTGGATAGCAAGATCAAACCAGTCAACCATAAAGGAAATCAGCCCTGAATATTCACTGGAAGGCTTGATGCTTAAGCTGAAGCTCCAATACTTTGGCCACCTGATGCAGAGTCAACTCATTAGAAAAGGCTCTGATGCTGGGAAAGATGGAAGGCAGCAGGAGAAGTGGGTGATAGAGGATGAGATGGTTGGCATCACCGACTCAATGGACATGAGTTTGAGCAAACGCAGGAGATGGTGAGGGACAGGGAAGGCTGGTGTGCTGCAGTTCATGGGGTCACAAATAGACACAACCAAGCGACTGAATAACAACAGCAAAACTTTGTGCACACAGTAGTAGGTATATTATTAAAGTTAGAGTGCTGTAGAGTTAGAGAGGATTTCTGCTTTTAGTTTAATGAAATAATGAATTTTATTTTCTCTTATCCTTTTAGAAATCATCCTAAACAGTAAGGATATTGGGAGATTAAAAAAATAAGCCTAATTCCTCTGAAATTAGGAGTAATTTGAAATCCCAAACAGCAAAATATCTGGATAGGCTGCCGTAAGCAACTGGATCCAGAGGACTGTGGTAAGACAGAGACATGTTTCTATGGAAACATCATGGAAGAGTAGTTTTCCAACTATCTGTCAAATTCTAAGGTGTGCCAGTGATGAATTAAATAGAATCACTATCTTTGCCTGAAGCATGTATGTTGGTGAGGTCCTAGGAGAAGAGAAATTCTGAAATGCAATCAGCATTGACTACCCATCTCTGCAGGCTACAGAGGAATACAGGCTAAATGAATATGTATTCTCAATTTCCCTCTCATAAATTTATACACACACACACACACACACACACACACACACACACACACTCACTCTTTCTCTGGACTGTGAGGAGGTTCTGTGTTAACCAGGGAATTCCCTTTAGCCTACAATGATCCCTAGACACAACTATCCTGCAAAAGTTTGGTCTAGAAAAAACTCAATTCAAATGTGAATAGTAGTAATAACAGTAATAAAATAGTAAAGGATCTGTGAAATACACAAATAAAAAATGACAAGGAATAAGATAAGCATGTGATAGAAGAAAAATGTTCACTAAGCAGATGAAAATTATGAAAAATATAACACAATACATTCAAACAAAATTTAGTAGAACAATGAACCTGTGGACAACAGACATCTGAGATCACAGGAAAACATGGCACAGCAACAGAAGATGATGAAACATGAAACATGAATTGACAGAGGCCCAAAGTCAAATGGAAGAGAGAAATTAAAACATCCAAGAAATGAAAATATCCAAAAAGAGTCAGTAGAAGGAAGATTAGTCACTGTTGCAAAAACAATATTAGACATGGAGGATAGAAACAGGAATGAAGAGCAAATAATCATTAATTAATAAAAAATTGAAAAGGATTAAGGAGATAATAGCTTTATAAAACTGACAAAGGACAGACAATGTACACATTATTTGTTAAGAGGAGAATCCAATCAAATAAAACAAATTCGGAGATATAATTCAAATAAACACAAAGAAATAAAGACTTGAATATAGAGACCAAGAGTACATGATATTATAGGAAAAACCAATGACCCTCAAAATAGAGAAGGAATCATTTGAGCATCCAGGGAAGAGGATTAGTTGTTTTAAATTAGAGATGAAGCAGATAAATATTTCATACAGTTGACCTTTGACCAACTTCTGTTAGAGTTGAACAGTCAAAAATCTTTGTATAACTTTACAGTTAGCCCTCTATATCCACAGTATTAACCAACTGTGGAACATGTAGTATTACAGCATATATTTAATGAAACAATCTACATGTAAGTGGGCCCGTGCCATTCAAATCTGTGCAGTTCAAGGGTTAACTACATTTAAAATAAGTCAGAGATTCTAACCCCAAAACACCCTTCTTTAAGATGGTACAGAAACTTGTTTACAATCTTTTCTTTGCACTGACACCCATAATAATAAATACATTTAACTTTCATTGAGTCTCAGTACAAATCCACTATCTATATCTATATTTGTCTATCTTGAAAGGAATTTCATGAAATATTTACTATAACTAGGAAATACACATTTCTATTTTTTTCTATTTCATTTCTTAAACCATACTTGTCATGACTAAATGAATTTCATACACCACTAATGAATCACAACCCAACATTTGACCAACACTATGTTGGAGGATTCACTATATTGGATGGGCACAATAAAGAACAGAAACAGTATGGACTAACAGAAGAAGAAGACAATAAGAAGAGGTGGCAAGAATACACAGAAGAACTATACACAAAAGGTCTCAATGACCCAGATAGCCACGATGGTGTGATCACTCACCTAGAAACAGACATATTGGGAAGTCAAGTGGGCCTTAGGAAGCATTACTATGAACAAAACTAGTGCAGATGGAATTCCAGCTGACCTATTTCAAATTCCAAAAGATGATGCTGTGAAAGTGCTGCACTCAATATGTCAGTAAATTTGTAAAAGTCAGCAGGGGCCACAGGACTGAAAAAGGTCAGCTTTCATTCCAATTTCAAAGAAAGGCAATGCCAAAAATGTTCAAATTACCGTACAATTGCACTCATTTCACATGTTAGCAAGGTTATGCTCAAAATCCTTCAAGCTAGGCTTCAATAGTACATGAACCAAAAACTTTCAGATGTACAAGCTGGATTTAGAAAAGGCAAGGAACCAGAGATCAAATTATCAACATCTACTGGATCATCAAAAAAGCAAGGGAATTTCACAAAAACATCTACTTCTGCTTCATTGACTATACTAAAGCCTTTGACTGTGTGGATCACAACAAACTGTGGAAAATTTTTAAAGAGATAGGAATACCAGACCACCTTACTGCCTCCTAAGAAATCTGTACACAGCTCAAGAAGCAACAGTTAGAACTGGATATGGAACAACAGACTGGTTCCAAATTGGGAAAGGAGTACGTCAAGGCTGTATACTGTCACTCTTGTTATTTAACTTATAAGCAGAGTACATCATGTGAAATGCCAGGCTGGATGAAGAACAAACTGGAATCAAGATTGCCGGGAGAAATATCAATAACCTCAGATATGCAGATGACACCACCCTTATGGCAGAAAGCAAAGAGGAACTAAAGAGCCTCTTGATGAAGGTGAAAGAGGAGAGTGAAAACGCTGGCTTAAAACTCGACACTGAAAAAACTAAGATCATGGCATCTGGTCCCATCACTTCACGGTAAATAGATGCGGGAAAATGGAAACAGTGACAGATTTTCTTTTCTTGGGCTCCAAAATCAGTGTGGATGGTGACTGCAGCCATGAAATTAAAAGACACTTGCTTCTTGGAAAAAAAGGTATGACAAACCTAGACAGCATATTAAAAAGCAGAGACATCACTTTGCCATCAGTATAGTCACAGCCATGGTTTTTTTAGCAGTCATGTATGAATGTGAAAGTTGACCATAAACAAGGTTGAGCACCACAGAACGATGCTTTTGAACTGTGATGCTGGAGACTTTTTAGAGTCCCTTGGACAGCATGAAGATCCAACAAGTCAATCCTAAAGTAAATCAATCCTGAATGCTCACTGATGCTAAAGCTCCAATACTTTGGTACCTGATGAGAAGGGCTGGCTCATTAGAAAACACCCTGATGCTGGGAAAGATTGAGGACAGGAGGAGGAGGGGATGACAGAGGATGAGATGGTTTGATGGCAACACCAACTCAATGGATATGAGTTTGAGCAAACTCCAGGATATGATGTAGGACAGGGAAGCCTGGTGTGCTGCACTCCATGGGGTCACAAAGAGACAACCACTGAGAGACTGAACATGTAGGACTAACTTTGGGCAAATAGATATGAAAAAGTAACATTTAAAACATGAAGTAAAATAAGAGGATTAAATGTTTTTAAGATTTGAAGGGAAACAGTAGCAGAAAAACCATTTAAACAACTAAAATTTGATGGTAGAATGGAGACAAGGAAAATACATTGTCAATGTTTATAATATGGAGTCCATAATAAGGAATAAATGTATTCCTAGAAGAAAGTAAAGCAACACATATAAAATAAGCAACCCCCCCCCAAATTACAGACTGCAAATTTAAGATTTTAAAAAGAGAACACTTAAAACTGAAAGCATAATATAAGAGAACTAAGATAAAACATACCTATAAGTGTTAAGATTAAATTTCAGAGCTATAATTAACTACATGTACTACAGGAGACAGCATCTACAATCTGATATTAAAGGACAATCAAAGATATATCAGGCAAATGAAACCAAAGTGAAGACAGGAAACTCAATTTTAGTTTTGAACTCAGATTTAGGCCAGGAACATTAAATGAATCAAAGAAAAGCACCTTAAAGTAATAGAAAATTCAATTCATAATGGAAACCCAAGTCATGAGTATCTGTGTGCTGAAAATTCACAGCAGCAAAATATAAAAATGACAAGACCTACAAAGTAAAATTTTGCACAATATGACATTAATTCACCTCTTTAAGTCCAGTCACATCAAATGGACCAAAATAAATAAGGATAGAGAAAGCCTAAATAATATAATTAATAACATCGCTCTAATTAAAAATTAAATTCTATCCCTCAAACAGGCAATAGTCCTTATATTTAAGTGCCTAAAGAATATTCACAAAAATTGTCTATATACTAGAACACAAAAAGATATTAATACTGTTTTGGGGTGGAAATAGTACAGAGAACATTTTTTTTTAACCACGAGGCAATTAAGTGAGTAAAATGATGAGTAAAATAGAAAACAAATAAGCATAAAAAAATCCTCTATGCCCAGAAAATTTTAAAGACCTTCTCAAATAATTCTTGAGCCAAAGAGAAAATGAAAACCAAAGCTGCATAATTTATAAGTAAAAACCTAACTATGATGGAAGCACTACAACACCAGAACCTACAGGATAGCTAGAATAGTATTCAGAAAAAAGCTCAGTCTTAAAATATTTATATTTTACACAAATAAGAAAGAATAAAAACAAGCACATTCGAGAAGTAAGAAGCAATAACAAAATAAACCAAAAGAAGGATGGAATTATTAAAGATATAAAGCAGAAAGTGATAAATTATATAAAAAATAAGTATTATAGTAACCGAATTTGAGAGTTCCTTCTTTGAAGGAAAAAATTAAAAACAGTTAATTAGAAAGGAAAATAAGGAGAAGGAAATGCAGAAAGCATAAATATTATGTCACAATTACAAAGAATGAGATAACTATGTGCACTGATATAATGTGAGATATAATATTAAATGAAAACAGCAAGGAATAACTGTCATTTGTAAGGCCACACGTGCACATGTTCTTACTGGTACTTTAAAAGTAAGGCTACATGTGCACAAGTTCTTACTGGTGCATAGAACATGTCAACAGGACAATCAAAGATGGTGCTGGAGCTCCAACCCAGGGGAAGAGCTATGTGATGAGAGGAGTGGCAGAGAGAGTTATTTTTGTTCATAAAACTTAGAAAACCCATTTTAAAAAGTAAAGTTTTGAGTTTCATTGGGTTGGATATACCATTTGTTTAAAAACAGATAACTAAAAATACATTTTAGAATTATGATTTGCCCAGGGTATATGCCTATTGCAGGATTGGTGGGTCATATGGTAGCTCTCTTTCTGATTTTTTAAGGAAACGTTCTCCACAGTGGCTGTATCAGTTTACATTCCCACCAATAGTGCAAGAGGATTCCCTTCTTTCCACATCATCTCCAGTATTTATTGTTTGTAGATTTTTTTTTTTAATGGCCATTCTGACTGGTATGAGGTGACATTCCATTGCAGTTTTTATTCACACTTCTCAAATAATAAAAGATGTTGAGCATTTCTTCATGTGTTTATTAGCCATCTGTATGTCTTCTTTGGAGAACTATGCATTTAGGTCTTCTGCCCATTTTTTGATTGGGTTTGTTTGTTTTTCTGATATTAAGCTTCATGAGCTGATTAAGTATTTTGGAAATTAATCCTTTGTCAGTTGCTTCACTTCCTATTATTTTCTCCCATTCTGAGGGTTGTCTTCTCATCTTGTTTATACATTCCTCTGCTGTGCAAACATTTTTTATGTTTAATTAGATCTCATTTGTTTTTGTTTTCATTTCTATAACTTTAGGAGATGTGTCAACTAGGATCTTGCTGTGATTTATGTCGAAGAGTGTTCTGTTTCTACACCTTGAGAAAGTCATAATTCAAAAAGAAACACATACCCCAATGTTCACTGCAGCACTATTTACAATAGCCAGGACATGGAACAACCTAGATGTCCATTCACAGAAGAATAGATAAAGAAGTTGTGGTATATATATATACACAATGGAATATTGCTGAGCCATAAAAAGGAATGAATTTGAGTCAGTTCTAGTGAGATGGATGAACCTAAAGGCTGCTATACAGAGTGCTCTTTCAGAAAGAGAGAAACAAATATATATTAATGCATGCATATGGAATCTAGAAAAAATGGTACTGATGAACTTATTTGCAAGGCAGGAATAGAGATGCAGACATAGAGAACAGATACAGTGGGGGAAAGGAGAGAGTGGGACAAATTGAGACAGTAGCACTGAAAAATATATATTACCATATGTAAAATAGATAGCTAGTGGGAAGACGCTATATAACAGAGGGAGTTCAACCCAGTGTTATGTGACAATACAGAGGGGCAGGATGGGGTAGGGGATGGGAAAAATGTTCAAGAGGGCGAGGACATATGTACCCTTAAGGCTGAATCACATAGTTGTAAGACAGAAGCCAACACAAGGTTATAAAGCAATTATCCTCCAATTAAAAATAAATGTTAAAAATACATTTTAATTATTTAGAGTCTCTAAAGCTACTTAGAAGAACAATGGGTATTTTTTAATTATTGAAAGGTAAGGGTTATGTCTACATTCTCTTAAAAAAATAATCCCACCTTTACACTGTAAAATGTTCTATATTCTCGAAGCATTTAAGCATCTGTTCTCTCATTTAATCCCTATAATGTGTGAAGAAGACAGCAAAGCTGTAATCTCTGCTCTATACACAGGTAAGGTCCTGAGGTTCAGAGACCTTGGGGGACACAAGGCCATGTGGCTGCTAAGTGCCTCTTCCACCTGTTTAGACTGATCCAGGCTCCTAAAGCTAGGATACTAGGTTTTCATAACTTTTGGCTCATTTCTAGTGATTTAAAAGACAGGTAAAAGGACCTCCAGTTCCAATACTCTTGCCTGGAAAATCCCATGGACGGAGGAGCCTGGTAGGCGGCAGTCCATGGGGTCGCAGAGTCAGACATGACTGAGCTACTTCCCTTTCACTTTTCACTTGCATGCATTGGAGAAGGAAATGGCAACCCACTCCAGTGTTCTTGTCTGGAGAATCCCAGGGACGGGGGAGCCTGGTGGGCTGCTGTCTATAGGGTCACACAGAGTCGGACACGACTGAAGTGACTTAGCAGCAGCAGTTCAGTTCAGTTCATCTGAATTAAATTCTCCCATTCCCATCCATTTGAGTTCACTAATTCCTAAAATGTCAATGTTCACTCTTGCCATCTCCTGTTTGATCACTTCCAATTTACCTTGATTCATGGACCTAACATTCCAGGATCCTATTCAATATTATTCTTTACAGCATTGGACTTTACTTTCATCACCAGTCACATCCACAACTGGGTGGTGTTCTCGCTTTGGCTCAGCCTCTTCATTCTTTCTGGAGTTATTTCTCCACTCTTCTCCAGAGGCATATTGGGCACCTACCAACACGGGGAGTTCATCTTTCAGTGTCCTATCTTTGTTGCCGTTTCATAATGTTCATGGGGTTCTCAAGGCAAAAATACTGAAGTGGTTTGCCATTCTCTTCTCCAGTGGACCATGTTTTGTCAGAAATCTTCACCAGGACCTGTCTGTCAACTTACGCCCATGTAGGGTGGCCCTATATGGCATGGCTCAAAGTTTCATTGAGTTAGAAAAGGTTGTGATCCAAGTGATCAGTTTGTCTCAGTCAGTTCAGTTCAGTTGCTCAGTCATGTCCGACTATTTGCGATCCCATGAATTGCAGCACGCCAGGCCTCCCTGTCTATCACCAACTCCCGGAGGTCACTCAGACTCATATCCATCAAATCAGTGATGCCATCCAGCCATCTCATTCTCTGTCATCCCCATCTCCTCCTGCCCCAAACCCCTCCCAGCATCAGAGTCTTTTCCAATGAGTCAACTCTTCTCATGAGGTGGCCAAAATATTAGAGTTTCAGCATCAGTTCATCCAAAGAACACCCAGGACTGATCCCATTTAGAATGGAAGGGTTGGAATTCCTTGCAGTCCAAGAGACTCTCAAGAGTCTTCTCCAACACCACAGTTCAAAAGCATCATTTCCTCGGCACTCAGCTTTCTTTACAATCCAACTCTCACATCCATACATGACCACTGGAAAAACCGTAGCCTTGACTAGATGAACCGTTGTTGGCAAGTAATGTCTCTGATTTTGAATATGCTATCTAGGTTGGTCATAAAGTTCCTTCCAAAGAGTAGCGTTTTTTAATTTCATGGCTGCAGTCACCATCTGCAGTGATTTTGGACCCGCTAAAAATAAAGTCTGACACTGTTTCCATTGTTTCCCCATCTATTTCCCATGAACCTATGGGACCAAATGCCATGATCTTAGTTTTCTGAATGTTGAGCTTTATGCCAACTTTTTCACTCTCCTCTTTCACTTTCATCAAGAAGCTTTTTAGTTCCTCTTCACTTTCTGCCATAAGGGTGGTGTCATCTGCATATCTGAGGTTATTGATATTTCTCCTGGCCATCTTGATTCCAGCTTGTGCTTCTTCTAACCCAGTGTTTCTCGTGATGTACTCTGCATAAAAGTTAAATAAGCAGGGTGACAATATACAGCCTTGACGTACTCCTTTTCCTGTTTGGAACCAGTCTGTTGTTCCATGTCCAATTCTAACTGTTACTTCCTGACCTGTATACAAGTTTCTCAAGAGGCAGGTCAGGTAGTCTGGTATTTCCATCTCTTTCAGAATTTTCCACAGTTTATTGTGATCCACACAGTCAAAGGCTTTGGCATAATCAATAAAGCAGAAATAGATGTTTTTATGGAACTCTCTTGCTTTTTCCATGATCCAGCAGATGTTGGCCATCTGATCTCTGATTCCTCTGCCTTTTCTCAAACCAGTTTGAACATTTGGAAGTTCACGGTTCACATATTGCTGAAGCCTGGCTTGGAGAATTTTGAGCATTACTTTACTAGCGTGTGAGATGAGTGCAATTATGCAATAGTTTGAGTATTCTTTGGCATTGCTTTTCTTTAGGATTCGAATGAAAACTTACCTTTTCCAGTCCTGTGGCCACTGCTGAGTTTTCCAAATATGCTGAAATATAGAGTGCAGCACTTTCACAGGATCGTCTTTCAGGATTTGAAATAGCTCAACTGGAATTCCATTACCTCCACTAGCTTTGTTCATAGTGATGGTCTCTAAGGCCCACTTGACTTCACATTCCAGGATGTCTGGCTCTAGGAGAGTGATCACACCATCGTGATCATCTGGGTCATGAAGATCTTTTTTGTACAGTTCTGCCGAAGAATTGATGCTTTTGAACTGTGGTGTTGGAGAAGACTCTTGAGAGTCCCTTGGACTACAAGGAGATCCAACCAGTCCATTCTGAAGGAGATTAGCCCTGGGATTTCTTTGGAGGGAATGATACTAAAGCTGAAACTCCAGTATTTTGGCCACCTCATGCGAAGAGTTGACTCATTGGAGAAGACTCTGATGCTGGGAGGGATTGAGGGCAGGAGGAGAAGGGGACGACAGAGGATGAGATGGCTGGATGGCATCACTGACTCGATGAATGTGAGTCTGGGTGACCTCCAAGAGCTGGTGATGGATAGGGAGGCCTGGCATGCTGCAGTTCATGGGGTCACGAAGAGTCGGACACGACTGAGCGACTGATCTGATCTGATCTGTGTATTCTTGCCACCTCTTCTTAATATCTTCTGCTTCTGTTAGGTCCATACCATTTCTGTCCTTTATGAACCCCATCTTTGCATGACATGTTCCCTTGGTATCTCTAATTTTGTTGAAGAGATCTCTAGTCTTTCCCATTCTGTTGTTTTCTTCTATCTCTTTGCATTGATCGCTGAGGAAGGCTTTCTTATCTCTCCTTGCTATCCTTTGGAACTCTGCATTCAGATGCTTATATCTTTCCTTTTCTCCTTTGCTTTGTGGTTCTCTTCTTTTCACAGCTATTTGTAAGGCCTCCCCAGATAGCCATTTTGCTTTTTGGCATTTCTTTTCCAAGGAGATGGTCTTGATCCCTGTCTCGTGTACAATGTCACAAACCTCTATCCATAGTTCATCAGGCATTCTCTCTATCAGATCTAGCCACTTAAATCTATCTCCCACTTTCACTGTATAATCATAAGGGATTTGATTTAAGTCATTCGTGAATGGTCTAGTGGTTTTCCCTACTTTCTCAATTTAAGTCTGAATTTGGCAATAAGGTGTTCATGGTCTGAGCCACAGTCAACTCCTAGTCTTATTTTTGTTGACTGTATAGAGCTTCTCCATCTTTGGCTGCAAAGAATATAATCAGTTTGTCTATTTTTCTGTAATTATAGTTTACATTCTGTCTGCCCTCTGATAGATAAGGATAAGAGGCTGTTACACACTGGGAACAAAGAAACTTCAAAACACCTCAATTATATCTGCTTCATTACATAAGAAAATTAATAATAAGCATTTATCCTTTCTGTGTCACCTCCAATTTTTGATGTTGAAGTCCTAAGCCACCAGTACCTCTTAATGCGATTGGACGTGACTTCAATATGTAGACAGGGTCTTTAAAGAGGTGATTCAGTTAAAATGAAGTCATATAGTTCTACCCTAATCTAGTAAATTGATGTCCTTATAAGAAGAGGCAATTAGGACACAGACACACACAGAGGGATGACCCTGTGAAGACACAGGGAGAAGATGGCATCTACAAGACAAGGAGAAAGACCTCAGAGGAAACCAATCCTACTGACAACCTGACATCAGACCAGCCTCCAGAGAAGTGAGGAAATAAATTTCTGCAGTTTACATCACCTGTTCTGTGGTACTTTGTATAGCATCAAACAAACTAATGCATCCTTCAGTTTTATGTTTCTAAAACGTACTTTGTCAACAATTTCATGGATCATCTAAAAGGGTCAATAAGAGAGTGACTCAGCTCGCCTGTACCAACATTTTCAGAGAAGCAACTAAATCGTGAAGAAAAATATGACTTGAAAGCACCTTTTTCTCAGATGTTAAATTTTCTTTTCAGATGAATTAATTTCATTCTGTTAGTGTGAAAATCTTGTTGACTTAGTCTAATCATCCTCATTCCGGCTTGTGCTTCATTCAGCCCAGCATTTAGCATGATGTACCCTGCATATAAGTTAAATAAACAGGGTGACAATATACAGCCTTGATGGACTCCCTTCCCAATTTGGAACCAGTCTTTTGTTTCATGTCTACTTCTAACTGTTACTTCTTGACCTGCATACAAGAATTTCTCAGGAGGCAGGTAAGGTGGTTCGGTATTCTCATCTCTTAAAGAATTTTCCACAGTTTGTTGTGATCTACACACCAAAGGCTTTGGCGTGATCAATAAAGCAGAAGTAGATGTTTTCTCGGGGAAGGCAATGGCACCCCATCCCAGTACTCTTGCCTGGAAAATCCCATGGACGGAGGAGCGTGGTAAGCTCCAGTCCATGGGGTTGCTTAGAGTCGGACACGACTGAGTGACTTAACTTTCACTTTTCACTTTCATGCATTGGAGAAGGAAATGGCAACCCACTCCAGTATTCTTGCCTGGAGAATCCCAGGGACAGCCGTCTATGGGATTGCACAGAGTTGGACACGACTGAAGCGACTTAGCAGCAGCAGATGTTTTCTGGAATTCTCTTGCTTTTTCTATGATTTGATGGATGTTGGCAGTTTGATCTGTGGTTCCTCTGCCATTTCTAAATCCAGCTTGAATATCTGGAAGTTCACAGTTCACACACTGTTGAAGCCTGGCTCGGAGAATTTTGAGAATTATTTTGCTAGTGTGTGAGACAAAGCACAAGCTGGAATCAAGATTGCTGGGAGAAATATCAATAACCTCAGATATCCAGATTAAACCACTCTTACCATAGAAACTGAAGAGGAACTAAAAGGCCTCTTAATGAAAAAGGAAAGCAAAAAAGCTGGCTTAAAACTCAACATTCAAAAAACTAAGATAACATGCGGAGGTCCAGCCCCAGCTGAGGGAGTTCGAAGGGGAGATGGCGTCAGCGATATCACTAGATACATACAATAGCTTTATTTAAATATTAATTAGATATATAAAGAATAATAGAATGAGGATAGCTCAGCAGGAAAATTTAGTGGAGAAAAGAGGCTGAGTAGCTTGGTTTTTGCGGGAAACCAATAAAACTTCAAGACAAGAAATTTGTACCACTTACGTAGGCCGCAGGCATCCTTCCGTGGAGACCTATTAGCAAACATTGGCTCAACAAATGAAAAACCCTTCACCAATACAATTTCTAATCAGCCCACTATATTTATACTAATAGTTTTCTAACTTCTCTAAGGAATCTGTTTTTAGAAGGTTTAAAGCATCTCATGCCTTTCACGGTTGGGAGGCTGTGAGCAATCACATGTGGCTGGACAAGCCTGTCAGGCAGGCTAGAGAACCTTCAGAGGAGTTTGTAAGTTTGGAACACTCCTGTCACGTCCGGGAATTATTACTAACTTGAGCTCTAAGTTAACTCCTTCTCCAAAAGAGGTGGTGAGGGACAGCCCCCCATAAAGTTAGAAGAGTAGGTGAGAGCACAAAATAGTAAAGTAGGCAGGCTCTGATTATGGGAGTAGATGCTAGAAAATTTCCAGGGGGACTCTTGAGGCTCAATTCCACATTTGCATATGTCAAGCCTCCTTCCTCATGACCTTTGCCATGGGTGGAGCGCCTCACACTGGCCCCCCACAATAATGCATCCAGTCCCAGCAGATCAGTTCAGATCAGATCAGTTGCTCAGTTATGTCTAACTCTTTGCGACCCCATGAATCGCAGCACACCAGGCCTCCCTGCCCATCACCAACTCCCGGAGGTCACTCAGACTCACATCCATCGAGTCAGTGATGCCATCCAGCCATCTCATCCTCTGTCGTCCCCTTCTCCTCCTGCCCCTAATCCCTCCCAGCATCAGAGTCTTCTCCAATGAGTCAACTCTTCGCATGAGGTGGCCAAAATACTGGAGTTTCAGCTTTAGCATCATTCCTTCCAAGGAAATCCCAGGGCTGATCTCCTTCAGAAGGGACTGGTTGGATCTCCTTGCAGTCCAAGGGACTCTCAAGAGTCTTCTCCAACACCACAGTTCAAGAGCATCAATTCTTCAGTGCTCAGCCTTCTTCACAGTCCAGCTTCACTTCATGGCAAATAGATGGGGAAAAAATGGAAACAGTGACAGACTTTATTTTTTTGGGCTCCAAAATCTCTGCAGATGGTGACTGCAGCCATGAAATTAAAAGATGCTTGCTCCTTGGAAGAAAAGTTATGACCAACCTAGACAGCATATTAAAAAGCAGAGACATTATTTTGCCAACACAGTCTGTCCTGTCAAAGCTATGGTTTTTCCAGTAGTCATGTATAGATGTGAGAGTTGGAATATAAAGAAAGCTGAGCACTGAAGAATTGATGCTTTTGAACTGTCATGTTGGAGAAGACTTTTGAGCGTTCCTTGGACTGAAAGGAGATCCAACCAGTCCATCCTAAAGGAAATCAATCCTGAATATTCATTGGAAAGACTGATGCTGAAGGTGAAACTTCAATACTTTGACCACCTGATGTTAAGAACTGATACATTGAAAAAGACCCTGATGATGGGAAAGATTCAAGCTAGGAGGAGAAGGGGACAACAGAGGATGAGATGGTTGAATCGCAATGCTGATTCAATGGACATGAGTTTGAGCAAGTTCTGGGAGTTGGTAAAGGACAGGGAAGCCTGGCATGCTGCAGTCCATGGTGTCGCAAAGAACTGGACACAACTGAGACACTGAATTGAACTGAATCATCCTGATGTTAAAGCTCTGAACTATACATTGATATCTGATGCTTATATGTTAAAAAGTTGACAATCTGATCAAGCATATACAGAAATAATGTCAAGAAGATACTCATCTAGGATCAGAATCAGGATATATATCTCCATATGTCTTTCAGTGGAGGTGACCTGGGCCAGTGGCAGGACTGGAATCCAAGAGTGCCATTTTGACACCCTGTGAACCAGGGTGATGGCCCCATCTTGGCTACTACGTGACAGAAGCAGTGTTCTCAGACTCAACATAGAAAACAGTACCTAGGGTAGCACTCAGTCTTCCCCAGCAATTCCTACTCTGTGCTCCATGACCAGCTCTGAGACCTTATGTGAGCCCTGGACTCAATCTCCTCATCTATGAAATGGCATAAAAAAGAACCATCACGAGGGTTAAGTGAAATCAGACATCCAAGAACTGTGTAAAATAAATTATAAAGAAATATACAAATATAATTTGCTACTTAGACAGCATATTAAAAAACAGAGACATTACTTTGCCAACAAAGGTCCATCTAGTCAAGGCTATGGTTTTTCCAGTGGTCATGTATGGATGTGAGAGTTGGACTGTGAAGAAAGCTGAATGCCGAATAATTGATGCTTTTGAACTGTGGTGTTGGAGAAGACTCTTGAGAGTCCCTTGGACTGCAAGGAGATCCAACCAGTCCATTCTAAAGGCAGATTCATGTTGATGTATGGCAAAACCAATACAATGTTGTAAAGTAATTAGCGTCCAATTAAAATAAATAAATTTATATTAAAAAAATAAAAAACCACCTAAAAAAACTAAAGAAAGGAGATCAGTCCTGGATGTTCTTTGGAAGGACTGATGCTAAAGCTGAAACTCCAATACTTTGGCCACCTCATGCGAAGAGTTGACTCATTGGAGAAGACTCTGATGCTGGGAGGGATTGGCGGCAGGAGGAGAAGGGGACAACAGAGGATGAGATGGCTGGATGGCATCACAGACTCGATGGACACGAGTTTGGGTGAACTCCGGGAGTTGGTGATGGACAGGGAGGCCTGGCATGCTGCGATTCATGGAGTTGCAAAGAGTTGGACAAGACTGAGAGACTGAACTGAACTGACCTGAATACCATTGTTAAATTAGGTGCAAGATTATTAGACCAGGTATCAAAAGATTTCTGTGTCCTATCTGCTTTTCTATGTATGTTACACTTAATTGAAATATTTACTGAAAGAAAAGATTTCTAATTCTGTGTCTGCTACAAACTAGGCTAAATTAGTTATATATATAGGGTCACCTTCCTTTTAAAGAGCCTTCATTTTTTTCATCTGTAAAATGAGGGTAGGTAAACCTATTATGTTATTTGTACCGATATAAAATTGTGAGATCTATTTCTCAATGTCTTGGTAATATAAGAAAATAACAGATTTTTAAAATGAAGAATTTGACACATAGGTGAAGACATACCCCTTTGATGTGAAACGCCTAAGGTTAAAAGACCAAAGTAGTCTGTGAGATTCCTGGATGCTTTGTGACAAGGTTATACAGGGAATCAAAATGACTGATGAGATCTTAGGAGGGAAAGTCTGACTAGGAGATACTCTAGTGGATGAAAGTGCTCTGTGAATTTCAGGCATACAAAGTATAGGGCCCCAAGTGCAGCTCCTCTATATTTGGACACAACATATGTATTTGTGAAAAGTTCACAATCTCCACTGTCCCTAATCTAGGTTTGAACTAGCCAACCCTGTCAACTCTTCAGCCAGCTCTGTGACCTTGGATAATTTCCTACCCTATAACAGTGGAAGGTACTGCTCTTCATTTCTTCACTTCTAAGGAGGAGGAATAAGGGTCAAGAATACCAGACCTTCCCTCCCTCCTTCCATCCGTCCATCAATCCCACCCTCATCTTGTTCCAGAGAGAATTACAGGCAGCTGCATGACAATGGCTAAGTCCCTTAAGCCAGACCTCAATTACCACATTTCTATGATGAGGCACTACCCCTTCACCATTGATAGTCAGATACCACTTGACTTGTGACCCGAATGTTACTTATCAAGCACCTTCTTCACACCATGTACACTGTTTATTGTTTCACACACCTCATCTCTGTGAAAATGTTTTGTATACCTTCAAGCACCATTCAGACTACAGTGTTAAGGTTATTGTGAATTTCTGATTTGTCCTGTTAACAACTGCATCTTCTAGAAGATAGAGGAAGAAGGGAGAAGGGGACAATAGGACCTAATTCTGAACAACAAAGAATTAGGGAGAAAGTGATAGTATCAGGTAGGAGTTTTCTTTACAGTTTAGAAAACAGAAGAGACCTACACCTTTCCCTGGTATATCTTCTTAGACCCAAAGTATTCCAGGTTTTACTTTTCCCTTAAACTCTCAAATTTCTTGCATGTTCCTTGACAGCACTTGTATTAGAAATATGCTGAGCACCAATACTTTGACCACCTGATGCGAAGAACTGACTCATTTATAAAGACCCTGATGCTGGGAAATATTGAAGGTAGGAGGAGAAGCGGATGACAGAGGATGAGATGGTTGGGTGGCATCGCTGATTCAATGGACATGAGTGAGTAAGCTCTGGGAGTTGGTGATGGACAGGGAGGCCTGGCGTGCTGCAGTCCATGGGGTTGCAAAGAGCTGGACATGGCTGAGCAACTGGACTGACTGACTGAATGAGAATGAAATGTAAATGGTCTGAAAAATGAGTGTTCTGTGCTTTAAGAAATCTGAATCCAGAGTTCAAAGGTGTGGAAAATCTAATCTGAAATCTCTCAAGCACATGAGCATGCACACATCCGGCAACCCACCCCCACCTCTGCTGTAAATTCTCAGCAGACGTGCCTTCAAAGGGCTGAAAATCAGTCATGAAGCTTAGTCTCTGGAGGTTTATAATTTAAAAGGGCACAGAATACTTGCTATCAGATCCCTGGTGGAGATTTGAAGTGAATGCTGGATTTTAATTTTAATTACATTTTTTTTGCAGTGCGCTCACCTATTATTGCTGTTTCAGTGAGGGCAGTGGCCTCCACCTCACCCAGCTGTTGCACCATATTGTAAAACAGGCTGTTTCTATTTAGCAGCAAATCATGTGGCTCTCCGTATTCTTTCCGTCTGCCTGAATCCCATACCTGTTAATTAGCAAAAAGAAACCCATTAGCACACAATGTTTTGTAAAGGGACAGAAGGTATTAGTGTAAATCTATTTGGGTGGTAGGTCTGACTGGCGTTTTAATGGTTTGATAAACTTGATCAACTAGGCAGACAACGGCTTAACCTGACCTTTTATTACCATAATGTTATAAAAAAGGAAGAAACTGGAAGTTTTAGACTATGATTATGGGTACTCAACACTCTGTAGCATTTTATATTTTGCCCAGGGCATTTGAGGTTGTTATCATAAGCTAGTGCTTAGACTGTGAGCTTTGAAGCCTATTGATACAGATATACAGAGTTAGGACATTTCTTGATTTAAGAAAATCATTTATGATAAAAAACTCTCCAGAAAGTAGGAATAGAAAGAATATACCTCAACATAATACAAGCTATATATGACAAACACACAGCAAACATTATCCTCAATGGTGAAAAACTGAAAGCATTTCCCCTAAAGTCAGGAACAAGACACGGATGTCCACTTTCACCATTGTACAGGAAACAGGGATCAAGACCATCCCCATGGAAAAGAAATGCAAAAAAGCAAAATGGCTGTCTGGGGAAGCCTTGCAAATAGCTGCAAAAAGAAGAGAAGCGAAAAGCAAAGGAGAAAAGGAAAGATATAAACATCTGAATGCAGAGTTCCAAAGAATAGCCAGAAGAGATAAGAAAGCTTTCTTCAGCGATCAATGCAAAGAAATAGAGGAAAACCACAGAATGGGAAAGACTAGACATCTCTTCAAGAAAATCAGAGATACCAGGGGAACATTTCATGCAAAAAT
>SJYU01007789.1:216139-230329 GCA_006410795.1 Tragelaphus strepsiceros
CACCAGAAAATTACTAGAACTAATCAATGAATATAGTAAAGTTGCAGGATACAAAATCAACACACAGAAATCCCTTGCATTCCTATACACTAATAATGAGAAAATTAAAGAGAAATTAAGGAAACAATTCCATTCACCATTGCAACAAAAAGAATATACTTAGGAATATATCTACCTAAAGAAACTAAAGACCTATATATAGAAAACTATAAAACACTGGTGAAAGAAATCAAAGAGGACACTAATAGATGGAGAAATATACCATGTTCATGGATTGGAAGAATCAATGTAGTGAAAATAAGTATACTACCCAAAGCAGTTTATAGATTCAATGCCATCCCTATCAAGCTATCAACAGTTCTTCACAATCACAATTTGTATGGAAATACAAAAAACCTCTAATAGCCAAAGCAATCATGAGAATCATGAGAAAGAAGAATGGAACTGGAGGAATCAACCTGCCTGACTTCAGGCTCTACTACAAAGCCACACTCATCAAGACAGTACTGGCAGAAAGACAGAAATATAGATAAATGGAACAAAATAGACAGTCCATAGATAAATCCATGCACCTACGGACACCTTATCTTTGACAAAGAGGCAAGAATATACAATGGATTAAAGACAGTCTCTTTAACAAGTGGCGCTGGGAAAACTGGTCAACCACTTGTAAAAGAATGAAACTAGAACACTTTCTAATACCATACACAAAAATAAACTCAAAATGGATTAAAGATCTAAACGTAAGACCAGAAACTATCAAACTCCTAGAGGAGAACATAGGCAAAACACTCTCCGACATACATCACAGCAGGATCCTCTATGACCCACCTCCCAGAATATTGGAAATAAAAGCAAAAATAAACAAGTGGGACCTAATTAAACTTAAAAGCTTCTTCACAACAAATGAAACTATAAGTAAGGTGAAAAGACAGCCTTCAAAGTGGGAGAAAATAATAGCAAATGAAGCAAATGACAAACAACTAATCTCAAAAATATACAAGCAACTCCTGCAGCTCAATTCCAGAAAAATAAATGACCCAATCAAAAAATGGGCCAAAGAACTAAATAGACATTTCTCCAAAGAAGACATACAGATGGCTCACAAACACATGAAAAGATGCTTAACATCACTCATTATCAGAGAAATGAAAATCAAAACCACCAGGAGGTACCATTTCATGCCAGTCAGAATGGCTGCAATCCAAAAGTCTATAAGCAATAAAAGCTGGAGAGGGTGTGGAGAAAAGGAAACCCTCTCACACTGTTGGTGGGAATGCAAACTATTATAGCCACTATGGAGGACAGTGTGGAGATTCCTTAAAAAACTGGAAATAGAACTGCCTTATGACCTAGCAATCCCACTGCTGGGCATATACACTCAGGAAACCAGAATTGAAAGAGACATGGGTACCCCAATGTTCATCGCAGCACTGTTTATAATAGCCAGGACATGGAAGCAACCTAGATGTCCATCAGCAGATGAATGGATAAGAAAGCTATGGTACATTTACTCTATGGAGTATTGCTGCTAAGTCACTTCAGTCGTGTCCGACTCTGTGCAACCCCATAGACGGCAGCCCACCAGGCTCCCCCGTCCCTGGGATTCTCCAGGCAAGAACACTGGAGTGGGTTGCCATTTCCTTCTCCAATGCATGGAAGTGAAAAGTGAAAGTGAAGTCACTCAGTTGTGTCCAACTCAGCGACCCCATGGACTGCAGCCCACCAGGCCTCCTCTGTCCAAGGGATTTTCCAGGCAAGAGTACTGGAGTGGGGTGCCATTGCCTTCTCCAATACTCAGCCATTAAAAAGAATACATTTGAATCAGTTCTAATGAGGTGGATGAAACTGGAGCCTATTATACAGAGTGAAGTAAGCCAGAAAGAAAAACACCAATACAGTATACTAACGCATATATATGGAATTTAGAAAATGGCAACACTAACCCTGTATACGAGACAGCAAAAGAGATACTGATGTATAGAACAGTCTTTTGGACTCTGTGGGAGAGGGAGAGAGTGTGATGATTTGGGAGAATGGCATTGAAACATATATAATATCATATATGAAACGAGTCACCAGTCCAGGTTTAATGCATGATACTGGATTCTTGGGGCTGGTGCACCCAGAGGGATGGTACGGGGAATGATGGGGGAGGAGGGTTCAGGGTGGGGAGCACGTGTATACCTGTGGCAGATTCATGTTGATGTATGGCAGAACCAATGCAATATTGTAAAGTTAAAAAAAAAATAAAATAAAAAAATAAAATCAAACTCAACTGATCTAAAAAGTAGGCTGACATTATACAAATCATATAGCAATGATCTGACAAATTAATTGCGAAGTTGGTTTGACAGAATCTAAGCAATATTTGGCTTCCTTGGTGGCTCAGAGGTTAAAGTGTCTGCCTGCAATGCGGGAGACCTGGGTTTGATCCCTGGGTCAGGAAGATCCCCTGGAGAAGGAAATGGCAACCCACTCCAGTATTCCTGCCTGGGAAATCCCATGGACAGAGGAGCTTGGTGGGCTAGAGTCTACGGGGTCGCAAAGAGTCGGACATGACTGAATGACTTCACTTTAAGCAATTTTTAGGCAAAAAATAAACACTTGCAGAATTTCCTTAGGGTCCTGATCTATGTCAGCTGCTAAAGCGTTATTTACTCAGTTGTGTCTGACTCTTTGTGGCCCCATGAATGGACACTAACCAACTAAGCTTTTCTGTCCATGGGATTCTCCAAGAAAGAATACTGGAGTGAGTTGCCATTTTCTTCTCCAGGGAAATCTTCCCAATCCAGGGATTGAATCTGGGTCTCCTGCACTGCAGGCAAATTCTTTACCATCTAAGCCACCAGGGAGACCTGACAAATTAATTGTGAAGTTTGTTAGATAGACTCTGAACAATATTTGGGAAAAAAAGTAAATGCTTACAGAATTTCCTTCAGTTCAGTCTCTCAGTCATGTCTGACTTTTGTGACCCCATGAATCACAGCATGCCTGCCCTTCCTGTCCATCACCAACTCCCAGAGTTCACTCAAACTCATGTCCATCGAGTTGGTGATGCCCATCCGGCCATCTCATCCTCTGTCGTTCCCTTCTCCTCCTGCCCCCAATCCCTCCCAGCATCAGACTCTTTTCCAATGAGTCATCTCTTCTCAAGAGGTGGCCAAAGTATTGGAGTTTCAGCTTTAGCATCAGTTCTTCCAATGAACACCCAGGACTGATCTCTTTTAGGATGGACTGGTTGGATCTTC
Organism: Tragelaphus strepsiceros; assembly: GCA_006410795.1. NCBI lineage: Eukaryota > Metazoa > Chordata > Mammalia > Artiodactyla > Bovidae > Tragelaphus > Tragelaphus strepsiceros. The sequence goes on from SJYU01007789.1 coordinate 219,391, forward strand.
TTGCAGTCCAAGGGACTCTCAAAGAGTCTTCTCCAACACCACAGTTCTAAAGCATCAATTCTTTGGTGCTCAACTTTCTTCACATTCCAACTCTCACATCCATACATGACCACTGGAAAAACCATAGCCTTGACTAGATAAACCTTTGTTGGCAAAGTAATATCTCTGCTTTTCAATATACTATCTAGGTTGGTCATAACTTTCCTTCCAAGGAGTAAGCATCTTTTAATTTCATGGCTGCAGTCACCATCTGCAGTGATTTTGGAGTCCAAACAAAGTCACCCACTATTTCCCCTGTTTCCCCATCTATTTCATGTAAAGTGATGGGACCAGATGCCATGATCTTCATTTTCTGAATGTTGAGCTTTAAGCCAACTTTTTCACTGCCCCCTTCACTTTCATCAAGAGGCTTTTTAGTTCCTCTTCACTTTCTGCCATAAGGGTAGTGTCATCTGCATATCTGAGGTTATTGATATTTCTCCTGGCCATCTTGATTCCAGCTTGTGCTTCTTCCAGCCCAGCACTTCTCATGATGTACTCTGCATAAAAGTTAAATAAGCAGGGTGACAATATACAGCCTTGATGTCCTCCTTTTCCTATTTGGTACCAGTCTGTTGTTTCATGTCCAGTTCTAACTGTTGTTACAGAATTTCCTTAGAGTCCTGGATTATGTTAACTGCTAAGAGGGCAGAATCCCTTCCCTTATCTGAGAGATGCTTCCTGAAGTTTAGCAGAATTGCTCTGCACATCAAAAATCTCTATCAATCCAATTTTTTTTCTTTGGATAAACTAAAGAAGGAAATAAGAAACTGAACTTCCAATTTTAGTGATTATGGCCCATACAGCACATGAGGCTGCCCAATATGAATTGCCTAGGAACTGAATCAGTTTTCACAAATTATCTTTGCTTCTTTTTCTTTCTTTCTTCAGCTGTCTGCCCTTCAGCACTTTTATTGATTTGCCCAATAACTGAACATTAAAAAGGAAAGAAAGACATTCTTAATTCTGTCTTTCTACTTATTAGTGGCTTTGCTTAATGGTTTTGGAAGGAAGAAAGAGTCTGAAACAATTGACTCAAATGGCATAGCAATGTAAACAGTTCGGATGTTAATGGTACTTTGTTCTTCATTTAAGACATATTTAGAGTAAATGTATCTTAAGAAAATATGCTGAAACTCTAAGAAGGACATGGGTTTTTCCACATCTAGGTATTGCAGTTAATTTTGTCCCACTGTATTTAATCAGAAACATTTATTAAGTCTCATAATGGCCATTTTCCTGTTAATCTTTTGTTTATTGCTGCGAATCGCTGCTAAGGACAGCTTTCTCAAGAGTCGAAGAATAGATGAGTCGATGAGTCTGTCACATACACATTATAATTTAATGACCTATAATTTAGCATGCCAATTTAGATGTCCTGAGTGTACAATTTCACATTTTTTAAGTCCTAAATATAAGATATGATATCATAAAACTCCTAGCAGAGAATATACACAAAACATTCTTGGATATAAACTATAGCAGTATTTTCTTATATCACTCTCCTCAGGCAAAAGAGGGGAAAAAAAAAAAAACAAATAGGACTTAAGCAACTTAAAAGTTTTTTCAAAGCAAAGGAAACCACAAACAAAATGAAAGACAACCTATGGCATGAGATAAAATATTTATAAATGATGCAACAGACAAGGACTTAATATCAAAATATACAGTTAATACAACTAAATATTAAAAAAAAATCCAATCCAACAAATGGGCAGGAGACTTAAATAAACATTTCTTCGAACATCGCTATCTACTATGGAAATGCTAATCAAAACCATAATGAGGTATCACCTCACAATTTAAGAACGGTCATCATTAAAAAGTCTACAAATAATAAATGCTAGAAAGGATATGGAGAAAAGAGAAGTAAGTATTCCTACTGTTAGTAGGAATGTAAACTGCTGGAGCTACTATGGAAAAGGGTATGAAGGTTTCTTAAAAAACTGAAAATAGACTACCATATAATGTAGCAATGCCACTCCAGTACTCCACTTTTCATCCAGAAAAGATGAAAACCCTGATTTAAAAAGATACTTGTACTACAATGTTCATAGCAGCATTATTTACAATAGTCAAGACATTAGCAACAAAGTTCTGTCTAGTCAACATTATGGTTTTTCCAGTAGTCATATACGGATGTGAGAATTGGACCATAAAGAAGGCTGAGCACCGAAGAATTGATGCTTTTGAAACGTGGTGTTGGCAAAGACTCTTGAGATCCCTTGGACTGCAAGATCAAAGAGTCAATCCTAAAGGAAATCAGTCCTGAATATTCATTGGAAGGACTGATGCTGAAGCTGAAGCTCCAATACTTTGGCCACTTGATACTAAGAGCTGACTCATTTGAAAAGACCCTGATACTGGGAAAGATTGAAGGTGTGAGGAGAAGGAGATGACAGATGATGAGATTGTTGGATGGCATTGAGTGGCAATGAACATGAGTTTGCATAAACTCTGGGACAGGGAGGCCTGGTGTGCTATAGTCCATGGGGTCGCAAAGTGTCAGACACAACTGAGCAGCTGAACTGAACTGATTGCCATTTGCACCAACATAGATAAACCTAGAGAATATCATACTAAGTGAAGTAAGTCAAAGACAAAGGCAAATATAATTTAAACACGGAATCAAAATATAATACAAAAGAATTTATATGCACAATAGAAACAAATTCATGGATATAGAAAACAGACTGATGGTTACCAAAAGGGAAAGGGAGGGGGCATATAAACTAGGACCACAGGATCAGCAGATAAAAACTACTCTACAAAAAACAGACAAGCAAAAAGGATTTACTGTATAACACAGGGAACAATATCTAATATCCTGTAATAACTTATAATGGAGAATATTCTGAAAAAGTATTTATATATATAACTGAATCCCTTTGCTGCATGCCTGAAACTAATATTGTATTTCAAATATACTTCAATTTAAAACAAAGAAAAGAGTAAAACATGGCCAAAACATATTTGAGGAAAACGTAAGTAAATTTTCATTAACTTCTGAATTTACTTAGCAAATGTTTATTGCGTATTTAACTGTATTGATGGTATTATGCTAGATGCTGTTCAATCCATCACACAGTCCACTTAGCTCCATTTCATTGTTTATCCCAAATCCAAACATTTCACCATTTCCACTGCCATCACCTTAGTGTGAGTCACAACAATCAAGAGAGAGTGCAAATTTTGAGAGAGACTGAACACTGCATTTGGAGAACAGAAAGACCATCAACATGGTTTTAGCTGTAACAGAAAGAGGGAGAGCAGAGTGGGACAAAACTAGAAAGGTGGGATGGGGCTGAGCTGTGAACTGCTTTGTAAACCAAGTTAAGGATTTATTCAGAAGATGTGAGCTGTACATAGGCACAAAGGCCATATAAGCATTGAGTAGGAAGGTGCCATCTACAGGATGAGACAGGAATCACCAGGAACTAAAGTCACCAGCACCTTGCAGATCTGAGATGTATTTCTATTACTTAAGCCACTGAGTCTGTGGTGTTTTGCTATGACAGCCTGAGCAGACTAATGTGGTCATCTAGCCAGTCACCAAGTCCTGTCAACTCTTTGCAATTCTTATATTCTTTTTCATCATTTCCACTGTCAGCGTAAGATCAACTTGTGCCCAGATGAATGCAAGTGACTCCCTTATCTTCTCTGGCTTTGTACTTCTTCTCGTATTCCCATCCATTAATCCTTATCTTCCTACCCCTCCACCTATCATCTCAAACATCTGAAATGTTTGAATCTGACACCTGATATTTTCATCTCATATCAATTCTTGGCTCCCTCTTTCTAGAATCTCCTGAACTCACCTCTCAGGAGCAAGTTCTCTGGACTCTCCAGGTGTTTGCATTATACTGCCCTTCATGCACATGTGTCATTAATATCAGTAGGATCTATTCCTAGCAGTGAATTTTGCTAGGGCAGCTGATGCATTTTTTAAACGTTCTCTCTAAATTTTGGTAGGAACCATCAGATTGCCTTCTATAGGACTTTTGCTGAATTTAACTCTGTTCACTAATACAAAGTGCCTATTTTCCCAAACTGTCACCAGCACAGAACCTTAACCAAGTCTTTGATCTTTGACAAACTGAAATGTAAAAATAGTAACCTGCTTTTGTTTTCATATCAATCTTTCAAGTGAAAAAGGCTGAGTTATCCAGTTCAGACAAGCACTTGAAAAGCTGGCATGGCATGAAGACAGTGTCTTTCAACTTCTGCTGCCTCATCTTTGCAGGTCTTTCTTTAGGTCCACGCTCCAAGACTTCTATCACAAACAGAATTTTCCATATGGAGGGAAAAGGAATACACACGGCCTTGAGCCAAAATCATTTCAGCATACCAAACAAAGCTGTTTCACGGTCCGGTGTTGGGGGCGGGGGGCGTGTTGAGAAACAATCATCTTTCTCTCAGCATACATTAAAAAAAAAAAAAAGACACTCTCCAAGAAATAAAAATTTGACATTATAGAAATTTACCAGGAGATACTGGTAAGTAAAACAGAAACAAATGGATATATTCCGATAATGACAAAAAGCTGAGTGATTAAAGGGATACAGACATTCATATCTGTAGATCAAGTGCTGATGGGTAAGATTTAGGAGTGATCAGCTTACATGTCTGCCCAACTTTGTCCTTCCTCATTGTTTCACTAACTGATTATACATTCCAAGGTGAGAGTATTTCTAAGAATTAGATAATAAAAGGAAGGTGCTACCATCAATACTATAATACCAAAAACCAAAAATAAATCTCCAAAGCACACTTTGGAGCAAAGGATTTATTTGCATGGACGCCTAACTGAGCTAGAGATCAAGCCATTTTTATGCTGTTGCCTCTAAAGCCTGACAAAAGGCTTGAAACAGGTAAATTTCTCAGTATCATACATTTATTGTGGAAGAACAATAAATGTGGAAGAACATGCTTTTAGAGACAGTCTGCAAAACACAATTCTGAGACATAAGAACAACAAAGTGACAGGTAAAAAGTAGAAATAAAAGGTTACTTTTCCAATTGGCACTGAAGTACATAAAATGAGGGACTAAGATGCCTGATGCCAAGCAACATTTCTGGAACTTAAGAGTCTCTGTCCTGCAATCTTGGAATGTTACCCGATCCCAAATGAAAATCTGCAGATAGGGTCTGCTTCCTATTGTGATGTCATCCAGGTGACTGGCTACACTGCTGGAAGCCTAGAGCATCCCTTCAGTTGGGGATTCCCACACGGCCTTTGTCTGCTCCACCCCCAGAGCTCACTCCTGTGCTGTCCAGCTCAAGAGAGTGAGGCTACAGGCACTGCTTCAGTGCTGACAGTCTGGTATCTACTTAGTGTCCCCCCTGACAACTCCATCTGACAAAAAATGTGAAGCAGTGTGGGAGAAGATATTCTCAAAATGGCCCAAGAAGTCAAAGGAGACAGTTCCATTATTACTTGACATAAGGATGTTTTGGTATTATTGATCATTCATTACTGATGATTATTTGTTTAGTATGGACCATCAAAATCACTGGTTAACTCCATCAGTTGCCTTTTATGAGTTATGCAGGCCTTATCTATCTATTCCATCACTAATCAGCACCACTGGGTATTGTCAGGGTCTTCTGATGTAGATACCATCCAATAGATGAGTGAAATCAGCTTACTTTATCAAGTTAGGAGTTAACCTTAAAGTACCTTGCATTTCTTTGGGATTATTTTCAGCCAAAGGTTTTCCCTTTGAGGAATAGTTTCTTTATCATTTTATAAAGCCACACCCTAACATTTATTGAAATTCAACAAGCAATAGAGGGAAAGAACAAAGAGGGAAGATGAAAAAAGAGAGAAAAGGAATAGAGGGAGGAAAGGAAAATATTAAATTACTAAGGAAGAAAGAGCTAACCAAACCTGGAAGGAAGTTATAATACTAGACAGATATTCAGAGACCAAAGTTTGGATCCTGCTAAGAGTGCAGAGTCCAGATCTGTGTGTGAGAGACATACCATTTGCTTATCTACAATCTCTCAGCACCCACCCCAGTCTACCTTTCTTTCTACCCTCTCATCTGTGATGCAGAGGCTAGGTCTCTGCAAATCACATTTCAGAGGCCCTCTGGCCACTTGGCCCTTTGTGAGGTTCTGCCAGTATGGGACAACAGAGGAAGACTGAAGGTAAGGAAGCAGAGCGAATGGTCTACTTCGTTTCCACACTCCTGCAGCATCACCCCAGCTCCCAATTTCTATTAGCCCATGGAGAACTAACATTATCATGTTCCTTCACAAATATGATGAGCAACTGGGCAGTGACCCCTCCTTGAAGGACTAAGCACCAACTCTTTAGGGCCTCTGGGTTCCTAGGTCTGAAGAACTGTCCTAGGACACGGTTAGTGCTTCCTAAAATTATTACCCCAGTGTTTTCTTTCATTTTCAAGCCCTTCAATTCATATGTAACAATTTTTCTATATTAAATACTTTTTGTTGAAAAACTTTGTTTTTCTCATTAGGTCCTTCCTTCTCATGGAATGCCCTCTGACAGCAACAGCTGAGACATTCTGCAAAATCCTTACCCAACAATCTTGTGGTAGTCTAAATGAAAGGCCTATTTTTTGATTAAGGAAATCCAAAAATGCTGAAACAACTGTGACACAAAAAAACCAATCATGTTCCACCACTCTGAAATATGAAGTTATAACTTGGATTCAGAATATTTTCACGATTAGCCATCTTAAAGAGATGATGATTCAAATAAACTAAGATGATGGTAGTCTTACAGCATGAATTTTGGAATGCTCCTTTCTCTCAGATTTTTGAAATAGTTTCAGAAGGATAGATGTTAGCTTTCTCTAAATGTTTGATATAATTTTTGAAGCTGTCTGGTCCTGGATTTTGTTTGTTGAGAGTTTTTAAATTTCAATTTCCATACTTGTGATTTGTCTGTTTATATTTCCAATTTCTTCCTGATTCAGTCTTGGTAGATTTTACCTTTCTAAGAATTTGTTCATTTTTCTAGGCTATACATCTTATTGGCATATAGTTGCTCATCAGATCAGATCAGTCGCTCAGTTGTGTCCAACTCTTGCGACGCCATGAATCGCAGCACGCCAGGCCTCGCTGTCCATCACCAACTCCCGGAGTTCACTCAGACTCACGTCCATCGAGTCAGTGATGCCATCCAGCCATCTCATGCAATGTCGTCCCCTTCTCCTCTTGCCCCCAACTCCTCCCAGCATCAGAGTCTTTTCCAATGAGTCAACTCTTCACATGAGGTGGCCAAAGTACGGGAGTTTCAGCTTTAGCATCATTCCTTCCCAAGAAATCCCAGGGCTGATCTCCTTCAGAATGGACTGGTTGGATCTCCTTGCAGTCCAAGGGACTCTCAAGTGTCTTCTCCAACATCACAGTTCAAAAGCATCAATTCTTCAGCTCTCAGCCTCCTTCACAGTCCAGCTCTCACATCCATACATGACCACAGGAAAAACCATAGCCTTGACTAGATGAACCTTTGTTGGCAAAGTAATGTCTCTGCTTTTGAATATGCTATCTAGGTTGGTCATAACTTTCCTTCCAAGGAGTAGGCGTCTTTTAATTTCATGGCTGCAGTCACCATCTGCAGTGATTTTGGAGCCCAGAAAAATAAAGTCTGACACTGTTTCCACTGTTTCCCCATCTATTCCCCATGTAGTGATGGAACCAGATGCCATGATCTTCGTTTTCTGAATGTTGAGCTTTAAGTCAACTTTTTCAGTCTCCACTTTCACTTTCATCAAGAGGCTTTTTCGTTCCTCTTCACTTTCTGCCATAAGGGTGGTGTTGGGCTGCAGTCCATGGGGTTGCACAGAGTCGGACACGGCTGAAGCGACTTAGCAGCAGCAGCAGCAGCATCTGCATATCTGAGGTTATTGATATTTCTTCCAGAAATCTTGATTCCAGCTTGTGTTTCTTCCAGTCCAGTGTTTCTCATGATGTACTCTACAGAGTTTCTCATGATGTACTCTGCTCATAGTAATCACTTTTGATCCTTTGCATTTCTGTGGTATCTGTTGTAACTTCTCCGTTTTCATTCCTAATTTTATTGATTTGGGCCCTCTTCCTTTTTTTCTTGAGGAGTCTGGCTAACAGCTTATCAATTTTGTTTATTTTCTGAGAGAACCAGTTTTAGTTTCATTGATCTTTTCTTCTGTTTCCTTCATCTCTATTTCATTTATTTCTGTTCTAATCTTTATGACTTCTTTCCTTTAACTAACTTTGGGTTTTGTTCGCTCTCCTTTCTCTAGTTGCTTTAGGTATAGGTAAGCTTGTATATTTGAGATTTTTATTGATTCCTGAGGTAAGATTATATTGCTATAAACTTCGCTTTTAGAAGTGTTTTTTCTGCATGCCATAACTTTGTTTTTTAAACAGAACTGAGAGTTGAAACACCATCTTTGCTATGCAGTTGGATACACAGAGTAATATTAGAAGGAATGTGTTAAACCATACATTTGAGGGACATTTTCTTAAAGAGATTAATGACAAAGTCTACTCTTACAAAGGAACAGAAAAAGAACTCAAACTCCTTCTGAGGGTTGTGAATACAAGGGGCTACAAAACACTGTCCCCTAGAACTTGGAAATGAGAAAATAAGGCTGGCTCTGAGAGTCAAACTGAGAGATCAAAGCACTGTAAGTGAAAGTAGCTCAGTCTTGTGTGACTTTTTACAACCTCATTGACTAAATAGTCCAAGGAATTCTCCAGGCCAGAGTACTGGAGTGGGTAGCCTGTCCCTTCTCCAAGGGATCTTCCAGACTCAGGAATTGAATCAGGGTTGCCTGAATTGCAGGTGGATTCTTTATCAACTGAGCTATCAGGGTAGGCTGATTAAAGCAGAATAGGGCACAAATATGCACCATTGCCTCAAAGGGATAGAATGGCCCATAGACCTGCAGGGCTTGTGGAAGGCCAGATTAACTGTATAAAGGCAGGATATTTTTCTCACAAAGGGTCTGTCAGTTATGGAAGCACAGAAAAGTTAGAATCTGAAGATTCCTAGTGTCATATGGGCATCACTTCTCAGACTGTCCTTAGCTTCTCTTATAAATTTAGTAAGATGAGAAAATGTATTCACTATCCTTATGTTGAATAATCACTAAGCATTGCTGTATTGTACATTTTGCCTCTTCATACTGTTAATGGAGTTATTGTCACCCTGCTGATTTAAATTATATGCAGAGTATATCATGTGAAATGCCAGGCTGGATGAAACATAAGCTGGAATCAAGACTTCTGGGAGAAATATCAATAAATTCAGATATGCAGATGACTCCACCCTTATGGCAGAAAACAAAGAAGAACTAAAGAGGCTCTTGATCAAAGTGAAAAAGAAGAGTGAAAGGCTGGCTTAAAACTCAACATTCAGAAAACTCAGATCAGGGCATCTGGTCCCATTACTTCATGGCAAATAGATGGGGGGAAAATGAAAATAGCAACAGAATTTATTTTCCTGGGCTCCAAAATCACTGTAGATGATGACTTCAGCCATGACATTAAAAGACGCTTGTTCCTTGGAAGAAAAGCTATGACCAAACTAGACAGCATATTAAAAAGCAGAGATATTACTTTGCCGAAAAAGATCCATATAGTCAAAGTTTCTCCAGTAGTCATGCGTGGATATGAGAGTTGGATCATAAAGAAAGCTGAGCACTTAAGAACTGATGATTTTGAACTGTGGTGTTGGAGAAGACACTTGAGAGTCTGCAGGACTGCAAGGAGATCAAACCAGTCAATCCTAAAGGAAATTAATCCTGAATATTCATTAAAAGGACTGATGTTGAAGCTGAAACTCCAATACTTTGGCCACTTGATGTGAAGAACTGACTCATTTGAAAAGACCCTGATGCTTGGAAAGATTGAAGGCAGGAGGAGAAGGGGATGACAGAGGACGAGATGGTTGGCTGGCATCACTGACTTGATGGACATGACTTTGAGCAAGTTCCAGCAGTTGATGATGAACAGGGAAACCTGGCATGCTGCCCATGGGGTGGCAAAGAGTCAGACACAACTGAGTGACTGAACTGAACCGCTCATTACCACTTTTATTCAACATAGTTTTGGAAGTCCTAACGATGGCAATGGGAGAATAAAAAGAAATAAAAGGAATCCAACTTGGAAAAGATATAGTAAAACTGTCACTGTTTGCAGATGACATGATACTATTCATAGAAAATCCTAAACATGCTACCAGAAAACTACTAGAGCTCATCAATGATTTTCATAAAGTTGTAGGATGCAAAATTAATACATAGAAATCTGTTGCATTTCTATACATTAAAAATGAAAGACCAGAATGCTAAATTAAAGAATGTATTCCATTTCCAACTGCATCAAAAAGAATAAAATGCCTAGGAATAAATGTACTTAAGGAGGCAAAAGATTTATATTCAGAAAACCATAAAATACTGCTGAAAGAAATCAAAGATGACACAGATAGAAAGATATATCACGTTATTGGATTGGAATAAACAATACTGTGAAAATGACTATACTACCCAAAGTAATCTATAGACTCAATGCAATCCCTATCAAATTAGCAAGGGCTTTTTTTTTTTTTTTTACAGAATTGGAGCAAAAAATTTACAATTTGCATGGAAACAAAAAGTCCCAGAATAGCCAAAGCAACGTTGGAAAAGAAAAACAGAGCTGGAGGAATCATGTTCCATGACTTCAGACTATACTACAAAACTAGAGTAGCCAAGACAGTATGGTTCTGGCACAAAAACAGAAATATACATCAATGGAAAAGGATAGAAAGCCCAGAGGTAAATCCACCCATAGCAAGAAGAGATAAGAAAGCCTTCTTCAGTGATCAATGCAAAGAAATAGAGGAAAACAACAGAATGGGAAAGACTAGGGATCTCTTCAAGAAAATCAGAGATACCAAAGG
>SJYU01007789.1:230813-255281 GCA_006410795.1 Tragelaphus strepsiceros
TGGAGAAGACTCTGATGCTGGGAGGGATTGAGGGCAGGAGGAGAAGGGGACGACAGAGGATGAGATGGCTGGATGGCATCACTGACTCGATGGATGCGAGTCTGAGTGACCTCCGGGAGCTGGTGATGGACAGGGAGGCCTGGCGTGCTGCGGTTCATGGGGTCGCAAAGAGTCGGACACGACTGAGCGACTGATCTGATCTGATCTGATCTGATGGTCATCTAATCTATGACAAAGGAGTCAAGAATATACAATGAAGAAAAGATATTCTAAATAACTGGTGCTGGGAAAACTGGACAGCTACACATCAAAGAATTAAATTGGAATACTCTCTATCACCATACACAAAAATAAACTCAAGATGGATTAAAGACTTAATGTAAGATTGGACACTGGAAAACTCTTGGAAAAAAACATAGGAAGAACACTCTTTGATATAAATCACAGCAAGATTTTTTTGACTCACCTCTGAAGAGTAATGGAGAAAACAAAAATAAACAAATGGGATCTAACTAAACTTAAAAAATTTTGCACAACAACAACAACAAAAAACATAAATGAGATGAAAAGACAACATTTTGATTTATGGCAGAGACAATCACAATATTGTAAAGAGATAACCCTCCAATTAAAATTGATAAATTAATTTTTAAAAAAGAAAAGATACCCTCAGAATGGGAAAGAATATTTGCAAATGAAGCAACTGACAAAGGGTTAATCTCTAAAATATAAAATAAAGTACATACAGCTAAAAAAATAAATAAATAAATGGGAGACCCAAATAGACATTTCTCCAAGGAAGACATACAAATGGCCAACAAACATGTGAAAAAAATGTTCAATATTACTAATCATTAGAGAATTGCAGATTAAAACTATAGTGAGGTATCATCTCACATTGGTCAGAACAGCCATCATAAAAAAGTCTACAAACAATAAATAATGGTGAGGGTATGGCAAAAAGGGGACCCTCCTACACCGTTGGTGGGAATATACATTGATACAGCCATTATGGAGAACAATGATTCCATAAAAAGCTAAAACCAGAGCTACCATATGATCCAGCAATCCCACTCTTGGGCAAATATCTGGAGAAAATCATGGTCAAAAGAATACATGCACGCCAATGCTCACTGAAGCACTATTTACATTAGCTAAGATGTGGAAGCAACCTAAATGCCCATTGACAGATGAATGGATAAAGGAGATATGGTTCATACATACAATGGAGTATTATTCAGACATTAAAAAGAATGAAATAATGCCATTTGCAGCAACAGGGATGGGCCTGAATGTTATCAGAGTAAATGAAGTCATTCAAAGACAAATATCTTATGGTAGGGCTTATATGTGGCATCTCAAAAAAATGATACAAATGAACTTATTTTCAAAACAAACAGACTCACATACTTAAAAAGCAAACTTATGGTTAGCAAAATGGAAAGATGGGAAGCAGGGATAAATTGGAATTTCTATATAAAAATATAGATAAATTATTTTGGTAGTATAGTAGCATATACACTACTATATAAATATATCTATATTTAAAATAGATAACCAACAAAGATCTACTTTATAGCACAGAGAACACTGTTCAATACTCTGTAATAACCTAAATGGGGTGAAAAAAACTAGATACATATATATATAAAACTGAATCACTTTGCTGTGCACCTGAAACTAAAACAAAACTGTCAATCAACTATACTCCAATATAAAATAAAAATTAAAATAAAAAACAAACTTTTAATAAGAAAACATGAAATTATTGGATATATTATTTTTTTCCAACTGCTATTTATTATTTGATGGACATTTTAAAATATGAAAAATGTTAATATAAGTCATCTTATTTTCCATTTTGTTATCTGTTCATTCTTTGTGTTGATTCAAATTATTTTATTTTATTTTTATTATAAATTTATATATTTTAATTGGAGGCTAATTATTTTACAATATTGTGTTGGTTTTGCCATACATCAACATGAATCTGTCATGGGTATACACATGTTGGATATATTATTTAATAACATATTCTGAAGGTGTAATTATGTACTTCAGTTATTGTCAGGGATCAGAAAAGAAACTAAGAGAAAATTAAATTATTGGAGGCTTCTATTAAGTTTTACAAGCAATGATGCTTCCCTGGTGGCTCAGAAATAAAGAATCCGCCTGCAATGCAGGAGACCCAGGTTCAATCCCTGGGTTGGGAAGATCCCCTGGAGAAGGAAATGACAACCCACTCCAGTATTCTTGCCTGGGAAATCCCATGGACAGAGGAGCCTGGTGGGCTACACTCCATGGGGTTGCAGAGAGTCAAATATGACTGAGCTACTAACACTTTAGCTTTTTGATAAAATTTTATATGGAAAGACGAGTTGAAAAATTGAACATTAAGTGGAAACAACTGAAATTCCACAGGTGAGGGTCTTACCATTATCCTGTTGCTGTCAATAGTGGTGCTCAGCCTGTGTGTAATAGTTACCATAGTACACTGGGCAAATTTCTCATGGATTTTTTTTTGTATTAACTCATCAGTTCTGGAATCAAAGAAGTTGATTTAGTTCAGTAAAGATAGGAAAAGCAGACTTAATACTTAAAAGCATATGATTTTTTATAATGTGTTTTAAAATGAATACTTTAAAATATAATTGAATTCCTAAAAAACTAAGTATAAAAAGTCTACTTGAAAACAATGGAAAATAGTCTTCCCTCAAAATTTCTTGAAACTATCAGGAGCTGGATTTAGGAATCTAGCTCTCTTAGGATGCCTCATAACAACATAAGCACCATATGTTTTCTGTTTTCTGGAATTAATGTTAACAAGAGACATCTTTTGGGCAAAGAAAGCACTTAGAAACATTTTTCAGCATCTTTAAATATTGTCTATTTACCACCTTAAAATTTGGGTTCCAGGTTGCATGGATCTCAGCTCCATACCTTGGATCCACATGTGCTGTTGCTTTGTCAAAAATTAATATCTGATTTTTTCTGAGAATAGCCCTGGCAAGGCACAACAGTTGTCTCTGCCCAACGCTCAAGTTCAATCCTGATTCTGCTAATTCAGTATCCATTTTACCAGGAAGACCTTTGATGAATTTTTTAAGTTGTACCTGTGGATACAAAAAAACATTTTCCTAACCAAACTGCTATTGAAGTAAACAATCCTCTTAGACATTAGAGCTTTGATGTCCTCACGACTTATTATATGTCTTACATGTATGACAAGGTGATGGGGAGGGCCCCTTCCAATGAGTGTTTAGTGAGAAAGATGGTAGAGTCAAGTCAGGACAGATTGATCTTCGTATCTCCCATCCCTGCCACATGAAAACACCTACCAGAAACTGCCCCTAAGGATTAGTTAAGGAGGTCTTCAAAAAATAAAGCTATTTCTCCCAATGTAGTTTAGCAGAAAAGTTAAAAGTTTTAAGTCAAGTTTCAAAGTTCATTTTACATAGGGGTTGTTATACTGAAGGGCAAAAAAAAAAAAATGTTTTTAATTACAGGAAGGATGATTCTTTAAAGATATAATCTAAGCAGCACTTTACCATTTTGTGAGGTCTGAAAGTTTTGTTTTACTTTATTTTTTAACTTTACAATATTGTACTGGTTTTGTCATACAAATAATGGCAAACTGCACCTCATACAGTAGTAATCCTGGAGCCTATTCTGGTGATGGTTTTTCCCAAATTTAATCTTATAAATATTAGACCAGTCAAGTGCCTTTTCTTCACTGTCTTAAATGTCTTACAATGAATGAAAACTCAAGACAAACAAGATACAACATCTTATTTCTCCTAAGCTGTACATATATGTGACATTTATATTAATCTATCTTCATAAAATCATAATCATAAGTTTAATTTTTTTTCCTAACTGCCAAAGATAACCTGATACATTGGATTGTAGGGGTCAGTTCAATGAATATTTGTTTTAGAGAAATATTACAGAACAAGAATCAAACTCAGGCTATATTTGAAGTTAAAGAACAAAGAGTAAATATACTTTAATAGATGGGGAAACAGTGGCTGACTTTCCGGGCTCCAAAATCACTGCAGATGGTGACTGCAGCCATGAAATTAAAAGACACTTACTCCTTGGAAGGAAAATTATGGCCAACCTAGACAGCATATTAAAAAGCAGAGATATTACTTTGTCAACAAAGGTCCATCTAGTCAAGGCTATGGTTTTTCCAGTGGTCATGTATGGATGTGAGAGTTGGACTGTGAAGAAAGCTGAGCGCCGAAGAATTGATGCTTCTGAACTGTCATGTTGGAGAAGACTCTTGAGAGTCCCTTAGACTGCAAGGAGATCCAAGCAGTCCATCCTAAAGGAGATCAGTCCTGGGTGTTCATTGGAAGGACTGATGTTGAAGCTGAAACTCCAATACTTGGGCCACCTGACGCAAAGAGCTAACTCATTTTAAAAAACCCTGATGCTGGGAAAGATTGAGGTCAGGAGGATAAGGGGACGACAGAGGATAAGATGGTTGGATGGCATCACGGACTCAATGGACATGGGTTTGGGTGGACTCTAGGAGTCGGTGATGGACAGGGAGGCCTGGCGTGCTGCAGTTCATGGGGTTGCAAAGATTCGGTTCATGGGGTCACAGAGTCAGACACAACTGAGCAACTGAACTGAACTGAAGAGACCAACAGATTGATGAGTGTTGGTCAATGAGCAGGGACACATTATAATATTAAATAACAAAACACTAAGGGTCAGTGGGCAAAGTTTTTGTAGTATCCTAAATGCTAGAGCACTTCTATAAATGTGATTCTGATCAGTGCTAATGATGGAGCTCCATCCTGAGAAAGGGGAATTTGAAGTTAGGGTTAAAGATGTTACTGGTACACAGTGCTGGTGTGAAAGGTACACAAAATCTAAAGGGTAAGGTTTGGATTATGGTGTAAGTGGTTGGCCTTAAAACTGACATTGTGACTTTAAAGAAATAATCTCACATTTGCCCCTGATTCAGATGACATCTCATCATTAATCTGGTTTTCTGTTTTTCTTCATTTGTCTGTATCTGTCTCATGAGGAATAAGGATTGTGAGGAGAAATATTTTTCAGAAAATGCTGTTTTCTGGTACTCTGCCTTCATTTATGAATCAGGGATGAAGGCCCTCTGTAGGATAATCATATAATCAAATTATAATTAAGTATTAGTTTAAAAAAATATGAGAGGTAGCAGACAATAGTAACTAGGAGTTACAACTGGAGAATCTGAAACAGATACTACTGTAACATTACTATTACATTTCTTGATTAAGATAACTGTTACGCTATGTAAGGGAATGTACTTGTTCTTACAAAGGTATATATTTATGTATTTAAAGGTGAATTGCAACCTTTAATAAACATTTCTATGATTTACAAACAGTTCAGCAAAACATTTAGAAGAGAGGGAGCAAGTATGGAAAAATATAGACAGCTGGTAAATCTATGTGAAGGTATACATGAGTTAATTATACTATTCCTTTCATGTTCCTGTGGTTTGAAATTTTTAAAACAAAAAAAATTGAGCCTTGAAGCCAGACAGTCTGGGTATAGGTCCTGCCTGATTCTGCCAATTGAGCAACATCCTAAATTTACTCTATGTAAGCTTCCTAAACTCTAAATAAACTATAATATCATCATAATAATAAAGGTATGAACCTCCTAACATCATCAGAGTATCAATAGATATTGTCAAGTATTAATAAAGCTGTCAGTTGGCATCTCTTCATGCTTTACTTTTTTCTCTCGTAAAATAAAGTGCATGTATCAACAATGAGACTTTATTACACATGCATTGTCTTATTTTCCACCTTTTCCACCAGAATTTAAGCTATCAAAGGGCAAAAACTTTGTCTCTTTTGATGATCCCAGAATCTGCAACACTGCCTAACAAGCTCTCAATAGATATTTGTTGACTGTATGAAAATAGTTCAATTCATCCTGTGATATATCTGTTTCTATAAATTAGAAAATAAATCCATATAGATAATTTATATACAGCACTGCTTTCTTATGAAATGTAAGTATAAATGGAATATATTCTATAACAATTAACTAGATCCAAGATATTATCATACCATACTTTAAACTATGGAAACCATTTTAAAAAGCTGTAATTTCATGAAAATAGAACAAATAATACTATTCAAATCTATACATCCCAGGATAGAATATTTCAGATCATTTCTGAGCTTGGGAAAATAAAAGAATATAACAAAACTGAAAAATAATAAACGGAACTCAGTCTTCCCCTTCTTCTCCTTCTTTTAATCTTTCCCAGCATCATTTTCCAATGAATTGGCTCTTCATATCAGGTGGCCAAAGTATTGGAGCTTCATCTTTAGTCCCTCCAATGAATATTTGGGATTGATTTTCTTGAGGATTGACTGGTTTGATCTCCTTGCAGTTCAAGGGACTCTCAAGGGTCTTCTCCAACAACACGGTTCAAAAGCATCAATTCTTCAGTGCTCAGCCTTCTTTCTTGACATGACAGACCATACTTTTAATTCCATATCCCAGTATCTAAGCTTTTTTTTTTAACAGAAGCAACACATCAATGATTCATTTCCAGAGTTTTATCTACTTCACAGCATTTTATTGGTATGATCCCACTTATCTTTCAGTTAATAGTCAAAAACTACATAATAGTCATCACTTAGTATATGTTCCTGAAAACAAGAGAAATAAAATAAACATTTCAGGGTAATTAGGGCAACACTAGACCACCTAGTAGAAATGACAACCCACACCAATATTCTTGCCTGGAAAATCCCATGGCCAGAGGAGGAGCTTGGTGAGCTATGGTCCAACGGGGAACAAAGAGTTGGACATGACTGTAGGGACTTAGCACAGCAAAATCCACTAGGTCACCTAATAGAATTTGAATACATAATTTTAACATTAATTTAGTACTCTATTAATGAAAAGATAATGTGTATATTTGCTTTAGGTTCTAGGAAAAAAGCTAAAATGGAAACGAGGCATTATCTTGTTAGTTTTCATCATCATCAAAACACATGTCACCAAAGTTCTCCTAGGAGGTAACAAAGTCAGTTAAACTGATAGGCCCCCTTAACTACCTGAGATGCTATAAATGCACGTACATATGTACTAATGCCAAGTTAATTAAATTTAATAAATTACCTCTTCTAAGGCATTCCACAGTTCCTCAATTGTATGATCATTAAAGGGATCCAGATTTTTCCTCATTAATCCAGTGAATAAAACAGGCTCCTAAATATCCCCCAAAAGAGAATGTTATTACCTTAACATCTTTTCATCTTCTTTTAATACTTACAGAACAGAGTTAAAAAACAAAAAAGGGTGGGGGGGGATTCACTATAATCATTAATAATAAGGTTGCAAGTGTTTATTTACAAAACAGTATATTTAAATTAATTTTCCACTGTACAAAGTTATGTTCCAAAATATCTTCCTGATCACTGAACACTAACAAAATAAAATATTCAAAGTGTCATCTTAGTAGGAAACTGAAGAAGAAAAAGGAAGATTTGATTTTTAAAAATGCTTTTCTAGTAATACCTGTTTAAACAAAAAGATGAAGGTATAACTGGGGAACTTTACATCAAGAGAGTTGGATAAATTGTCAATCCTGGTGTGACACTAGGAAACACCAAAAGCATGATTAGTTGAAGTTTGTGCCTCAAAGCAAAATTGTTTTTTCACATTAGTACTAAAGAACGAACTAAGATATTTTCTCCATTGGTAAAACAGTCTTCTGGGATGGGAAATCTCTCCATATGTGTGAATGGAACATTCCCACACGTGCAAAGAGAATGTCAGGTCCTGGGGCCTGCTGCTCATCTGCCCATGGAGAGGTCACCTCTGATTCTGTATCAGCTGGTCCCCAAATTCTCTCACCTGTGTATCAGGATGACCTGCCTCACAGAACATCAACTGCAAGGTCAAGATGACTTAAAACCCAATGTGATATGAGCCATAATAAAATTATTTTAATTTAAATAGCTCCTCCTATTCGTCTGCTTCAGGAGGAACTACAAATAAATCACTCTGGATACGTATGCCTTCTTCTGGGTTTCAATAGAGAATCTTGTACATAAGCTCATTGTAGGCCATTTAGTTTCTTCTGGAAGGCTTTAGTAAGCCAGGCCACAAGAATATGAGCAGCCAAGAAGAGCCCAATAGGCTCCTTTCAGTGAGGAGGGCAGAACAAGGGGATGCACATGTATGGGAACTAGAAATCTGACTTTTCCACAAGGGCCTGGAACTGCTCCAGGGAATCACCAGCCTCAAATCCAGCTGGGCCTTGGGGCTGGACTTTCCTCCTCACTTCACAAAAGCCTGAGAAGAAAGATGAGGAACTTGGACATTTCTTCTCTCCAGCCTTGAAGGAGAATGACACTCAAAAAGGCTCCCATACTGCCTTTTCTTACTGTTGTAGTTCTTTTATTTTATTTTTTTTCCAATTTTATTTTATTTAACTTTACAATATTGTATTGGTTTTGCCATGTATCAAAATGAATCTGCCACAGGTATACATGTGTTCCCCATTCTGAACCCTCCTCCCTCCCCATACCATCCCTCTGGATCGTCCCAGTGCACCAGCCCCAAGCATCCAGTATTGTGCATCGAACCTGGACTGGTAACTCATTTCATATATGATATTATACATATTTCAATGCCATTATCCCAAATCATCCCACCCTTTCCCTCTCCCAGAGTCCAAAAGACTGTTCTATACATCAGAGTCTCTTTTGCTGTCTCGTATACTGTCTTAGTTTTGAGTGTGAAGAGAGAGAAATAGATGCAGAAGACACAGGACATGCCACCAAAGGAGATGTATCCCTAAGAAAAATCCAAAACTATTATGCAGAGTGAAGTAAGCCAGGAAGAAAAACACCAATAGAGTATACTAACGCATATATACGGGGAAGGCAATGGCACCCCACCCCAGTACTTTTGCCTGGAAAATCCCATGGATGGAGGAGCCTGGTAGGCTCCAGTCCATGGGGTCGCTAAGAGTCGGACACGACTGAGCGACTTCACTTTGACTTTTCACTTTCATGCATTGGAGAAGGAAATGGCAACCCACTCCAGTGTTCTTGCCTGGAGAATCCCAGGGACAGGGGAGCCTGGTGAGCTTCTGTCTATGGGGTCGCACAGAGTCGGACACGACTGAAGCGACTTAGCAGCAATGCATATATATGGAATTTAGAAAGATGGTAACGATAACCCTGTATGCGAGACAGCAAAAGAGACACTGATTTATAGAACAGTCTTTTGAACTCTGTGGGAGAGGGCGAGGGTGGGATGATTTGGGAGAATGGCACTGAAACATGTATAATATCATATGTGAAATGAGTCGCCAGTTCGGGTTCGATGCATGATACTGGATGCTTGGGGCTGGTGCACTGGGATGACCCAGAGGGATGGTGCGAGGAGGAATGAGAGAGGGGGGTTCAGGATGGGGAATATGAGTACACCCGTGGCAGATTCATGTTGATGTATGGCAAAACCAATACAGTATTGTAAAGTAATTAACCTCCAATTAAAATAAATGTATATATATATTTTTAATTAAATTTTATTTTGCTTAACTTTACAATATTGTATTGCTTTTGCCATACATCAAGATGGATCCGCCACAAGTATTTTTTTAAAAAAATAAATATACAAAAACAAAAAAATATATATAAAGAAGCTTCATTTGCACAAAGTCACCAAAATGCCTCCAAAGCACTGAAAATCACTCATCACAGAATGTTTCAAAATGATTATTGTATTGAACTGAAAAATCCTGAGACCTAAACTTAAGGTCCCCTTTAAAATTCTTAAATGTGAGATCAAAGACTAAACAACCATCTAAGCAATGGTAAGACTTCCTTGTCAGGGGAATAATCATCATTCTACTGTGGACTTACATAAACTATTTATTTTTTGTAATTATCAACTCTAAGATTCCAACATGCATGTAACTTCTCACCCTCTATCTGTATCAACAAATGATATGATCAGATAAGGTGATGTAGTCCCCAATATTCCTCCCTCTTCTCTGACTCTCCTCAACCTTCCTTCCAAGGCTCTAATTCATGGACAAGATTCTAGTTTAGTTCAGTCGCTCAGTTGTGTCCCCCTCTTTGCAACCCCATGAACCTCAGCATGCCAGGCCTCTGTCCATCACCAACTCCTAGAGTCCACCCAAACCCATGTCCATTGAGGTGGTGATGCCATCCAACCATCTCATCCTCTGTTGTTCCCTTCTCCTCCTGCCCTCAATCTTTCCCAGCATTAGGTTCTTTTCAAATGAGTCAGCTCTTTGCATGAGGTGGCCAAAGTAGGGAGTTTCAGCTTCAGCATCAGTCCTTCCAATGAACACTTAGGACTGATCTCCTTTAGGATGGACTGCATGGATCTCCTTGCAGCCCAAGGGACTCTCAAGTCTTCTCCAACACCACAATTCAAAAGCATCAATTCTTTGGCACTCAGCTTTCTTTATAATCCAACTCTCACATCCATACATGACCACTGGAAAAACCATTGTCTTGACTAGATGGACCTTTGTTGACAAAGTAATGTCTTTGCTTTTTAATACACTGTTTAAGTTGGTCATAACTTTCCTTCCAAGGAGTAAGTGTCTTTTAATTTCATGGCTGCAATCCCTATTTGCAGTGACTTTCGAGCCCAAAGAGATAAAGTCAGCCACTGTTTCCCCATTTATTTGCCATGAAGTGATGTGACTAAATGTAAGATTCTAGACTGGTGCCCAAATGAGGACCTCTTCACATACTGGTGTTTGAGGAAATAAAGGGCCTGAAAGAGGTCAGGTTAATAAACCAGCTTTAAGTCCAACTGGGAGAAGTGAGAGGGGGTCCCTTTGTTTATAACAATGAGAGGAACGTTTCTTTGCCCATCACAGCTGATGTGACCTGAACAATTTTCCCCTCAGGTTCCTCTCATAGAGCAGATTCACATCTAACAAGAGATCTAAGGTTTGAAGTGTCCATCTGGTTTTCAAAGTACACTCTACAGAGGTATTACACTAGTTAATCTACAGAAAATAAACAAACAAACAACAACAACAACAAAAATTTTTGTTTTTAAGAGACAGACATTTCTGCTTGAGCAATGAAAGGGCTCACAGTTTTAGCATGTCTGGGAAGGGCAGTTTTGGTGGCTCAGGAGAACAGTCACAGAAATACTATTAAATGTTCAATCACCTATTTCACAATTAGAGCCTCTCTCTATTGTCATCTCCCTCACCTTCTCTTTAGGAAACTCCTTGAAGGGGATGAAGCTCTCCAAACCCTGGGGGACTAAAGTAGGATTTTTTGCAGAAAGAGGAATCTCTCACTTCTGAGCCCCTGACCAGTACCTGCAGCTGTTTCATGATGAGCTTTAATCAGAGACCTCAGACACTCTGTAAGCCTTAAGGCAGTTCTGCTAATAACCACCAAACCACTGCTAACTGTCATAAAAAGAACACAAACTAAAGAAAGTTTTAATTAATTTTAAAAATTTATTTCCCCTCTTAAATTAATCGAATTAGCTGGCACAGCACAGTCAGGGAAACAAATACTCCTATTCAATGCAATATTTTAAATGGAGCATTAGTTTCAAAACTGTTTTTCAACAAGGTTTAAATTTTATACTTTTTAAACTTAATCTTTTGTGCCACATTTGGTAGTAATATTTTCCTTTGTTATTAATATAACACAAGTTCATCTTAGGCATGTGACCCAAAAACAGCCACTCTATAAATAATTTTATTTCTTTATGACTATGCTGGGACTTTATTGCTACGAGGGCTTTTCTCCAGTTGTGGGGAGAGAGGGTTACTCTCCAGTTGCAGTGCTTGGGCTTCTCATTGAGGTGGCTTACCCTGTTGTGGAGCACAGGCTGTAGAGCATGAAGGCTTCAGTAGATGTGGCTCCTGGACTAAAGCAGCTGTGGCTTCTGGGCTCTAGAGCACAGGCTCAATAGCTGTGGCACACGGGCTAGGTTGATCTGAGGCATGTGGGCTTTTCCTAGACCAAGGATAGAACCTGTGTTTCCTGCATTGGCACACCCACTGAGCCACCAGGGAAGTCCCCAAATGGCCACTCTAATCAGAACATTTAATGTACTAAATTGATAATACCTCGACACAACTGCAACACTGAATATGGTAGTCTTACTAGACCTTTTGTATACACTGATAGAAGACAAGCCTCTCATTATCTTACAAAGAAATCCTACTTTCTAACCCTCAGAAACGTAAAACAATGTGGTATGAAGGAAAAAAAAAAAAAAAAGAAACACACAAGTGGTTACAAACAAAGCAGAAAAAGTACAATACTTTGCCCTGATCATTTCCGTCCCAAACCAGAAAACTACCCTCCACTGAAGCATACCCTCAAGTGTAGCTACTGCTGCTGCATCCTAAGAGCTATGGTGTTGTTGCTTTTGCTTTTCAGTTGCTAAGTCATGTCTGACTTTTTATAGCCACATGGAATGGAGCATGCCAGGCTCCCCTGTCCTTCACGATCTCATTTCTAATCTGAGGACCTTATTTAAGGGGCAACTCGTGTTCTTGTTTGAAAAATAAGGGAATCACTTGAAGTCACCTTAAATCTTGGTTTCCTTCTTTCTTTTAAAATTATGTAGCCTCTGTGTGAACTGATTATCATCTATATTCAGAAAACCAGTGTTCATCAACAAAGGAAGAATTTATGTCCCATGAAGTCCTCTTTCAGGGTATCCAGGGAGCAGTTTCAAGGGATTTAAGGAAGTTTCAGTGTCAGATATAAAGGCCCAGCAGGATTAGGCTAGAATCCAGTTGTATTTCTTTCCTAGTAACAGCACATCCACCTCTTCTCTCTTTCATTTTTGTTCTCAACAAGAATAAAAGGGAAATAAAATTAGGCAATCAGGGAGAAGTCTTCGAGAGACAGCTCTGGTTCACCTTCTTCAGTCTACTGAAGAAAACTTAGGAAACAGAAATACTAATGAACAAATGAGCTATTTAAAAAATACTCAGGTGGCAGATCCATCTCGATGTATGGTAAAAGCAATACAATATTGTAAAGTTAAGCAAAATAAAATTTAATTTAAAAAAATAAAAATTGTGAACCACTAAAAAAAATAAATAAAAACAACTAAATACAAAAATGAATCTGATTAATCATGATAAAGATGATGGCTGCTGCTGTGTTCCAATACTTGCATTACAAACATAAATACTGAATTTTCATGGAATCTCTGTTCAACTGAAAACATTCTTTGTGCCAATAGCATAATGGACTCTAGGTTCAGAGAATCATGCAAAGAGGTTCTGAAATCCATTTCCAGATCCTTTCAGATAAGCAGCTACTCCTGAGTATAATCCTCCTCAGCATTCTTTCTGAGGAACATATTTAAATACTTCAGGATGTGAGCACAAATAATGCACACACTTCAGCTACTTGTTCTGTTTAAGGAAATTATTTAGGAAGTAGTTTCATGTCTGTTAATTCCTGAAATTGTGAATACACACTGAGGAGTACCTTCTTGAGAATACAGTATTTGTCTCTGGAACTTCCCTCCAGGACTCCAGGACTGATGGTCTATGTCACCACTCCCCTGTCTCTGGTTCCTATGCAGGTCCTTGATGCTATCACATCTCTCCCACTTCTGATCTCTTCATGGTGGGGTCAACAGAGATGGGGGTAAGCCTAGGAGAGACTGAGAAAGAGAGAATCTGGGAAGCTCACCACTACTCCCAGGTTTGCAGGGAGCCAGGGAGGATGATGTGGGTCTGGCTCACCTAAGTGAGGCAATTCAAAAAAAAAAAGTCTTGGGTTCCCCTCTGTAGAGTCTGATCTTAGCTTCCTAGGTTCCCTATATCAGGATGTTGAGACACAAGCATCACTGCTTACTATTGATTTCAGGATAAATGGATGTAAGCTCTTTGGTGGTGATTGTGGTTGAGTCACTAAGTCGTGTCTGACTCTTTGCAACCCCATGGGCCGTAGCCCACCAGGCTCTCTGGTCCACAGGATTTTCCAGGCAATAATACTGGAGTGGGTTGCCATTTCCCTCTCCAAGGGATCTTCCTGACCCAGAGATTGAACCTGGGTCCCCTACATTGCAGGCAGATTCTTTACTGCTGAGCCACCAGAGAAGTCCTAAGCTCTTTGCACTTAGACAAATAACTTCAATTATAACCAAACGAACACTTTCTCCACTTTCACAACCAGCTGGACATTGTAAAGAGAAAGGGTTCTTGGCTGGGGAGGAGTAAGATTTTGAGTATCTTCCTGACACTTATTAGCTCATGAAGCCTTGGTGAATAATCCCATTTCTAAACTGCCACTGTCCAAATGAGGGACACAGCACTAGAAGTAGTACCTTCCAGCTTTGTTCTATACTTATTCACTTTTGTTAAGGTTTTAGGAATCCTTTTGAGTGGGATGATAGGAAAAAAATGGGAAAATATTTGATGATAATCTCATTCACTTCAACAAATATTTATTTTTTTAAAAAAGGACAGTTATAAGTTCTGATTCTACTGCTTATTAGTTATTTGATTCAGATTAAGCTACTGATCTCCCTGAGCCCTAATTCTCTTACTGGAAAACAGGTTCTGATGTGAGAACCTGAAATAAGAACAAAGCTCCTGAAGTAATGCTAACATGGACCAGGAGCCCAACCCAACGGGAGGACAGTGAGAGGCTGTGTTTGTCAAACTGCAGGTGCAGCCAATGGATCATAACATCAACTTAGGGCTTGTGACCATCATTTTGTCTTTTAGACAAGTATAGAATACAATGTATATAGTAGAAAATACTGGAGACAATGCAAGAGTAACATTGTTTTGTAAAAATTTTTTTCCTCGTGTGTGTGTGTGTGTGTGTGTGTGTGTGTGAGAGAGAGAGAGAGAGAGAGAGAGATGTTTGCACAAACATGAAATCATAATACGAAGCAGTTCTACTGCAGATCACACTCAACAGCATGTTGAAGAAACTAACAGAAAAGTTAGCTGCTCAGGCTCTGGAATTGGGAGTCTCCTCAAATTTGAATCCTGTTCGTATATCTTGGAAATTGATTTCTTGTTAGTCACATTATTTGTAAGTATTTTCTGCCATTCCATAGGCTGTCTTTTGTTTTGTTTATGGTTTCCTTTGCTGTGCAAAATCTTTACATTTAGTTAAGTCTCATTTGTCTATTTCTGGCTTTTGTTTCCTTGCCTGTAGGAGATAAAGCCAAAAAAATATTGCTGTGATTTGTGTCAGATAGTATTCTGCCTTTGCTTTCCTCTAGGAATTTTATAGTACTTGGGGTAGGTCTTTAATTCATTTTAAAATTATTTTTGTGTATGGCGTTAGAGAATGTTCTAACTTCATTCTTCTACATGTTGTGTCCATATTCCCCAGCATCACTTATTAGAGAGACTATCTTTTCTCCATCATATTATATAGTCTTACCTACTTTGTCGTAGGTTAATTGACCATTGGTGTGTAGGTTTACTTCTGAGATTTCTATTCTGTTTCACTAATATATATGTCTGATTTTTGTGTCATTACCATATTGTTTTCACTAATGTAGCTTTTATAATATGATCTGAAGTCACAGACTGTGATTCCTCCAGGTCTGTTCTTATTTCTAAAGACTGTTTCTAGTATTCAAAATTTTCTCTGTTTCCATACAAATTTTAATTTTTTGTTCTTGTTCTATCAAAAATGCTATTGCTGGTTTGATAGGAATTGCACTCAATTTTTATGCTGCCTTGGTTGGTATGGTCATTTTAACAATATTGATTCCTCCAGTCAAAGAATATGGCATATCTTTCCACCTGTTCACGTTGTCTTAAATTTCTTTAATCACTGTCTTATAGTTTTCTTTAGTCTTCTTAGGTAGGTTTATTCCTAGTCTTCGTTTTTTTTGTTTTGTTTTGTTTTTGATGCAGTGATAAATCAAGGGATAAATCATGGGATAAATTAAGGGACCTCTCCCTTAATTTCTCTTTCTAATATCATGTTAATTTATAGAAATGCAACAGATTTCTGTATATATAAAAGCTTATACAGCTCAATGTCAAAAAGCAAACAACCCAATCAAAAAACAGGGCAGAAGACATAAGTGGACATTTCTCTGAAGAGGAAATACATGGCTGAGAGGCACACAAAAAGATGTTCAGTATACATAATTCTTAGAGAAATGAAAATCCAAACTACAATGAGGTATCCCCTTACATCAGTCAGAATGGCCATCATTAAAAAGCCTACAAAAATTAAGCAATGAAGAGTATGGCAAAAAGGGGACCCTCATACACTGTTGGTGAATTGAGAAATGTAAATTGGTGCAGCTATTATGGAAAACAATACAGAGGTTTCTTTTAAAAAACCAGAAAGAGTTACCATCAGTTCAGTTCAGTCGCTCAGTCATGTCTGACTCTTTGCGACCCTATGAGCCACAGCATGCCAGGCCTCCCTATCCATCACCAATTCCTGGAGTTCACCCAAACCCATGTCCATTGAGTCTGTGATGCCATTAAGCCATCTCATCCTCTGTCGTCCCCTTCTCCTCCTGCCCCCAATCTTTCCCAGCATCTGGGTCTTTTCAAATGACTCAGCTCTTTTCATCAGGTAGACAAAGTATTGGAGTTTCAGTTTCAACATCAGTCCTTCCAAAGAACACCCAGGACTGATCCCCTTTAGGATGGACTGCTTGGATCTCCTTGCAGTCCAAGGGACTAACAAGAGTCTTCTCCAACGCCACAGTTCAAAAGCATCAATTCTTCACCACTCAGCTTTCTTTATAGTCCAACTCTCATATCCATACATGACCACTGGAAAAACCATAGCCTTGACTAGATGGACCTTTGTTGGCAAAGCAATGTCTCTGCTTTTCAATATGCTCTCTAGGTTGGTAATAACTTTCCTTCCAAGGAGTAAGTGTCTTTTAATTTCATGGCTGGAATCACCATCTGCAGTGATTTTGGAGCCCCCCAAAATAAAGTCTGACACACTATATATATGGACTCTCTCTATATATACACACACTATATATACATATACACACAGTATACACACACAAAGACACACACATAGAATATTACTCAGCCATAAAGAATAAAATAATGCAATTTGCAGTAACATGGATGGACCTAGAGATTATCATACTAAGTAGGTCAAACAGAAAAATACAACATAGTATAGTATCACTTATATGTAGTGTCTAAAAAATAACAGAAATGAATTTATTTATAAATCATAAATAAGCTCACCAACATAGAAAACAAACTAAAGGTTACCAAAGGGGAAAACAGGAGGAAGGGATAAATTAGAAATTTTTGATTAACAGATACACACTATTGTATATAAAATAAAGGAACAATGACCTGTTTTATAGCACAGGGAAATATACTCAGTATTTCATAATAACCTCTAATGGAAAAGAATATACCTACTCACACACATATATATTTATGCTGCTAAGTCACTTCAGTTGTGTCTGACTCTGTGCGACCCCAGACGACAGCCCACCAGGCTCCCCCATCCCTGGGATTCTCCAGGCAAGAACACTGGAGTGGGTTGCCATTTCCTTCTCCAATGCATGAAAGTAAAAAGTGAAAGTGAAGTCGCTCAATCGTGTCCAACTCTTAGTGACCCCATGGACTGCAGCCCACCAGGCTCCTCCATCCATGGGATTTTCCAGGCAAGAGTACTGGAGTGGGTTGCCATTGCCTTCTCCGATATATATTCATATATATACATATTAAGAAGAGGTGGCAAGAATACACAGAAGAACTGTACAAAAAAGATCTTCACAACCCAGATAATCACGATGGTGTGATCACTCACCTAGAGCCAGGCATCCTGGAATGTGAAGTCAAGTGGGCCTTAGAAAGTATCACTACGAACCAAGCTAGTGGAGGTGATGGAATTACAGTTGACCCATTCCAAATCCTGAAAGATGATGCTGTGAAAGTGCTACACTCAATATGCCAGCAAATTTGGAAAACTCAGCAGTGGCCACAGGATTGGAAAAGGTCAGTTTTCATTCCAATCCCAAAGAAAGGCAATGCCAAAGAATGCTCAAACTACTGCACAATTGCACTCATCTCACATGCTAGTAAAGTAATGCTCAAAATTCTCCAAGCCAGGCTTCAGCAATATGTGAACCGTGAACTTCCTGATGTTCAAGCTGGTTTTAGAAAAGGCAGAAGAACCAGAGATCAAATTGCCAACATCCGCTGGATCATGGAAAAAGCAAGAGAGTTCCAGGAAAAAACGTCTATTTCTGCTTTATTGACTATGTCAAAGCCTTTGACTGTATAGATCACAATAAACTGTGGAAAATTCTGAGAGATGGGAATACCAGACCACCTGATCTGCCTCTTGAGAAATCTGTATGCAGGTCAGGAAGCAACAGAACTGGACATGGAACAACAAACTGGTTCCAAATAGGAAAAGGAGTATGTCAAGGCTGTATATTGTCACCCTGCTTATTTAACTTATATGCAGAGTACAACATGAGGAATGCTGGACTGGAAGAAACACAAGTTGGAATCAAGATTGCCGGGAGAAATATCAATAACCTCAGATATGCAGATGACACCACTCTTATGGCAGAAAGTGAAGAGGAACTCAAAAGCCTCTTGATGAAAGTGAAAGTGGAGAGTGAAAAAGTTGGCTTAAAGCTCAACATTCAGAAAACAAAGATCATGGCATCTGGTCCCATCACTACGTGAGAAATAGATGGGGAAACAGTGGAAACAGTGTCAGACTTTATTTTTCTGGGCTCCCAGATCACTGCAGATGGTGACTGCAGCCATGAAATTAAAAGACGCGTACTCCTTGGAAGGAAAGTTATGACCAACCTAGACAGCATATTCAAAAGCAGAGACATTACTTTGCCGACAAAGGTTCGCCTAGTCAAGGCCATGGTTTTTCCTGTGGTCATGTATGGATGTGAGAGCTGGACTGTGAAGAAAGCTGAGCACTGAAGAATTGATGTTTTTGAATTGTGGTGTTGGAGAAGACTCTTGAGAGTGCCTTGGACTGCAAGGAGATCCAACCAGTCCATTCTGGAGGAGATCAGCCCTGGGATTTCTTTGGAAGGAATGATGCTAAAGCTGAAACTCCAGTACTTTGGCCACCTCATACGAGGAGTTAACTCATTGGAGAAGACTCTGATGCTGGGAGGGATTAAGAGCAAGAGGAGAAGGGGACGACATTGGATGAGATGGCTGGATGGCATCACTGACTCAATGGACATGAGTCTGAGTGGACTCTGGGAGTTGGTGATGGACAGGGAGGCCTGGCGTGCTGCGATTCATGGGGTCGCAAATAGTCGGACATGTCTGAGTGACTGATCTGATCTGATACATATATATATGTGTGTGTGTGTGTGTGTGTATATACACAATTCAATCATTTTGTTGAACACTTGAAACACTGTAAAACAACCATGCTTCAATTAAAAAAAATATAAACAATGACATACATGAAATTCAAATTCTGACTCTGCTTCTTGCTGATTACTTGGGCAGTGAGTTAAGCTCATAATTGTTATCATTGTTATTTAATTGCTAAGTTATGTTTGACTCTTTTGCAGCCCCATGGACTGTAGCTGTGAGACTCCTCTGTTCATGGAATTCTCTAGACAAGAACATTGGAGTGGGTTTCTTCCCGACTCTGGAGAAGGAAATGGCAACCCAATCCAGTATTTTTGATTGGAAAATTCTATGGACAGAGGAGCCTGGCAGGGTACATACAGTCCATGTGGTGCAACTGATAGGACATGACTTAGTGACTCAATAACAACGCATAAAATTTACCATCTTAGTGACTTTTAAGTGTACATTTCGGTGGTATTAAATGCATTCCCATTATTGTACAGCCATCACCACCATCCCGTCACAGACTCCTTTCATTTTGCACAAGTGAAACTCTGTAGCCCTCAAACAACTCCCCTCTCTCCCCTCCCCTCAACTCCTGGCAGCCACCATTCTACTTCTTGTCTCTATGGGCTGACTACTCCAGGTATTTCATATTAATAGAATTATACAGCAATTATCATCTGTGACTGGGTTATTTAACTTAACAGTTTCCTCAAAGTTCATCTGTGTTGTAGCATGTGTCAGAATTGGCTTCCTTTCTAAGGCTGAATAATATTACATTGTATAGAAATGCACCATGTTTTGTTTATCCAGTCATCTGTCAATGGACCCTTAGATGCTTCCACGTTTTTGCTATTGTGAATAATGCTGCTATGAACACACATATACAGATATCCCCTCAAGACCCTGCTTTCCATATTTGGGGTTTCTACCCTAAAATATAATTACTGGATCCTATGATAATTCTATTTTAAACTTTCAGGAGTTTCTACTGTGCATATTAATATAATCCAGTCTCTAAAACACTCAAGCAGAACAAAAGAAAACAATCAGACCCTAGGAAGAGATGATCAGTTCAAATCTCCACCATCACAAGGGCCACATATAGGGTCTACATGAAGCACTGTACACACATTGATCTATTTAGCCCTCACAGAAGCTCAAGGAGTTATACTTTTAGCTGTCTTGTAAGAGGGCAAAAACTGAGGTGATGAAATTCCAAGTCTCCAGTTCTTCCTCATTATTCTGTACTGCATCCTTGGTTACAATGATTTACTAATAGCTGAATTCTAAGTCTCCCCAAATCATCTCTACACCTTGTAATTCTCAAAACCACACAGCTTCACAGAAAGCCCTCCAGAGAGATAATCACACTTGAAAAGCTGACTTTATTTCCTACAATAAAATCCCATCATTAAGACACAAAATTCAGTTTTCCCTACAGGAACACGTCCAATGCTACACAAATCATTTATCATTTTGTCTCAGAATTATGTGCTTATCAATATACAAAATAGTGGCATCTGAAGAAGTCTGAGTCCAGAAATCTGAGTCAGTTATTAAATAACATGCACACCAAATGAATGAATAAACAAACAAAGTCTGGTATTTGATAAAATGTCTATTGAAAATACCTGATGGGGAACACATGTATACCTGTGGCAGATTCATTTTGATATATGGCAAAACCAATACAGTATTGTAAAGTTAAACAAAATAAAATTAAAAAAAAAAAAGAAAATACCTGATGCTAAAAATATTCTCTATTGGAGGAAAAGGATCAACCCTTTCATGCAATTTTAAAAATTCAATCAAATTACAAGCAATTAACTTAGGTTCCTCATAAAAAGTACAAGTAAGAATATTCTGATGTGCATACCTGAGGTGCAACTGATATTTTCTTCCTTAAATCATGAAGTCCAATTTCAGTTGTCCTGATCCCATCAATCTTAATTATACCTTCAGGTTCCGACAATCTAAGAAGGGCAGCGATGAGGGAACTTTTTCCAGCCCCTGTTCTTCCCACGATGCCAACCTGTGAAGAGATCCAGAAGGGATTAAGAACTAACAATATGCAACAAACCTGGGGAAAAATCTGATTGCTGAAGATGAATTTAAAAAGTTTTATGTAAAGAGTAGTCTATGATTGGGGAGAATGTCATTGAAACATGTATAATATCATATATGAAATGGATCACCAGTCCAGGTTTGATGCATGATACAGGATGCTCGGGGCTGGTGCACTGGGATGACCCAGAGGGATGGTATGGGGAGGGAGGTGGGAAGGGGGTTCAGGATGGTGAACACGTGTACACCCATGGTGGATTCATGTTGATGTATGGCAAAACCAATACAATATTATAAAGTAATTAGACAGCAATTAAAATAAATAAGTTTATATTAAAAAAATAAAATAAAATGGGCAAAAAAAAGAGTACTCTATAAGTTTCTCAACATGGCACTGTTGACATTTTGGGCCAGATAACTCATTGTTGGGTGGATGAGGGGCTATCCTGTACACTGTAGGAGGGTTAGCAGTAGCCATGCACTCTACCCACTAGATACCAGAAGCATCTAACAAATGATGCAACCAAAATCTTCAGACATTGACAACTGTCCCCTGGTTGGGACTGCCATGGTCACAAGACAAGTTAACACTAACAGAATCAATACACTAGCAGTGAAAAGCCAGCTTCCAGATATTCAAGCTGGTTTTTTTTTTTTTTTAATTTTTATTTTAATTGGAGGCTAATTACTTTACAATATTGTGGTGGTTTTTGCCATGCATTGACATGAATCAGCCATGGGTATATATATGTTCCCCATCCTTACCCTCCCTCCCACCTTCCTCCTCATCCCATCCCTCCACATCATCCCAGTGCACCAGCCCTAAGCACCCTGTCTCATGCATCGAACCTGGACTGGCAATCTATTTCACATATGATAATATACATGTTTCAATACTATTCTCTCAAATCATCCCACCCTTGCCTTCTCCCATAGAGTCTAACAGTCTATCTTTTACATCTGTGTCTCTTTTGTCAAGCTGTATTTAGAAAAGGCAGAGGAAATAGAGATCAAACTGCCAACATCCCTTGGATCATCGAAAAATCAAGGTAGTTCCAGAAAAATATCTACTTCTGCTTTAATGACCATGCCAAAGGCTTTGACTGTGTGGATCACAATAAACTGAAGAAAATTCTTCAAGAGGTGGGGACACCAGACCACCTGACCTGCCTCCTAAGAAATCTGTATGCAAGTCAAGAAGCAACAGTTAGAACTGGACATGGAACAACAGACTGGTTCCATATTGGGAAAGGAGTATGTCAAGGCTGTATACTGTGATCCTATTTGTTTAACTTATAGGCAGAGTACATAATGCAAAATTCTGGGCTAGATAAAGCACAAGCTGGAATCAAGATTTCCAGGAGAAATATCAATAACCTCAGATATGCAGATGACACCACCCTTATGGCAGAAAGTGAAGAACTAAAGAGCCTCTTGATGAAAGTGAAAAAGGAGAATGAAAAAGTTGGCTTAAAACTCAACATTCAGAAAACTAAGATCTCAGTATCTGGTCCCATCA
Source organism: Tragelaphus strepsiceros (assembly GCA_006410795.1). Taxonomy (NCBI): domain Eukaryota; kingdom Metazoa; phylum Chordata; class Mammalia; order Artiodactyla; family Bovidae; genus Tragelaphus; species Tragelaphus strepsiceros. The sequence goes on from SJYU01007789.1 coordinate 253,742, forward strand.
CTTCATGGCAAATAGATGGGGAAATAATGTAAACAGTGTCAGACTTTATTTTCTTGGGCTCCAAAATCACTGCAGATGGTGACTGCATCCATGAAATTAGAAGACGCTTGCTCCTTTGAAGAAAAGTTATGACCAACCTAGACAGCATATTAAAAAGCAGAGACATTAATTGGCCAACAAAGTTCTGTCCTGTCAAAGCTATGGTTTTTTCCAGTAGTCATTTATGGATGTGAGAGTTAGACTATAAAGCTGAGCACTGAAGAACTGATGTTTTTGAACTGTGGTATTGGAGAAGACTCTTGAGAGTTCCTTGGACTGCAAGGAGATCAAACTATCTGGTTTGAAATCTATCCTGAATATTCACTGGAAGGACTGATGCTGAAACTGAAACTCCAATACTTGGGTCACCTGATGCAAAAACTGACTCATTGGAAAAGACCCTGATGCTGGGAAAGATTGAGGGCAGGAGAAGGGGATGACAGAAGATGAGATGGTTGGATGGCATCACTGACTCAATGGACAAACTCCAGGAGTTGGTGATGGACAGGGGAGCTTGGCATGCTGCAGTCCATGGGGTCACAAAGAGTCAGACATGACTGAGCGACTGAACTGAACTGAACTGAAAAGCCAGCAGTCTTCTAAGTGATTTATAAGTAGTCAGCTTATAAATTAGCTTTATTCCTACCTATCTGGGTATTTTAAACTCTTAGAATTATGTGGGTAATTTTACAGACATGTCAAATCTAGTCATAAGTGTTATACATAAACAGGCACTCACTTTTTCAGGGATCTGTTATTTAAGAGGAATTATTCTTTGGTAGGGGCTTCCCTGGTAGCTCAGCTGGTAAAGAATCTGCCTGCAATGCAGGAGACCCTGGTTCAATTCCTGGGTCAGGAAGATCCCCTGGAGAAGGGATAGGCTACCCACCCCAGTATTCTTTGGTTTCCCTGGTGACTCAGACAGTAAAGAATCTGCCTGCAATGCTGGAGACCTGGGTTCGATCCCTGGGTTGGGAAGATCTCATAGGGAAGGACATGGCAATCCACTCCAGTATTCTGGCCTGGAGAATCCACATGGGCAGAAAAGCCAGGTGGGCTACAGTCTATGGGGTTGCAAAGGGTCAGATACAACTGAGTGACTAAGCACACACACATACATACATACATATATTATATATAGTATTTATATCTATACTGTAACAACTGGGTTTAGTTATGTGCACTCAAAATGTATGTAGAAACTGGCCTTTTTTTTTTTTTCCTTCTAACCAATAAGCTTCAGATCAGATCAGATCAGTCGCTCAGTCGTGTCCGACTCTTTGCGACCCCATGAACCGCAGCACGCCAGGCCTCCCTGTCCATCACCAGCTCCTGGAGGTCACTCAGACTCGCATCCATTGAGTCAGTGATGCCATCCAGCCATCTCATCCTCTGTCGTCCCCTTCTCCTCCTGCCCTCAATCCCTCCCAGCATCAGAGTCTTCTCCAATGAGTCAGCTCTTCGCATGAGGTGGCCAAAATACTGGAGTTTCAGCTTTAGC
>SJYU01007789.1:255413-273271 GCA_006410795.1 Tragelaphus strepsiceros
TGTCTCCTGTACAATGTCACGAACCTCATTCCATAGTTCATCAGGCACTCTATCTATCAGATCTAGGCCCTTAAATCTATTTCTCACTTCCACTGTATAATCATAAGGGATTTGATTTAGGTCATACCTGAATGGTCTAGTAGTTTTCTCTGCAAATTCACTGGTAGGAGCTTTCTGAGAGATAATTTCATCTCTAGGGATTTGGAATCGATGAGGGGTGTAAGACATACTTCAATCATTTATCAATTCAGTACATTTTTAAAACATAACTAAACCCAGTTGTTACAGTATAGATATAAATACTATATATAATATATATAATGTATATAAATACTATATAGATATAGTATAGAATAAATACTCTTTATTCCCCACCAACATTTTACCCACTCTACTTTCTAAAAAAATAACTTTAAATTTTATATTATAGTTGATTAGCAATGTTGTGTTAGTTTCAGGTGTACAGCAGAAGATTCTTGTGTGTATTCTGTATTCATTTTCAAATTATTTCCATTTAGGTTATTACATATCATTGAGCAGAGTTCCCTGTGCTATACAGTAGGCTCTTGTTGGTTATCCATTTTAAATATATCAGTGTTTACATGTCAGTCTCAAACTCCCTATCTCTCTGTTTTGGTTTTAATAACTAGATTAACACTTACCATGTATCTTTGCAAGGTGCAATTGTAAGTATTAATTTGTTAATAAAATGCCTTTTGAATTGCTCAGATGAAGGTCCCCATATAAATAGCAAATATTGTTTATGTTGTTGCTTCCTCATTATGTGCATTTTATCTACTGTCCGCTGTCTTATGAGACCCTGAGACCTGCACTTTACAATTTTAGGATGTTTCCTTTCAAGATAGAATATAATTAAAATGTTTAACAAGGAAGTGATTTAATTTCTCACCAAAGAATGTATGTGTGTGTGCTTAGTCACTCAGTTGTGTCTGACTCTTTGCAACCCCATAGACTGTAGCCCACCTGGCTTTTCTGCCCATGTGGATTCTCCAGGCCAGAATACTAGAGTGGATTGCCATGTCCTCCCCTATGAGATCTTCCCAACCCAGGGATCGAACCCAGGTCTTCAGCATTGCAGGCAGATTCTTTACTGTCTGAGTCACCAGGGAAACCAAACTGCCTTTTCTAAAACCAACTCCCAGACTTACTCAAACTCATGTCCATTGAGTCGGTGATACCATCCAATCATCTCATTCTCTGTCGTCCACTTCTCCTCTTACCCTCAATCTTTCCCAGCATCAGCATATTTTCAAATAAGTCAGCTCTTCACAACAGGTGGCCAAAGTACTGGAGTTTCAGCTTCAGCATCAGTCGTTCCACTGAATACCCAGGACTGACCTCCTTTAGGAAAGTCTGGTTTGATCTCCTTGCAGTCCAAGGAACTCTCAAGAGTCTTCTTCAATACAACAGTTCAAAAGCATAAATTCTTCGGCGCTCAGCCTTCTTCACAGTCCAGCTCTCACATCCATACATGACCACTGGAAAAATCATAGCCTTGACTAGACGGACCTTTGTTGGCAAAGTAATATTTCTGCTTTCAATATACTATCTAGGTTGGTCTTTTAATTTCATGGTTGCAGTCACCATCTGCAGTGATTTTGGAGCCCAGAAAAATAAAGTCTGACACTGTTTCCACTGTTTACCCATGTATTTCCCATGAAACGATGGAACCAGATGCCATGATCTTAGTTTTCTAAATGTTGAGCTTTAAGCCAACTATTTCACCCTCCTCTTTCACCTTCCTCAAGAGGCTTTTTAGTTCCTCTTCACTTTCTGCCACAAGGGTGGCGTCATCTGCATATCTGAGGTTATTGATATTTCTCCCAACGATCTTGATTCCAGTTTGTGCTTCTTCCAGCCCAACATTTCTCATGATGTACTCTGCATAGAAGTTAAATAAGCAGGGTGACAATATACAGCCTTGACGTACTCCTTTTCCTATTTGGAACCAGTCTGTTGTTCCATGACCAGTTCTAACTGTTGCTTCCTGACCTGTATACAGGTTTCTCAAGAAGCAGGTCAGGTGGTCTGGTTTTCCCATCTCTTTCAGAACTTTCCACAGTTTGTTGTGATCCACACAGTCAAAGGCTTTGGCATAGTCAATAAAGCAGAAATAGATGTTTTTCCGGAACTCTCTTGCTTTTTCATTGATCCAGAGGATGTTGGCAATTTGATCTCTGGCTCCTCTGCCTTTTCTAAAACCAGCTTGAACATTTGAAAATTCATGATTCACATATTGCTGAAGCCTGGCTTGGAGAATTTTGAGCATTACTTTACTGGCACGTGAGATGAGTGCAATTGTGCAGTAGTTTGAACGTTCTTTGCCATTGCCTTTCTTTGGGATTGGAATGAAAACTGACCTTTTCCAGTCCTGTGGCCACTGCTGAGTTTTCCAAATTTGCTGGCATATTGAGTGCAGCACTTTCACAGCATCATCTTTCAGGATTTGGAATAGCTCAACTGTAATTCCATCACCTCCACTAGCTTTCTTCGTAGTGATGTTTCCTAAGGCCCATTTGACTGTACATTCCAGGATATCTGGCTCTAGTTGAGTGATCACACCTTTGTGATCATCTGGGTCATGAAGATCTTTTTTGTACACTTCTTCTATGTATTCTTGTCACCTCCTCTTAATATTTTCTGCTTCTGTATGGTCTATACAATGTCTGTCCTTTATCGAGCCCATCTTTGCATGAAATGTTCCCTTGGTATCTCAAATTTTCTTGAAGAGATCTCTAGTCTTTCCCATTCTATTGTTTTCCTCTATTTCTTTGCAGTGATCACTGAGGAAAGCCTTCTTATCTCTCTTTGCTATTCTTTGGAACTCTGCATTCAAATGGATATATCTTTCATTTTCTCCTTTACTTTTTTTTCTCTTCTTTTCACAGGTATTTGTTAGGCCTCCTCAGACAGCCATTTTGCTTTTTTACAATTCTTTTTCTTGAGGATCATCTTGATCCCTGTCTCCTGTATAATGTCACAAACTTCCATCCACAGTTCGTCAGGTTCTCTATCAGATCTAGTTCCTTAAGTATATTTCCCCTTCCACTGTATAATCATAAGGGATTTGATTTAGGTCAAACCTGAGTGGTCTAGTGGTTTTCCCTACTGTCTTCAATTTAAGTAGGAATTTGGCAATAAGCAGTTCATTATCTGAGCCACAATCAGCTCCCTGTTTTATTTTTGCTGACTATATAGAGCTTCTCCTTCTTTGGCTGCAGAGAATATAATCAATCTGATTTTGGTGTTGACCATCTGGTGATGTCCATGTGTAGAGTCTTCTCATGTTATTTTTATGTGTGGCAAAATACATGTTACATAAAATTTACCTACCTAACTATTTTTAAGTGATTATATTGTTGAGTATATTCACATTGTTGTATAACCAAACCTCAAAATATATTTTACCTTGTAAAACTGAAATTCTGTTCCCATTAAATAGCCCATTATCCTCCCTCTGTCCCTGGGGACCACCATTCTACTTTCTGTCTTTGAATTTGACTACTTCAGGAACCTCATAAAAAATGGAATCATAAGGTACTGGATCCATTTGTGTGGGGTTTATTTCATTTATCATGATAACCTCAAGATTCATCAATGGTCAGTATTTTTCCCTTTTTTAAGGCTATATATTATTTCATTGTAGGGTTATACCAAATTTGTTTTTCCATTCATCTGTCACTTTCATTATGGACACTTGGGTTGCTTCCAAATTTTGTATGCTATGAACATATGTATACCATATACTCTATCTTAAAAGAATATATAAGATGCTGTGGAAGCAGAGAGGGGCCTGAAGAGGCAGATGCATTAGAGTTGATTATGAAAATGAGGAGACTTTCTCCAGCCAGATGACAGAAGGGAAGGGTCTCTGAGGTGGGGGGCAGTATGTGCACACTGGAAGCAGGCAGGACACAGTGCTTTGAGAGAATCTACACATGACCTGGGTATAGAGGTTGCATGTAAGTTAGGACTTGGTGCTGGACAGGTAGGTGGGGAAGAGCTTCCTACCACCTTGTGTGTTATGGTTTATTCTCTTTTTCAATACCCTGCCATGATCCCAGCTGTGGGCCCCAATGTGAGTATAAAGGAACATCACCTGCAGACATGGATGCTGACAGGACCAGATTACAAACCTCTCTGCTGTCTCCCAAATGCATCTTCCTCTGCTTCCTTCAATTTGCTTTCATCCACTCTGAGTTCATCTCTGGCCTCTGCATCTACCTAGAGGCTCGCTCTTCACTCCTGACTGAGTCATGATTCCGGGCTCCTCTCTTTTTGCTACAAGCTCATCCCATGGCCCCTGCTGATGTGGACTTAGGGCTGTATTATGGCTCTAGCAGCAGCTCATTTAGGCCATTAAGGATCAGATCTGAGCTAATGAAAGAAGCAGTCTGTGGGAGGGAGGGCAGAGAGATGGCAGCTTAGTAAGGGAGAAAGGAAGAGACTGCAACCAGAAAGTACCATGGGAATAAGACAAGATTTCAGAAATACAAAGAAGAAAAAGATGGAAAGGAAGAAAGGGGAGCGATATTGGAGATTTAGTGACAGAGAGCCAGGGCTCACTTCCTAGACTTTGTATGAATAATCAGGTGACATATATAGTGTCCTGGGTCATGTTAAGCTTCAGCTCCAGGGCCCAGTGCCACCAAACACCATGAGTGAGTTTACCACACAGGGAAAGAAATGCTGGGATCCCCATTCCATGGTCAGTCTTCAAGAAGGATTCCCGTACAATATCATCAATCTAATGTGCATCCAAGAGAATCCTCTGGACTCACTGACAAGGAACTCAATAGCAGATATGGCACTAAATCTTTAGCTGAATTTTAAAGAGGCAAATGGCTTAAACAAACCTTTTCTCCTGAGAATATGGATGGTTCCAGGTCCTTTAATACCAGAGGGCCATCTAGGCTGTACCTGAAGTTCACACTGTAAAAGTCAATCTCTCCTCTATGGGGCCAGGCTGGTGGTGGTCGATATTCATACTCCCAGGGCGCTTCTTTCTTACACTCTGTATATTCAATCCCCCTTCCTACTGAAATTATCTGAAACACATAAAACATCATGGGAATTAGGAAAGAGGGTCTTGCTTATAGATATTCAGAGATTGTAATTGAAACCTTCTGCTTGTATATCTTTACATAGGCTTTTCTGTGATTCAGAAGATCTCAGGTCTTAGCATCCACATGGGACAGAGGTAGGAGTTTTACAAGGCCCTTGGTGATTTGTAGACTTCTAACACTGTCATTTACAGCTACTTCCTGCAATATTATCTTAAAACTAAAATAATTTAAAAAATGAATGCAAAGATTTTATTGATCCACTTTTCATACCTGAAAAAAAGTGAATTTTGCTTAAGAAAATAATATTTATGGACACCAATTAGTAATGTGTGGCTGCAGAAGGGCCATCTGCTATATGTGAGCAGAACTGGATGGTCATCAAACTACATTTTAATAGTCACTCTCCGCTTTATTAAAAGAGAGAATTGGAAAGTTTTCATTTTTATTTGTTTTTCTCCCTTTAGGAGAAGGTACAAATATTCAAAAGAGGTTTTAATTTTTGATCTTGTAAAGTACTATAACTCCATACCTCTGATAGCGTAGTCTGAGCAGAATCTTATGCTACCAGAAAGAAGAGAGACACCAGCAAATTCACGTGTTCAACATGCACAAGAATAGATGGTCAAATGGGGAGTAGAGGAAGCTACTAATTAAATTAAAAAGTCTTAAAATACTGAATTATTTGTTAAGAAACAAAGATAAGCCACTAAGAAATTAGCTTGTATTCTCCCCAGGACTTCAGAACCTTTCTCTTGTAGAGATATTTATTATATTTGAAGACAATTTGTGATGAATATAAAACCTGCTGACATGGCACATATAAGACTGAGAAAAACATATATTTTTTATTTTACATTTATTTTAAAAAGATGGGATAGGATGTAAAAAACTCTGTTAATCATGATATTTTGCCTAAAAATTGCTTTGATGCCAGTTATTGGCAAGGAGATTTGAAAAGTCTAAGAATGATAAAATAAACATCACCATATTCTCAGCTTCAATGCTTTGCCTGACACAACACTGGAACATCCCCGTGAGTGTGAGGGTGAGAAATAGCACCAGGCCAACCTGCCCAGGATTCAAGGCTAAACAAGGAAGAAGAGGAGGAATCAAGTCAGTATGGTTCTTAACCCCTTGTCCAGCTCTTTCCGTAACTCTACAAAGAAGACTTCTTTATCATTTTTAAATCATTCATATATAATGATAGTATTATTCATACTTTTACTAGGTGGATTTAGCTCATAACACATTGGGAGAAAATGACTATGAATTCAGAAAGACTGTTACATGTATTTATTAATCGCATCAGGATTGACATATACTTGGCCCCATTATATAGGTGAAGAATCATGTCACTATTCAGACTTTCAACATTAAGGCTACAAGAACCATTAGGTAATTTAATTTTCTTCATGTCCAATGCAGTTACAGTTTAAACCACAAACACAAGGCAATAAGTTTTAAGAGCAAGTGCTTTTAAATCTAAAATACTATTTTCATTATTCCATATTAAAGATTCAATGCTGTTAGAATGGAATCATTAGAGATGGTGAATTCATGCCACACACACCAACACCTGCTATCCACACAGCAGTGAGGACACTGTTCTTTGCTACAGAGATTCTTTCTCATTGCAGTGCACCAGGCACCTACACAAGAGATTTGAGTAGCCATAAAGCTAAAACCTAAACTTTAAGTTGAAGTAAAAGCTTGATGGTAAGTTTGGTCCTCTCCTCCCAACTATGGGATACTACCTAGAATGCTCAGAAGGTCGGCTTCCTACAGTTGTGTAGACTGCAACCCATTCAACAAAAGATAAAAAGATAAAAGGTCTCATATTACGACACAAATGACTTCATACAGACCACACTGTGGAATCACATGCTGCAAACAGTTGAATACAATTCATTAGAACCAAGCGATATATGATATTAAATGAGGTGGCAATAATTTAATACCTGTAAACAAAGCTATAAACTGTAAGCATACCACAAACAGTTATTCACATCTATACTTACTTTCTACCAGAATCAGGGCCCCAAAGGCAACAACAGTGATGAAGATGGCACAGATGACATCTAGATACACAGCGAGCCATCGGGACATTGTCAAAAGCAGGAACCAAGCCTCTATAATAAGCATATTACATAAATAGAAAAACCATGTTAGCTGTTTCTAATAAGGGAGAACATTTTGCTCAGTTGAGCCACAAAAGATTTTTACACAAGGTAGAACAGCAAAGATACACACCCAAGGAACCGGAAGATTCCAGAAAGCTAGGTTATGACACAAGACAATGTACAGGATACATAGGAATCAGTCCAGGGGCTTTATGGGGAGTATGCACCAAAAAATTCAACCCACAGGTTATAAACAGAAACATGATGCTAATAAAGAAGACAGGAAATGGTCTCAACGGTGCATCTCTTGCAGTGCTGGGATTCAATGTGAAGACCATCCTCTCACCAGGTTGATTGTTCCCAGCTCTGAGACAGCAGATAGCACAACTCTGCTGTTTCCCACACTTCCTATATTTACTACAGAGCCCTGCACAGTGTTTGTTTTCAGGTGCCAGTGTCTACATGACCATGAGCTAACCAGATTGGCATGTGGCTTTTGAAATGCCATTTTATCTTCAAAATACAATACAGATTAGAAAGATAGGCCAAACTTTTATAGACTTAGAGGAAATTCTGAAATTTCTACCTAGAAAAAAAATTTCAGAGATATAAAGAATAATACACATCAAGTGGGCAGCAATCTGATGATCAGGAAATGATTTTCCTCAATCATGTCAGCCACGCTGTATGCTCTGAAGAGAGCTGGCAAACTATAGTCTGGAGGCTAAGAACAGCCACTACTGGGTTCTGAAAATAAAGCTTTATTGGAACACAGCCACAGTTATTTGCTGATGTATTATCTTTGCCTGTCTTTGTGGTGAGTAGTTGCAGCAGAGATGATATAGTACACAAAGCCTACAATATTTTCTATCTGGCTTTTTGCCAAAAAAAATGGCTGACTCCTGTACTAAAAGGGACAGAAAGCCATAGGATGCAGTAATGCAAAGACAATACAAGGTCATCAGGGGAGAAAAGCAGGGGTGTGAGAGGGGAAGAAGGGAACACAAGGGATGCTGAGAGAAAGGGGTGGGGGAGGCAGGTGTGTAGAAAGGGACAAGGGGGCACACAGAGAGAAGGGCTGGCCAGCAAGACCACCTGAGAGGGAGATCAGGCCTCAGAATGCAGCACATCCCATCTTTTAAAAAATTTTTCCAGAACTGTACAGACCTGAGTGCAAGTCCTGGCATGTGTCGAACACTTCCTGAAACCTCTGTTCAGCTTTGTATGCCCGGATGGTCCAGAGTCCCCGGAGAGAAGATGCTAAGTGGGACAATACCGGGCTCCATGCTGGGGAAAAAGAAACAGACACACAACAGAGAAAGTCACGGAGGATGGATATGAGGAAACCACTGCCTACTGGGCAAAGGGCACACCTGGTGCTTCCTGATGGGTAGACTGGGGGAGGAGGGACAATACCCCTTCTGGGAGGATCCTCCACGTGACCCACAAACTGCTCACACCAACCTTCACTTTAACAACCTGGAAATGAAAAATAATCTTTGAACCTTTCTTTGACCAAATTGAGATCACAGCTAGAATTCTTTACTACTTCTTTCATCAAAGACCTCCTCAAACACACCTCCATTCAAATTCTTCTGGCATCTCTCCAGGTGGAAACTGCTCACATTTTAAAGATATATTGAAGTGCAGTTTATTCACAATATTATGTTAGTCTCAGGCATATAACATAGTGATTCAGTTATTTTTTTTATTATATTCCACTACAGATTATTATAAGATACTGAAAAAATTCCTTGTTCAGTTCAGTCACTCAGTCGTGTCTGACTCTTTGCGATCCCATGAACCACAGCATGCCAGGCCTCCCTGTCCATCACCAACTCCTGGAGTCTACCCAAACCCATGTCCATCAAGTCGATGATGCCATCCAGCCATCTCATCCTCTATCGTCTCCTTCTCTTCTTGCCCTCAATCTTTCCCAGCATCAGGGTCTTTTCAAATGAGTCAGCTCTTTGCATCAGGTGGTGGCCCAAGTATTGGAGTTTCAGCTTCAACATTAGTCCTTCCAATGAACACCCAGGACTGATCTCCTTTAGGATGGACTGGTTGGATCTCCCTGCAGTCCAAGTGACTCTCAAGAGTCTTCTCCAACACCACAGTTCAAAAGCATCAATTCTTCACCACTCAGCTTTCTTTATAGTCCAACTCTCACATCCATACATGACCACTGGAAAAACCATAGCCTTCACTAGATGGACCTTTGTTGGTAAAGTAATGTCTCTGCTTTTTAATATGCTGTCTAGGTTGGTCATAATTTTCCTTCCAAGGAGTGTCTTTTAATTTCATGGCTTTGTTACTTACTTATTTTACATGCTAGTGTGTATTAATCCCATACTCCTAATATGTTCCTCCCTCTCAGTCCCCTTTGGTAACCGTAACTTTGCTTTCTATGTCTCTGAGTCATATTATCTTTTAGATCACATGAATGCTGCTGCTGCTGTTAAGTCACTTCAGTCATGTCCAACTCTGTGCGACCCCAGAGATGGCAGCCCACCAGGCTCCCCTGTCCCTGGGATTCTCCAGGCAAGAACACTGGAGTGGGTTGACATTTCCTTCTCCAAAGCATGAAAGTGAAAAGTGAGACTGAAGTCGCTCAGTTGTGTCTGACTTAGCGACCCCAGGGACTGCAGCCCACCAGGCTCCTCCGTCCATGGGATTCTCCAGGCAAGAGTACTGGAGTGGGGTGCCATTGCCTTCCTGAGATTACATGAATAAGTGATATCATATCGTATTTGTTTTTCTGTGACTTACTTTACTAAGAATAATATTCTCTAGGTCCAAACACGTTGCTGCAAATGGAAGTATTACATTCTTTTTCATCAGATCAGATCAGTCGCTCAGTCGTGTCCCACTCTTTGCGACCCCATGAACTGCAGCACGCCAGGCCTCCCTGTCCATCACCAACTCCTGGACGTCACTGAGACTCACATCCATTGAGTCAGTGATGCTATCCAGCCATCTCATCCTCTGTCGTCCCCTTCTCCTCCTGCCCCCAATCCCTCCCAGCATCAGAGTCTTCTCCAATGAGTCAATTCTTCGCATGAGGTGGCCAAAATACTGGAGTTTCAGCTTTAGCATCATTCCTTCCAAAGAAATCCCAGGGCTGATCTCCTCAGAATGGACTGGTTGGATCTCCTTGCAGTCCAAGGGATGCTCAAGAGTCTTCTCCAACACCACAGTTCAAAAGCATCAATTCTTCGGCGCTCAGCCTTCTTCATATGACTGAGTATTATTCACTCATTTTTGAGTCAGTAGCATTCCAAAATTTAATTCCTCATTAGAATCCTCATCAAGCTGAAGTTTGATGAGCTACCTATGTGCCATCTCCACCTTAGATGAGTAGCCTAAGGTCTGGGATAGAGTCAGTACATACCCTACACTGGACCAGAGCCAAACACAGGATGGGGTGAAATGAGTAAGGGGAGAAATCTACAATCTCCCCCATCCTGGGACTTTCTCTGTGCCTGCACCAGGAGCCTCTGTGTGGGTCATGGACCACCTGGTACTGCACTGTCCTTGTGCCCTCAGGACCTGGCAGACGAGGAGTCTATGAACAGTCTTGACTTCTGCTCTGGGAATCTGATGCTTGTTTTTATATCTCCCTGCTGGATAGCTGTCCTGGTATTTGGAAATCACTGGGTATGTGACACATCATCCTTTTAGAATTTGACAGTGGCCTTAGTGTCCATTCTCTTTTGAGTGACCCCATGTGGGTTTGGGGTCTGGTGTCACATCACTGACCATTTGTTTCCTGCCATCTTCCCTAAGAGCACACTGACCAAGAGCACCAGGGTCAGGCTCCTGCCCATCAGAGAACAGGTGGGCTGCAGGGCAGGGAGGACCCCTTACAGTTCTTATTCCCCACCATGAACAAGACTGTAACTTGCTGTTGTCAGGAACAGATAGTGAGCCTGTGACCTCTGTCTGGGATGAGTGATAACTTGTGCTTTATCAGCAGGAAATACTGACATCACTTTGTTAACTGTGATCTCCTAGAGAAGCATGAATGCTAAGTCACTTGTCGTTTCCAACTTTTTGAGACCTTATGGACCATAGCCTTCCAGGCTCCTCTGTCCATGGGATTCTCCAGGCAAGAATACTGCAGTCGCTAGCCATTTCCTCCTCCAGGGGATCTTGCTGACCCAGGGATCGAACCCATGTCTCTTATGACTCCTGCATTGGCAGTTGGGTTCTTTACCACCACTGCCACATGGGAAGCCCCTCCTAGAGAAGACCTGTTAGTAAAACCTAGATGATAATATACATGTTCCAATGCTATTCTCTCAGATCATCACACCCTCGCTTTCTCCCACAGAGTCCAAAAGCATATTCTTTACATCTGTGTCTCTTTTGCTGTCTCACATATAGGGTCATCATTACCATCTTTCTAAATTCCATATATATGTGTTAGTATACTGTATTGGAGTTTTTCTTTCTGACTTACTTCACTCTGTATAATAGGCTCCAGTTTCATCTACCTCATTAGAACTGATTCAAATGCATTCTTTTTAATGGCTGAGTAATACTCCATTGTGTATATAAACCTGGTTGTTTAAAGGAAGTTACAATCACTTATCTTGCAGGAGTCTACAGAGACTTTATAAAATGATGGGGAAAAGAATCAAGGGGGTAAACTCCAAACTGTTTTCAAATCCTAACTCCTTAGCTTGGCATCCAAATGCCTGACTAGGTGACAGTTTAGTCAGTACCAACATGTACACAGGCACTTCAGGTGTGTGTGTGGGGCAGGGTGGGGTAAAAACAGGCAAAGACACAAAACCTCCTCCTGTGCTTAGCATCCCTGGTTCTATAATGAAGGAAGGAACAAGTTTCCTCCTGTGAGACACTGGTGCTTAAAGAGGGTGGGGAGTCCTCGGGGAGGACAGCCTGGGCTGGGGGCCAGCTGACCATCTGCTCAGCACTAGGGTTCTTTCCACCTGGGACATCTGACAAGGAACCTTAACTGTTAGAGGCCTCACCTGTGATATTAACATAGGGAAAACACTTTCTCTGAACAGGGACATTTTCTAACATTTCCCCTTTTTACTTAATTCAGGCGCAGAGCCTAAAGTGATTCAGTGGTGCTTTTGCTAATCCAGTTGTGTAACTGTGTTTTTATTGGAGCATCCACACTGCTCTCTCTTCATTTATTTAAGTAACTATTTTATTTTCCTATAACTTTGCACTTATAAAAGCAACATGAACACAGACTGAGCCCCTACTTCAAATTAGAAAGGACTTTTCTGCACCCCCAGTAGGTGTCCCAACTCATCCCCAGGACCCAGTCAGTTTGGAAGCAGGATGCTCACAGGGATGATACAGGTGAATTCCAGGCCCATCACCCTGTCAGGAGGATGCCTCAAGTCCAGCTCCAGAGAACACAGAAAACTCACTAGAACCAGACTCTCATTTCCACAGTAAATGAGGTGACATCAACACTGTTCATCACAGACAAGGCTTCTGAGGAGGAAGCAGATGTGGCTGTTCCCCCAGGGAGAGTCCTGGAGTGAACTTTTCAGAGTAGCCTCCCTCACCTGCTTCCCCATCAGGAGATCAAAGCTGCAGGTGATTTTCTCCAGCAGGGATGGAGGAGGGTTGACTTTAGAAACCAGGTGTCATCTCAGCCTTGAAAACCAGGGAACCCAAACACCCCATCACCTACCTCACTTCATGCCCAAGAGTTACAGGGAGCTGGTAGGAATGCAGACCTGTAGAAAGCTATCCTGCTTCTTTAAAACCCCACTTACGGCTGAGCAGGAAGCCAGGATGAGTGAATTGGAGGGTATGCAAAGAAAATTAACTAGTACAGGGGGAGAGGGGATGTCAAGACTCTGATCTTATCTTGCTCAATGTAACATCCTTTTTCCCACAAATACTGACCTCACTGTTCTGAAGCATACTACGTTACAGCCATGGCATCAGTTTGCATCAGTTTGCAGTCACAGAGAAGTGTAACCCTACAGATCACATCACTGACAACTGTGTTTTCCACAACCTTCAGGACACTTGGAGACATATCCCAGAAGGACTGCAGATCTTCCTAGGCACGGGGACACCAAGATGACAGCCCAGCTGGCAGGTTATCATTCAAGCTATGTGAGACGTGCTAAATTCAGTCACTCAGTCGTGTCTGACTTTTTGTAACCCCATAGAATGCAGCATAGACTGCAGCATGGGGAAGGCAATGGCACCCCACCCCAGTACTTTTGCCTGGAAAATTCCATGGACAAAGGAGCCTGGTAGGCTCCAGTCCACAGGGTCACTAACAGTTGGTCACGACTGAGCGACTTCACTTTCACTTTTCACTTTCATGCATTGGAGAAGGAAATGGCAACCCACTCCAGTGTTCTTACCTGGAGAATCCCAGGGACGGGGGTGCCTGGTGGGCTGCCGTCTGTGGGGTTGCACAGAGTCGGACGCGACTGAAGTGACTTAGCAGCAGCAGCAGACTGCAGCATGTCAGGCTTCCTTGTTCATCACCAATTCTCGGAGCTTGTGCAAATTCATTCACTGAGTCAGTGATGCCATCCAATCATCTCATCCTCTGTTGTCACCTTCTCCTCCTGCCTTCAGTCTTTCCCAGCATCAGGGTCTTTTCCAATGAGTCATTTCTTCGCTCCGGGTGGCCAAAGTATTGACGTTTCAGCTACAGCATCAGTCCTTCCACTGAATATTCAGGATGGAATTCCTTTAGGAATGACAGGTTGGATCTCCTTGCAGTCCAAGGGACTATCAGGAGTCTTCTCCAGCACCACAGTTCAAAAGCATCAATTCTTCGGCACTAAGCTTTCTTTATAGTCCAACTCTCACATCCATATATGACTACTGGAAAAAAACCAAAGCTTTCACTAGACAGACATTTGTTGGCAAAATAATGTCTCTGCTTTTTAATATGCTATCTAGGTTGGTCATAACTTTTCTTCCAAGGAGCAAGTGTCTTCTAATTTCATGGATGCAGTGACCATCTGCAGAGCTTTTGGAGCCAAAGAAAATGAAGTCTGTCACTGTTTCCATTGTTTCCACATCTATTTGCCATGAAGTGATGGAACCAAATGCCATGATCTTAGTTTTCTGAATGTTGAGTTTTAAGTCAACTTTTCCACTCTCCTCTTTCACTTTCATCAAGAGGCTCCTTAGTTCTTCACTTTCTGCCATAAGGGTGGTGTCATCTGCATATCTGAGGTTATTGATATTTCTCCTGGCAATCTTGATTCCAGCTTGTGCTTCAGCTAGCCTGGAATTTCACATAATGTATTCTGTATATACATTAAATAAGCTAGGTGACAATATACAGCCTTGACATACTCCTTTCCTGATTTGGAACCAGCCTGTTGTCCCATATCCAGCTCTAACTGTTGCTTCTTGACCTGTATATAGATTTCTCAGGAGGCAGGTCAGGTGGACTGGTATTACCATCTCTTGAAGAATTTTCCACAGTTTGTTGTGATCCACAAGTCAAAGGCTTTGGTGTAGTCAGTAAAGCAGAAATAGATGTTTTTTCTGGAACACTTGCTTTTTCAATGATCCAATGGATGTTGGCAATTTGATCTCTGGTTCCTCTACCTTTTCTAAAACCAGATTAAACATCAGGAAGTTCACAGTTAATGTACTGTTGAAGCCTGGTTTGGAGAATTTTGAGCATTACTTTGCTAGTGTGTGAGATGAGTACAATTTTCCCGTGGTTTGAACATTCTTTGGCATTGCCTTTCTTTGAGATTGGAATAAAAACTGCCCTTTTCCAGTCTTGTAGCCGCTGCTGAGTTTTCCAAATTTGCTGGCATAATGAGAGCAGCACTACAACAGCATCATCTTTCAGGATTTGAAATAGCTCAAGTGGAATTCCATCACCTCCACTAGCTTTGTTCATAGTGATGCTTTCTAAGGCCCACTTGACTTCACATTCCAGGATGTCTGGCTCTAGGTGAGTGATGACACCACTGTGGTTATCTGCATCATGATCTTTTTTATACAGTTCTGTGTATTCTTGCTACCTCTTCTTAATATCTTCTGCTTCTGTTAGGTCCATACCATCTTTGTCCTTTATTGAGCGCATCTTTGCAGGAAATGTTTCCTTGGTATCTCTAATTTTCTTGAAGAAATCTCTAGTCTTTCCCATTCTTTTGCTTTCCTCAATTTTTTTTTTTTTACATTGATCACTAAGGAAGGCTTTCTTATCTCTCCTTGCTATTCTTTGGAACTATCCATTCAAATGGGTATATATTTTCTTTTCTCCTTTGCCTTTCACTTCTCTGCTTTCCTCAGCTATTTGTAAGGTTTCCTCAGACAACCATTTTGCCTTTTTGCATTTCTTTTTCTTTGGGATGGTCTTGATCACTGCCTACTGTACAATGTCATGAACCTCTGTTCATAGTTCTTCAGGGTCTCTATCTATGGGATCTAGTTCCTTGAATCTATTTGTCACTTCCACTGTATAATCATAAGGGATTTGATTTAGATCACACCTGAATGGTCTAGTGGCTTTCCCTAGTTCCTGTGTCTGACTGAATAGAGCTTCTCCATCTTTGGCTGCAAAGAATATAATCAATCTGATTTTGATTTAACCATCTGGTGATGTCCATGTGTAGAGGCTTCTCTTGGGCTGTTGGAAGAGGGTGTTTGCTATGACCAGCGCGCTCTCTTGGCAAAACTCTGTTAGTCTTTGCCCTGCTTCATACTGTACTTCGAGACTGAATTTGCCTATTGCTCCAGGTATCTTTTAACCTCCTACTTTTGCATTCCAGTCCCCTATAATGAAAAAGACATCTTTTGGGGGTGTTAGTTCTAGAAGGTCTTGTAGGTCTTCATAGAACTGTTCAACTTCAGCTTCTTAGGCATTACTGGTTGGGACACAGACTTGGATTACTTGATATTGAATGGTTTGCCTTAGAAACAGAGATCATTGTGTTGTTTTTGAGATTATACCCAAGAACTGCTTTTTGAACTCTTTTTTTGACTAAGAGGGATACTCCTTTTCTTCTAAGGGATTCTTACCCACAGTAGTAGATATCATGGTCACCTGAGTTAAAGTCGCCCATTCAGTCCATTTTAGTTCACTGATTCCTAAAATGTTGATGTTCACTCTTGCCATCTCCTGTTTGACCACTTCCAATTTACATTGATTCATGGACCTAACATTTCAGGTTACTATGCAATACTGTTCTTCACAGCATCATATTTTACTTCCATCCCCAGTCACATCCACAACTGGGTGTTGTTTTTGCTTTGGCTCTCTCTTCATTCTTTCTGGAGTTATTTCTCCACTCTTCTCCAGTAGCATATTGGGCACCCACCAACCTGGGGAGTTCATGGTTCAGTGTCCTATCTATCTGCGTTTTCATACTGTTCATGGGGTTCTCCAGGAAAGAATACTGAAGTGGTTTGCCATGCCCTTCTCCAGTGGACCACATTTTGTCAGAACTCTCCACCAGGACCTGTCCATCTTGGGTGGCCCTACATGGGATGGTTCATATGTTTCATTGAGTTAGACAAGGCTATGGTCCATAGGCAACCTATTTCTCAGCTCCTGGCTTAGCAGTGGTGCTGCCTCTCTTTCCTGTGAGAATTGAAGTGCTTGATAATACATCCTTTCTGGCTCTTACTCCCTTTCTTTCTCACTTCCATACTCCATTACCAGTGTTTTCTGGGACCATCTCCCAAATAACCTGTTGCATTCAAATTCTTGTCCTAGAGTTAAGCTTCAGGGAACCCAAAATAAGAACAGAAAATATTCATGCAATGACATGAAACCATTATACCAATTTTGCAGAAGAATTCATGAAATAAGAAACATTGAAAGAAAATATGCCAAAACTTATCATGACTATTTTTCTCTTGTGTTATACAAGGCAGTCATCCATGTGATCAGTTTGATTAGCTTTCTGTGATTGTGGTTTTCATTCTGTCTGCCCTCTGATGAATAAGGATAAGAGGCTTATGGAAGCTTCCTTAAGTGAGAGACTGATTGTGGGGGAAATTGGGTCTTGTCCTTCTCAATAAATCTTTAATACAATTTTTTGATGATGAGCAGGGCTGTGTCCTGTCCCTGCTGTTTGACCTGAGACCAACCTATGGTGCAGGTAATGAAGATAACATTAACCTCCTTCAAAAGGACCTGGGCATGCACTGCCACACTCAGTGCCCCCAACCCTGCAGTAGGCCACCGCTGACCCATGCCTTCACAGGCAACTCCTGGGCACTCACAGGCAAGTCTGGGTCAGTCTCCTGTGGGGTCACTGCTTCTCTCTCCTGGGTCCTGGTGCACACAAGGTTTTGTTTGTGCCCTCCCAGAGTCTGTTTCCTCAGTCCTGTGTAAGTTCTGGTGACTCTGTTGTGGGGTTAATGGTGACCTCCTCCAACAGGGTTTATGCCACACACAGATCTGCTGCACCCAGAGCCCCTGCCCCTGCAGCAGGCCACTGCTGACCCATACCTCTGCAGGAGACATTCAAACACTCAAAGGCAGGTCTGACTCAGCCTCTGTGTGGTCTCCTGGTGCACACAATGTTTTGTTTGAGGCCCGTGAGCATCTCTGTTGGGTATGGGATTTTATTCTAAACATTATTTCGTTTTAGTGAGACCTTCTAGCTGTGAATAAGTTCTTAATCCCTTCATATGCAAGGTTCCAGTGCCTTTA
>SJYU01007790.1:0-10501 GCA_006410795.1 Tragelaphus strepsiceros
TAATCTGGGCTGTAGGGTTTTTTCTTTCATCACTTTAAGTATGCTCTGCCATTCCCCCCTGACCTAAAGAGTTTCTATTGAAAGATAAACTGTTATCCTTATGGGAATCCCCTTGTGTGCTATTGGTTGTTCTTCCTTTGCTGCTTTCAATATTTGTTCCTTGTGTTTGATTTTTGTTAATTTGACTAATATGTGTCTTGGGGTGTTTGGCCTTGGGCTTGTCCTGTTTGGGACTCTCTGGATTTCTTGGACATAGGTGATTATTTCCTTCCCAAGTTTAGGGACGTTTTCAACTTTTATCTCAAGTATTTTCTCAAGGTCTTTCTTTTTGTCTTCTTCTTTTTCTGGGACTCCTATGATTCTTTTATTGGGGCGTTTAACATTGTCTGCAAGGTCTCTGAGATTGTCCTCATTTCCTTTAATTCAGTTTTCTTTTTCCTCTCCGTTTCATTGATTTCTACCATTCTATCTTCTACCACACTTATCCTATCTTCTGCCTCCATTATTCTACTGTTGGTTTCCGCCAGGGTGTTTTTGCTGTCATTTATTGCATTATTCATTATATATTGACTCTTTTTTATTTCTTCTATGTCCTTGTTAAATCTTTCTTGCAACTTCTCAATCCTTGTCTCCAGGATATTTATCGGTATTTCCTTATTGTTTTCAAGATTTTGGATCATTTTCACTATCATTTGGAATTCTTTATCAGGTAGATTCCCTATCTCTTCCTCTTTTGTTTGGTTTGGTGGACATTTATTCTGTTCCTTTACCTGCTGGGTATTTCTCTGCCTCTTCTTCCTGTTTATATTGCTGTGTTTGTTGTCACCTTTCCGTATTCTGGCAGTTTGTGCTGTTCTCTTTATTGTGGAGTTTCCCGGCTTGGAGTGGGTTTAGACGAGTGGCTTGTCAAGGTTTCCTGGTTAGGCAAGCTTGTGTTGGTGTTCTTGTGGATGAAGCTGGATTTATTCCCTCTGTAGTGCAATGAACTGTCCAATAATGATTTATGAGAAGTCCATGGGTTTGGAGTGACTTTAGGCAGCCTGTATATTGAAGCTCAGGGCTATGTTCCTGTGTCGCTGGAGAATTTGCATGGTATGTCTTTCTCTTGAACTTGTTGACCTTTGAGTGGTGCTTGGTTCCAATGTAGGTATGGAGGCATTTGATGAGTTCCTATCAATTAATGTGATGCTAAAGCTGAAACTCCAGTATTTTGGCCACCTCATGCGAAGAGTTGACTCATTGGAAAAGACTCTGATGCTGGGAGGGATTGAGGGCAGGAGGAGAAGGGGACAACAGAGGATGAAATGGCTGGATGGCATCACTGACTCGATGGATGCGAGTCTGAGTGACCTCCGGGAGCTGGTGATGGACAGGGAGGCCTGGCGTGGTGCGGTTCATGGGGTCACAAAGAGTCGGACACGACTGAGCGACTGATCTATCAATTAATGTTCCCTGGAGTCAGGAGTTCTCTGGTGTTGTCAGGATTTGGAGTTAAGCCTCCTGCCTCTGCGTTTCATTCTTATTCTTAAAATAGCCTCAAGACTTCTCCATCTATACAGCACCAATGATAAAACATCTAGGTTAAAGATGAAAAGTTTTTCCACAGTGAGGGACATCCAGAGAGGTTCACAGAGTTACATGGAGAATAGAAGAGGGAGGATGGAGATAGAGGTGACCAGGAGAAGAAGGGGCAGGGGGGAATCAAAAGGGGAGAGAGCAGGCTGGCCAGTAATCCCTTAACTATCTGCCCTCCACAGTCTGTATCCCTCAGAGGTATTCATAGAGTTACACAGAGAAGAGAAGATGGAGGAAGGAGACAGAGGTGGCCAGGGCACGGGGGGAAAGTGGTAAATCAAAAGGAGAGAGACAGATCCAGCCAGTAATCAGTTCCCTAAGTGTTCTCAGTAGTCTGGAACACACGAAGAGATTCACAGAGCTGGGTAGATAAGAGAAGGGGTAGGGAGGAGATAGAAGTGACCTGGTGGATAAAAAGGTGATCCAAAGGGGGAGAGAGGAATCAGGCCAGTGATCTTGCACCCAAGTAAAAATGGTTACTGAATATTGGTTTCTTAAAGGTATAAAATTGAAAACAAATATCAAAAAGCAAAAGTTAAAAATCTAGAGTAGAGATTGGATTCTCAAAAATAAAATATTCAAGAAAAAAACTCAAAAAATTTTATATATATATATGAATTTTGTTGTATGAAATAGGGTCTTTTTTATCAAAGTAATAGTAGGTTATAAAAATGAAATTTAAAGGAGTAGTAGTGGATTTAAAAATTAAAAAAATTAAATTTAAAGAATGAAATAGTAAACATATATCTAGGAGTTTCTCTGGTGTTGTTGTGGACAGTGTGAGGTCAGTTCACTTTCAGATCGTTCCTTGGTCCAGCTTATACTTCTCAAGATCTATAGGCCCCTTCCTATGTAGTTGTTGCTAACTGCAGGATTTAGTCTATTGCATCTGTCACTTCCAGAGTGGTTCCCTCTGTTTTAGCTTCTTCTGTTTGCTGGTCTCTTCAGTGTCTAATTTCTGCCCTGAGTAAAGCAGGTGGTGATGGACAAGTTTTTAGGCCCACTTGTTCACTCGTTCTGTGGGGAGGGATGAACACTGCAAACAAATATTACTGGCGTGTGTGGGAGTGCTCCCAGTGTCTCAGGCACACAGGGTTTGCCCCTGCTCATGGCGTGTGTGCTTTCCCAGTCTATACTGTTCAGGCTCTTGGTTGCTCTGTGAGAACTGTCTGAGGCCGGCCCCAGTTTGCATGCACTTCCCAGGTCTAAGCCACTTAGGCTCAGGTAATTGGGTACTCCTCAAAGGTGCAGACTCAGTTGGGCTTGCATTTTTGTGCCCTTCCAATGTCCGAGCTGCTCAGTTGACCAGGTGTTTTGTTAGCATGGTCGCTCCTACTTATTGTCTCTGTCGTCCCTGCTACTCAGTTTTCTGCATGTACAATCAGCACACCTTCTCAGCAGGACATTGACCATCCAGAATCCTGAGAAGACTTGGTTAGCAATGAAGCCTGCTTGCAGTTAGGTAGATGATGCCCCTCTGGGGTCACAATTGCCCCCTTCCAGCTCTGGGTGCACTCGCTCCCCTGTCCCTGGCAGGGGATGGGCCAGTCCTCAGCCGGCTACCTTTGCTCAGTCCTTTGTTCTGTGAGCAGGCTGGGCGGTGTCTTAGTTTAGGGCTTTTCACTGGGGTAGCAATCCCAGGGTCTGGTTTGCTATCTCCAGTTAGTTCCCTCAGATTGCCCTCGGGGCATCCAGGCTCAGTCCTTACTCTAAACAATGCAGCCCGCACCTCCCTGCCCAGTCCCTGCTTGCTAGTGGTGGATGCGGGCATCTGCACTGGTACTCTTCTTGGAGTTACCATTGGGCATGTAATCTTTGTGTTTAAATTATTTATTTATTTTTCCTCCCACTTATGTTGCCCTCTGAGGTTCCAAGGCTCACCACAGACTCACCAGTGAGAGTGTTTTCTGGTGCTTGGAAGCTTCTCTATTTTTTAAGACTTCTTTCCCTGGACGGATCTCCATCCCTACCTATTTTGCCTCTCTTTTTTCTGTTTCATTTTTTCCTACCTCCTTTCAAAGACAATGGGCTGATTTTCTGGGTGCCTTATATCCTCTGCGTGCATTCAGAAGTAGTTTTGTGGAATTTACTCAGCGTTCAAATGTTCTTTTGATGAATTTGTTGAGGAGAAAGTGTTCTCCCTGTCCTATTTCTCTGCTATCTTAGGACTGTCCCTGAAATTACTCATAATTCCCATGAGATCAATAGGGCCCTGAAGACAATATTGCCTTGCTAGTGGGGAATAGTAAACCTGGTCTAAAGGCTGGTTTCATCTCAGCTTAAAAAAAAACTTTACAGCACGCCTTCAAAAATGCAATTGTTTCCAAGAAATTAACAGTGTTTTCAAACACTGAAAGGAATAATTTATAAAAATTAAAAAACATCCAACATCCAAAGGTAAAGTGACCATATTCATAACCCAATTTAAAATTTCCATATAAATTATGAAAGTATTTGTCCTAGTTTCATCTCAATATTGTAAGGTAATTATCCTCCGATTAAGATAAATAAATTTAAAATGAAAAAAAAGTCCAGATGCATAAAGAAGCAAGAAAATATCCATAATGAGGGCAAAATCAATTTGTAAAAACACAAGTAAAATATATATGACATAATTATCAGGGAAGGACATTAAAATGATTACTACATCAATAATCCTTATATTCATGAAGCTGAAGAATACTGAGTAATTAAGTAGTGACATGTAAAATACAAATGCAAAGACTGTGGGGAAAATTAATTGTGCATCAGAGACCTTTGAAATAACTTTATCAGTGTTAAAATATATGATGAAAGTTTTAAAGCCATTAAGACAGAAGCTCATTTAACTCAAGGACAAGAAATATGACAACTCTACAAAGGCACATCATAATTCATGGATTAATACAATCAACCAAAGAAATGTAACCAGAGGGAAAAACAGACAGAGTAGAACAAAAAATGGGGATGACAGCAGATGAGGCAAATGAAACAATGTTAGCCAGGGGACACTGGCACCACATCTTAATTGCTGAGAGAAATATAATTGACTCAGAATTCTATACTTGAGAAAAATACGTATCTCCTGGCTCTTTTCAACCAACCATAGCTCTTGTCCTACCTCCTGGGATCCTGGTCCTCTATCACTTGCAACCATGTTCCCATACACCAGGCCTCAATTATACCCAAAGAAATTCCTATTCAGAGTGGCCATCAGATCAGATCAGTCGCTCAGTCGTGTCCGACTCTTTGCGACCCCATGAACCACAGCACGCCAGGCCTCCCTGTCCATCACCAACTCCCGGAGGTCACTCAGACTCGCATCCATAGAGTCAGTGATGCCATCCAGCCATCTCATCCTCTGTCGTCCCCTTCTCCTCCTGCCCTCAATCCCTCCCAGCATCAGAGTCTTCTCCAATGAGTCAACTCTTCACATGAGGTGGCCAAAATACTGGAGTTTCAGCTTTAGCATCATTCCTTCTAAAGAAATTCCAGGATTGATCTCCTTCAGAATGGACTGGTTGGATCTTCTTGCAGTCCAAGGGACTCTCAAGAGTCTTCTCCAACACCACAGTTCAAAAGCATCAATTCTTCGGCGCTCAGCCTTCTTCACAGTCCAGCTCTCACATCCATACATGACCACAGGAAAGACCATAGCCTTGACTAGGCGAACCTTTGTTGGTAAAGTAATGTCTCTGCTTTTGAATATGCTATCTAGGTTGGTCATAACTTTCCTTCCAAGGAGTAAGCGTCTTTTAATTTCATGGCTGCAGTCACCATCTGCAGTGATTTTGGAGCCCAGAAAAACAAAGTCTGACACTGTTTCCACTGTTTCCCCATCTATTTCCCATGCAGTGATGGGACCAGATGCCATGATCTTCGTTTTCTGAATGTTGAGCTTTAAGCCAACCTTTTCACTCTCCACTTTCACTTTCATCAAGAGGCTTTTTAGCCCCTCTTCACTTTCTGCCATAAGAGTCGTGTCATCTGCATATCTGAGGTTATTGATATTTCTCCCGGCAATCTTGATTCCAACTTACGTTTCTTCCAGTCCAGCATTTCTCATGATGTACTCTGCATATAAGTTAAATAAACATGGTGACAATATGCAGCCTTGACGTACTCATTTTCCTATTTGGAACCAGTCTGATGTTCCATGACCAGTTCTAACTGTTGCTTCCTGACCTGCATACAGATTTCTCAAGAGGCAGATCATAATACACCCAGAAAGAGAAAGAACAGGCAGCTCCTTACTCTCCTCTCTTGTTTCTTCACTACATACATTCACTGAAAACCTGTGTAGCAAGTTTGTTACATACAAAAGTTCAAGTTGAAAACTTTCAAACATGTAAAAGTGCATTTGCATGTGCAATCACATCAGTTAGTTCACAGATCTCACACACATTGCAGTGGGCACATCTAAGACAAGTTGGTGTGCATTTGTGTACTTTACTGTATAGAACTATATGGAGTACAATAGTGCAAGACTTTTATTTCAAGCCCAAGCTGTCTGAAAGTAAGCATAAGTGCAGTGGTCATGTAGGTGGCACCACTATCCTATTTTTAAAGGTGTGCTTAGTTGCTCAGCTGTGTCTGAATTTTCAACATATGGACTGCAGTCTGCCAGGGTCCTCTTGCCATGGGGATTCTCCAGACAAGAACACTGGAGAGGGTTGCCATGCCCTATCCAGGTATGCAACATTTAAAATGTTTCTTTTATTGTTTGTGTTTGTTTTTTATGTATTATTTGTGTGAAAGGTATAATAAAGCTGTTAAACTACAGTAATATATGGCCAATTGTCTTAGTTGGCTACCTAAGTAACTTTGCTGAATTTATGAAGGAATTGGGATTTTTGAACCCCCACCCCCATCCTCCACCTTTCACATGTAGCTTGTTCTTATACAGAGGACTTACTGTTCTGCTAAAACCTATGGATCCAAAAGTGAACACATCCCTTCCAGGTCCAAGGAAGTCACATTGTTGTTTGAGATTTTGGAGGAAACGTGAGATCTCCATAATTCTAGCCATTTCAGTCTTTTCAAAAGACCTTGATCAGGACAAATAAATACTAAAGTAGAAATAGTCGTTGTGTTTCTACCCACTTCTAAAAAGTGTTGCTAAGTTCTCAATACTGGATCTTGTAATGCTGGTGGACTATTGGAGAAGTGATATGAACCGAAATAAGGAAGGTGAAAAAGGTAGGTCAGAATGTGAGGTAACAAGACAAGATATTTAGAAGCTGAGGAATTGAGAGAGATTTGGGACCTGAGTTGGAAAAGCAGTTTTCAAAACAAATTGGGTCATGTGGTATGTGTAATCCTCCCTTCATCCCTTTGAAGATTTCTACTGACCAGTCTGCCTTTATTTTCTGGAGCCCTCTTCAGATCCATCTAGCTGTTTCTGATTGTTGCTCCTTTCTCCTGGCTCCCACACTGTGGCCAGCCGTTCAGCCTATTCCATTCATTTTTTTGTTTTGTTTTTGTTGTTCTTTAAGGCATGTGCTGAAGGCTACCTACAAAATGATCAATTCTCTGATTCTCTTTCAAAACTAAAAATAGTGTGTTATATAGCCATGAGCCCAGTAGCTATAGGACTGCACTTTCTATGCACCTGTGCTCTTAGTCATGACTGGTGACTTAGAAATTCAAGGAGATCTGTAAGAGGGATTTCTTGGAAGACTGCATTCAAGGAGCTGATTTAGCTTAGAGATGGGACTCTTCCCTGCTATACTTTCTTCCTAACTGTTGTCTGGATTTTAGTTGTGATGGCTGGAACTCCTACAGTTGTATTGGACAATCATGTAACCTTGAAGATGGATACCACCCACGCTCTGGCTGGCCCACCTCCAGCTTTGTTTCAGAGGGAGAGAAAAAAATCAAGTTTATCTTGATAAAGTTATAGTTGTTTTAGTTTTTTGCAATGTGCATCCAAACTTAATCCTGATACTACTATGTGTTTAATATTATATAGCCTTATTATTTTGTTGAGTTTAGTGAATATATTTATATTTTACATTTCTCTAATTTTTTTATTTTATAAATTGATTCATCAACCATTATACCTAAATTGCATAAATGCAAAATTATGATTATAAGCCTGCTTTCCTTTGGATTTTGAATTTTTATATTTTCTTATCTTCTTTCCATTCTTGTTTTCTCCATATTTGTACAGCCTGGGCCATGTACTCTCTTATAACCTCATCCATATCCACATGTGCAGGCTAAAACAGACTGAGAGCTATGTGGGGAGAACCAAAGAAGAATGAATTACAGAGACATGAATGAAGGATGGTGGCCCTTTTTACTCATCATGAATGTGCTTCAGTAGGATCACATTCCCCTGTCATTCTGTGTGCCCACCACCCCCAGGTTTGCCATGACCATGGAAGATACTTCGGCCAGTGGAATTTGATTAGAGGTGATATGTCACTTCAAAATAGAAGTATTATTTTCTGTCTCACTAGCTGGAATGCAGATATAATGACAAGAGCTTGAGTTCGACAAAAGGTAAGTAGCACAGGTGGAAGATGTGACAAAAAAGAAGTGGACCCTCATCTCTGTGGAGAGACCTGCACTTACCTTATATGACAGAGAATTGAAATTGTTTTGTATTTAAGACAATGTTTTTTTAGGTTTTGATTACAGTCATTGAACCTGTAACCTAACACTCATAATAGAATAACTGGTCTTTGTGTTAGCCTTGTCTTGACATTAGGGTCTGAATGAGACAGTATCTATTGACATATACTTAGAAGTGAGTCAAGTGACAGCCCTGCCCCTGGAAGCTTTGTTCTAGTGTGGGATTCAGACATTGAAGCAAGAACAAAGCTACATGGCAGGAGAGATTCATGATCCTGTAGGAACCCTTGGGAGGGGAAACTCAATCAGTCCTAATCTCAGGAGTTTGCTTGAAGCTGGGACAATCCTCTCTCAGTCTCCTCATAAATAGGCCATGGTGCCAAGTTTCATGTACATGTGAGTTATTTCAAATTTCTTCCAGAGTTTTCCCTTTTGATCCCGTGCTTAAGTTGTGTGTTGGAGACCTGGTTTGGGAAGATTTCAAATGCTCCAGGGCAACTAAGCAGGTGACCATAGCTACTGAGCCTGAGTGACCTAGAGCCTGTGATCTATATCAAGAGAAGCACAGGATTGAAAAGCTAGTGCACTGCAAATACAGAGTAGCCCCTGCTCGCTGACAATATAGAAGTACTGAGCAACAATGAAGACTTGTTGCTGCTGCTAAGTCACTTTAGTCGTGTCCCACTCTGTGAGTCCCCATAGACAGCAGCCCACCAGGCTCCCCCATCCCTGGGATTCTCTAGGTAAGAACAGTGGAATGGGTTGCCATTTCCTTCTCCAATGCATGAAAGTGAAAAGTGAAAGTGAAGTCACTGAGTCATGTCTGATCCTCAGCGACCGCATGCACTGCAGCCTTCCAGCCTCCTCCATTCATGGGATTTTCCAGGCAAGAATACTGGAGTGGGTTGCCATTGCCTTCTCTGCAATGAAGACCTAGTGCAGGCAAAAAAAAAAAAAAAGATTCTCCCAGAGAAACCAGTGAGGTCTCAGGGGAAGCAGGACATGAAAAAGGATGAAACCAGTCTGGGTCTGATATCATGCAAGTGATGGAGAGGGAAGCTACAGCCTGTTTTCACAGGGAACTTGGGATATAAGTTGTGCCTCAAACTTGTCCCAACCCAAGGACGTGGAGCTGGGATTTCACTCTCCCACTAGTCCCTCCCTATCATCCTTCAACTAACACCAAACTCGTGTCTCCAAGCCCTTGCATTATATTCTTCAAAGACAAATCAAAGGTGACACTAGAAGCAAAAGACACAAAAGCTCAAGAAAATGCAACCTCGTAATGTCTAGATTTCTGCACCCTTTCTGCCATCTCCAACATCATATCTGAAATTCTGTGAGTCTAAAGAACTCCAAGGGTCTCTACAGGTAAGCATTATTTTAAATTCAGGTTTTAATTTATATAGGAGTGTGGTTGATTTGCAGCATTGTATTAATATTAGTTGTATGGGAAATTAATTTCCTTATACATACACATGTATCCATTGTTTCTTAGATTATTTTCCCATACAGGATATTACAGACTATTGAGCAGAATTATTGTGCTGTACAGTTGATAATCTATTAAATAAAGTAGTATACATATATTAATCTCAAACTCTCAATTTATCCCTCTCCCACCTTTACACATTTGTAACTATAATTATTGTTTTGATGGAGGGAAATATCTAGGCACTCTTCGTATCAAGGTCTGTGTTGTGAGAGTGCAGTTGCCAGGGAAAGCAAGCCTGAGAGAGATTCAGTTGAGATGATGCTGAATATTGAGAAGGACCTGGCCATGCGAAAAACTAGGAGAAAAACATTCTAGATAAGGGAAGTCAACCCTGCTAACGACCAAGGTAAACAAGTTTAACAAATGGCTACCCTTCCACTGCCAATCTTTCTTCCACGCTTGGAACTTGGCCTACAGGTCAACCACCATGACCACATCCCATGCTTCAGTTGTGAGTTAGCAGCAATGAGCCATGTCAGCCTTCACAAGAAGGGAGAACTGGGGCTATCACGAGGCTGAATATGCTCTGGACTCAGGGACATGTCCACAAACTGGTTATAACAAGGAGCATCAGGTGCCAGGGGCACCACCAATGCCTCTGACTATCTCCATGTACTTGTTCTCAGAAGTAGAAACACCAAGGAACTGATAGACCAAAGAAACAAGTAATGACTCTTGTTTCATCTTGCCCCGTGTGATTTCCATGGCCCTTTGACCACACTGCTCTCTGCCCAAAACTCTTTCATCTTTTGCTTCCTCAAAGGTGGCTTGTGAATAACATCAGCACCTGACTGTTAAGCTTGGTGGCTGGAACTCGAAACACAGTCAGTTGGGACCCAGAGATGTCCAGGCTTGTCCTGTGTTTCTGTCCTT
>SJYU01007793.1:0-80061 GCA_006410795.1 Tragelaphus strepsiceros
TGCTAAAGCTGAAACTCCAGTACTTTGGCAACCTCATGCGAAGAGTTGACTCATTGCAGAATACTATGATGCTGGGAGGGATTGGGGGCAAGAGGAGAAGGGGACGACAGAGGATGAGATGGCTGGATTGCATCACTGACTGGATGGATGTGTCTCAGTGACCTCCAGGAGTTGGTGATGGACAGGGAGGCCTGGCGTGCTGCAGTTCATGGGGTCGCAAAGAGTCGTACACAATTGAGCGACTGATCTGATGTGATCTGATCTGAACAGTTCAAATGATGTTATCACTTATTGAGAATGTAGACTGTGGATGAGGAGACCCGAGTTCGGTTTGATCTTGCTAAGTTTGAGAGGTCTATTAGAAATCTAAGTGGAGATGTAGATTAGGTAATGACAAACCTGAATCTGAAGTCAGGGGAGAGATCAGGCCTAGACGTATAAATTTGGAAGTCAGCAATACATTCCTATTATTTAAAACTACTGGCTTGGGTGAGATCATCAAAGACATGAGAATAGATCAAAAAAGAAAAAGAGTCCAAAGACTAAACCTTTGATTCTTCAGTGTTTTATCATTCACAGTCTTTAAAATAGATGACCTTGGTCTCGAAGAAAATAAAATTGCCATAAAAAGCTTTTCTCTGTTATCATCTAATTTTTTTTATTGCATGAGAAAAATTTCTCTTCTCCTTTCTTATTGTAAACATACTTTTTAATAATAATTTAGATCAGTATATGCTCATATTTTTCTTGTCTTTTTTCATTTTATATTGATTCTTTCCTCAATTAATATAACATGTATGTGTATCACAGATTCACTTTGCTGTACAGCAGAAACTAACACAACATTGTGAATCAACTATACTCCAATAAAAATTAATGTTAAAAATAGCACATGACATTCATTTTCAGGATCAGTACATAAATCATTTCTTAGTCCTTGTGTACTTGAGAGTGTCTTTTCCTGAACACATGTGTTATATGTAATCCTGGTTATATGTCATCCACTGAATATGTAATCCTGGTACTTAGCATTTACTAGCCTTCTGGCATTAACTGTTAAAAGTAGAGATCTTGTGTTTGTTGGCCTCTCTTTACCTTTTTGGTTGTGATTATAGGTGTTGGCCTTTCTTTCCTGGGGTTATTTCTTCATTAAATCGAAGAAAGTTACCACATTTTATTGAGGTCTTGATTTCTGTAATTTTTTTTCAGATTTTAGTATTAGTGTTACATTTTCTCCATAAAATAAATTGAAGAACTTCCCCAATTTTTTATGGGTTAAAATAGTTTAATAAATATTGAATATGAATGATAGAATTTTAATGATTTTCCAAACTCTTTTATGGTATCTGGACCTTTTCAGATCTTCCAATTATTCACAAGTCATTTTTATTTGCAAAAGTAAATAAAAGTCTTATATTTTATTAAATATAAAGTAAATAAAAGTCTTATATTTTATTAGAAAGTTACATGTTTTCTCCAGGTTTTTAAACATGGTTCCACAGAGTTGGATGTTATATTCTTTTAAAAAATATATACATTTGTTTATTTATTCTAAATTTTTACTGGAGTATAGTTGCTTTACAATGTTATGTTAATTTCTACTGTATAGCAAAGTGAATCAGTTATATGTATACATAAAAGTGTTCATCTCTTGTTTGTGTCCAGGTCTTTGTGACCACATAAAGTGTAGCTTGCCAGGCTTCTCTGTCTAAGGAACTCTCCAGGCAAGAATACTGGAGTGGGTACCCATTCCCTTCTCCGAGTATCTTCCCAACCCAGGGATTGAACGTAGTTCTCCTTCGTTGCAGGCTGATTCATTACTGTCTTAGTCATTAGGGAAGCCCACACATTTACACATATCCCTTCTGTTTGGATTTCCTTCACATTCAGGTCAGCACAGAGCACTGAGTAGCGTTCCCTGAGCTATCTAGTAGGTTCCCATTCGTTATTTATTTTATACATTGTAGCAATAGTGTATATATGTCAATCCCAATCTCCCAATTCATGCCATCCCCCTCCTTTCCCCTTGGTATACATATGGTTGTTTTCTATGTCTGTTTCTCTCTTTCTGCTTTGAAAATAAGATCGTCTGTACTATGGTTTTTCCAGTAGTCATGTATGGATGTGAGAGTTGGACTGTGAAGAAAGCTGAGTGCCGAAGAATTGATGCTTTTGAACTGTGGTGTTGGAGAAGACTCTTGAGAGTCCCTTGGACTGCAAGAAGATCCAACCAGTCCATTCTGAAGGAGATCAGCCCTGGGATTTCTTTGGAAGGACTGATGCTAAAGCTGAAACTCCAGTACTTTGGCCACTTCGTGCAAAGAGTTGACTCATTGGAAAATACTCTGATGCTGGGAGGGATTGGGGGCAGGAGGAGAAGGGGACGACAGAGGATGAGATGGCTGGATGGCATCACCGACTAGATGGACGTGAGTTTGAGTGAACTCCGGGAGTTGGTGATGGACAGGGAGGCCTGGCGTGCTGAGATTCATGGAGTCACAAAGAGTTGGACACGACTGAGTGACTGAACTGAACTGATGCTGTTTTTTCCCTAGATTCCATATTCGTGTGTTAGTACACAGTATTTGTTTTTTTCTCTCTATGACTTACTTCACTCTGTATGACAGTCTCTAGGTTCGTTCATATTTCTACAAATGACCCAGTTTCATTACATTTTATGGCTGATTAATGTTTTATTGTATATGTGATCACATCTTCTTTAGCCATTCCTTTGTTGATGAACATTTAGGTTGTTTCCATGTCCTGGTATTTCTAAATAGTGGTGCAGTGAACACTGAGGTGCATGTGGTTTTTGAATTATGCATGTTATATTCTTTTCTAATGTTCAAAATTCTTCATCTCATTTTCTTTCTTTAAGTTTTATATTTTCACTCTATCCTTCCCCCTTAAACAAAATTGCTTGGATTTTTTCTTCCATTGTTCTTTCAACCAGTTTTAGGAGTTATTAATCTTCTCTAACATTTCTGGGTTTAATTGTGGCATTTGTTTTTATTAATTCTCTTCTACTACTTTCTTTTGAATCCTTTTGTCCCTTTATCAAGTTTTTAAATTGAATACTAAGCTCCTTTGTTACTTTTATTAATATGCATTATTTTAAATAAACATTTTATTTTTAATTTTAGATGAATATTTAAATAACATTTACTAAAATTTTCCTTTGATCAGAAATTTAGCTATTTCATATAGGCTATAATATGACACATACTTTTTCTTTCTAGAGACTGTTATTTCAATTTTTACTTCTTTTTGAATCATGGCTTGGTAGAACTACTTTTC
Source organism: Tragelaphus strepsiceros (assembly GCA_006410795.1). Lineage (NCBI taxonomy): Eukaryota > Metazoa > Chordata > Mammalia > Artiodactyla > Bovidae > Tragelaphus > Tragelaphus strepsiceros. The sequence goes on from SJYU01007793.1 coordinate 3,298, forward strand.
TGAATTTCTAATGAGTTTAAATATTTATGCCATCTTAATTTCTAATTGGATTGAAACAGTATAAAATCTGTCCTCTGAGAGTCATTAAAATTTGTTTTATGACAGTTACATGGTAGGTTTTTGTAAATATTCTATGGACATATGAAACAAATTTACATTCTTGTTTGTAAAGATGTAAATTTCTTTCCCTCTTTCCTTCTCTCTCTACACACACACACACACACACACACGCACACACACACACACACACACACACATGAGTTGCATGTGCATGAAACAGTTTGTTAGTTGTATCATGCTGTTCCCTGCCCTTATATACTTTTGCCCACCAGATCTGTTTGACTATGTGTTCTTTGTGCAGACAACTAATAGAAAAAGAGGTAAAAGTTATGGACAGGCGTTTTCACAGGAAAATAGCTCTGAAACTGATAACAATCTAGAGAATGGTCACCATCTTCAGGATTGCTGTTTGTTGTTTTAGTGCTAAATCATCTCTGACTCTCTGTGACCCCACGCACTGTAGCCCACCAGGCTCCTCTGTCCATGGGATTTCCCAGGCAAGAGTACTGGAAGATCCTTCTCCAGGGGATCTTCCCAACCCAGGGATTGAATCTAAGTCTCCTGGATCAGCCCCAGCTGATCCAGGGATTTCGAAGTGAGGACGGCGTTGGCGGGGGTCAGGACACAATTGCTTAAATAAATATTAATTAAAGATACAAAGAGTAATAGAATGAGGATAGCTCAGTATAAAAATTCAGTGGAGAATAGAGGCTGAGTAGCTTGGTTTACGCTGGAGACCAATAAAACTTCAAGACAAGAAGTTTGCACCACTTACGTAGGCCACAGGCATCCTTCCGTGCTCCCGAAGGAGAGGAGACACTGAGGCCTCCCCCGTCGGATCTTAGAAGCCCAGGCATAATTAGTAAGCATGGTGGGTTCCACGCTCCAGATGGAGACTCAACCAGAATTTGAGAGAGAGAGCGACATGGGGAGACCAGTCTTTCAAGGAACTGATCCCAAATCTTTATTTTCCATGGTCTACTTTTATACACTGAGATGTTATACAAAAGTCACGTGGGGTCAACAGTCTTGACTTTTATCAAAGTCAGGTGTTTCATACAAATATATACAGAGGTCTTAGGGGTGTTACATCATCTTCTGGCCAGGGGACCTGCTGACAATTTATGACCCTCTCCTTGTGACAGCAGTCAATCAACAAGAACACTTATTTCTCCAGGGGTGATTATTCTTAAAACAGACTCCACCAGATAAATCTACATTCCTATAGGGTGAGGGTGGGTTTTAATTAAAGAAAGAACTTACTTAGCCTAAGGTCTAACGTGATTAATATCAAAGGTTAATACCTATTTCTTCTATATAGTCATTAATGTGTGTAAGGGTAGGCAATGTGGAGACTTAGCAGCAAACATTGGCTCAACAAATGAAAAACCCTTCATCAATACAATTTCTAATCAGCCCACTATTAGTTTGTTTTTAGAAGGTTAAAAGTATCTCATGCCTCCCACTATTGGGAGGCTGTGAGTAATCACATGTGGCCGGACAAGCCTGTCAGGTAGGCTAGAGAACCTTCAGAGGAGTTTGTAGGTTAAAACACTCCTGTCACACCCAGGAATTTTTATTAGCTGGAGCTGTAAGTTAACTCTTTTTTCAGAGAGAGGTAGTGGGGGACAGCTCCCCTGTAAAGTCAGAGGTGTAGGTGAGAGCACAAAGTAGTAAAGTAGGCAGGCTCTGGTTATAGGGGTAGATGCTTGAGGATATCCAGGGGGACTCCTGAGGCTAGATCCCACCTTTGCGTATGTCAAGCCTCCTTCCTCATGACCTTTGCCATGGGCGGAGGTCCTCTCGCCGGCTCCCAGCAGGCAGATTCTTTACCATTGAGCCACCTAGGAAGCCCATCTTTAGGACTGGGTAAATACAAATCAAAATGACTTATTTAATACCCATTTGATAGGCAGAATTTTTTTTTTAATTCCACATTATCAAGTGTTAGAGAGGATGTAGACAGAATCATTTCTTATACAGTGTTTTATGCTTTGAAAAATAGCTTGTCATCATCTAAAGTTAAATAGTCCCATACCTTATATGCCTAGATATGTATACTCAAGAGACACTATTGTCATATCCACAGCAAGTGACATGTACAAGAATGTTTATAGTGACACTAGTTACAACAAACCAAAAAACTATAAAACCCCAAAGTCATCAGTGGAAGAATAGACATGAATTATGATTCAGTGCAATATTCTACCGCAATCAATTCTGCAAGGTCCAACAAAGTGAATCTATCTTAATAATACAATTTCAGTAAATAAGTAATCCCCAAAGATTTCATAAATAAAATTCTTTGCTAGAAAATTAAGAGTGAGTGTGTGGGACTTAAGAACATATGGGTGGAATGAACTTAGATGGAAAGGAAAGCGAGTGTGTGATGAATTCAGGACTCACAGTGATATTTATACCAGGTCAGGTGAAATGGGAAGGTAGGACAGGGAAGGGATGAGATGGTTAGATATACACCACAACTGCTTTCTTACCAACTCTTTTGGGTGGGTTTTCTTAAGTGTTTGTAGCATAAGTAAAAATAATGGATGAAATATTCAACTAGCTTAATAAAAGTAAGCTATGGATGGACCAGTGAGAATGTATCATGAACTAGGAATTACGAATAATCCACTTTTCTGAGCACAAGCTCAAATAAAAATAATGAATTCAGCATATAAAAAAATCAACATATGGTTTCCCTCTTTGACTTATTAATTAACTTAAAATAGCACCTTATCTAAGTATCCACACTAACTTCTTTTGTTTGTTCACATTTGTCCGGTACCTCTTTACCCACCTCTCTATTTTTGGTGTTCTTTTACAAAATTGTTTTAAATGTTTCTCTTGTAACATAATGTTTCTCAGACTTTTATGTGCATATGAATTGCATAATGGAGATTCTTTTTAAGCTACAGTTTTTGTTTAGTGGGTCTGGGGTTGGACTTGAGAGTTTGCATTTCTCATTCAGGTGATGTTCTACACACTTGGGGGTAACAAAGCTGTTACAAATGAGCTTTGGCTTTTTGTTGTTATATTTTTCCTTTAGGCTTGAAGGAGAGTTTCAGCCTCTTTATTGAACAAGAGACTTCAACATATTCACATTTAGCAAAAACAATGAATAATTTGGCTTAAACCTTTCCATTCTACTTTATTTAGCATAATTTAGCATTTTACTTTTTGTGTTATTAATAGTTGAGTCAAGTTACTATTTATTTACTTATTCTCTTGTTTGGAAGTTCTAAAGTCATTTTCTGTTCAACTCATGGTATTCTTTTTTTTCATTCTTAAATACCTGCAATTTATTACTTCATCAAATACTAATGAATGACTACAATTAGTTGGTGAGTACATTTCTTTACTATTCGTTGAAAACAAAATGCCAACTATTTCTTCCTTTTAGGAAGAATCCATCCACTGATTATTTCACCTCAATGAAGTGAGATCTTTAGATCATTTTTTCCTCTCTTCCCCAACAAGGGGAAATCTTTATAATTCATTTGCCTGTCCCTGTGATCTATAACTTCCAAGTATTGCTGACGTAGTGGTATACCTTTCATTTCAAGCCATTTTTAGGTTTCCCTTGCAGCATGTGCCTTCTATTCTGAGAATTCTAGTGTCACAGTGAAGCTGCTCATCATTCATCACTGTCATTAGACTTTTAGATTCAATTATATATATTGTAAGTTTCATCCCTCACTTCTTTTCCTCTCCTTTTCATCTCTCCCAGCTTAACTTCTTTCTTGGAATTTATTAATTGTTTAAAGTCCTTTTTTCATTAATATTTCTGATAGATACATGAGTGACATATCTTCTACATTCTTGTATATTTTATTCTCATGGATGACTGCTATCTTGGCTGGATACAGAAATCTTGGGTTGCATCTACTAACTTTTAAAATTCAACACTTACAAAGGAATTCCCCAGTGGTCCAGTGCTAGGACTCTGTGCTCTTATTGCCAATGGTCAGGAAACTAAAATCCCACCAGCCACACCATGAAACCAAAAAATAAACAATTAAAATTCAACACTTGCATTTCAAACTCTAGAAAGCGTCTGTGCTTTAATTTACTCTCCATTACCATTATCTTCATGTTATATTCAAATTGCCATTTCTCACCTCCAAGATTTTTTCTTCACTAGGAAGGAGTTTGTTCAGGGTGCTTGGCTTATTATTCTTCTCTTTAGATATCTGTTTTATTCTTTTCCTTTTATGTCATTGCTCTATTAGATCTTGGGGCTCAGGTTCAGACACTATGCACTCTCCATGGGGTCAGTGCTGGTCAATGAGGCTAAAATAGTGATGTCATCCCTACAGACTAGGGCCAGTATTACAATGGCTAGCATGTCACCTCTCCATTTCTCAGCTCCAAAGGCTAGTGCTCTTTGAACTTAAATGCCAGATACTGCCACAGCCTCTCAGGAGCTGGGTAGACCAGATGGTCCCAACACCACTTGCTTATGTTTGCTGTGTTCTTTCACTTGTGGGTTCATTCTACAGAAAGACTAAGCTCTACAAAGACAGTAATCTGACAATTCTACTATGATTGATCACTTTCATATGATCATCCACACCAAGATCCCTACTGTTTTCAATCTAGAGATTGTAAGATCCAGACATCAGGAATTATTGTCAATCAGATTGGCCAGTTATCGGATTACATTAAATTATGTCCCATATCCAGGCACTCAGGGTTCTAACATGGTATCAGCATGGAATAGAGTTTTGATAAGATATTTTTCTAAAGGAGGGCCTATGTTGGTTTCTTAGAGATTAAAACCAAGAAAGCATGTCAAATTGAAAAAAAAAATAATAGAGGTTAACTGTAACATTTGGCCAAAAAAAATCAACTCTTATTCTTCTGTTTCTAAAGTAGTAGCTGCTGCTGCTGCTGCTGCTGCTAAGTCATTTCAGTCGTGTCTGACTCTGTGTGACCCCAGAGATGGCAGCCCACCAGGCTCCCCCGTCTCTGGGATTCTCCAGGCAAGAACACTGGAGTGAGTTTCCATTTCCTTCTCCAATGCATCAAAGTTAAAGTAGTAGCTAGTGAAAGGTAATGGTTTCTCTATTTTCAACAGAAAAGTCTGTATTGATCATCTTGATAGGAAGTTATGGTTAAAACAGTTTTGTAATGAAAAACAATCTTATTTGCCTGAGCAAATTGATTAACTCATTGATTAACTTATTGTGGCTTTAACTGCACACCTATTTAGTATCTGTTTTGAGTCTGCTGCAGTAATAGCTTGGATTTAACACATATGTCCACCCTCTGGACAGAGTTTCTTAATTTGAACAGTTAAGGATGTTGGTATAATTTTGGCTCTCATCACTCAGACTTCATAAGTCTTTGTATTTTGCCACTCTCAATATTTATATGGTATCCAGTGACTGATTGATCTTCTATAGGATGCTATGGTCATTCACATTTGCTTATCATAGGCACATAGAGGGCAATCCCCAGATTTATGGCTGCCAATAAAAGTTCTTACCAAAAGTAAAATTTCTTTTTTTCTGTGTGCTAATTTCTAATAACTCTTGTGCATGAGAGCAATTACTGACAAAAGTCAGCTTCTGTTAATAGAGTTTATCACACTTCATCATATATCCTTTACCGCTGGAAGCATTTTGACAAGCCCAGGGTTAATTAAAACCAAGAAGACAATAAAATACACCTAATCAAACATTACAGGTACAGAAATCAATTAGCAGATTTATAGTACTTTGGAGGTTTCCATAATGTATAAAATTCAAAGAAACTGTCGTTTCCATTTCCTCAAGACAGTGTAATTAAATTTCTAATTGAAATTATTTTTCAGTAGGTACTGTACAATTCACCCAAGTTTGATTTGCATTAAAGTGGGGTCTACAGAGGTTGAAAGAGCCTAAGAAATTCAAAAGATCATTGAATCATTTCCACTACTGTTATTTTGTCTACCTGAATGTTGGGAAAGTTGTACTGGATTAAAAAAGGGAGGAGGGGCACTAGCACTTTGCATGATAAAGAGAATAAGTGAAGTCATCTTATATATCAAGGATCTCTGTCCTTACACAATGTAAAAAAAGAAAAAAAAAAACCAAAAACAACCCCACCTAAGAGAATGCATATAATTCACTAGATTTGTCAGCATTGTTAAATAATAAATCTGACTTATCTGTTTTCTCTAACTTGACTGATTATTTTGACTGGATTGATTGCAACGATTTGTTGCTTTGGTATCATGTAGATATGGCTTTAAATAAATCACAGATTTTTGCAGTTTGATTATCCAACCAGCTAAGTTAAATGGTGGTGCTGACTGCTTTACCTGGAACACAATGTCTCAATGGGGAGTGGGCAGGGGGATCAGGTAGGTGATATGTATTTGCTGCATGTCTGCAAGACTGTGTTCAAGCTCCTTGTGGACTGCTGACTGATGGTCATATTTTCCCTCCCTGTCTGGGGACCTGTCCTTTAGCCGCTTGTCAGTGTTGTTAACAAAATATCTTACCACTAGCTAAACATAGAGGAGAAGGCAATGGCAACCCACTCCAGTACTCTTGCCTGGAAAACCCATGGATGGAGGGGCCTGGTAGGCTGCATTCCATGGGGTCGCTAGGAGTCGGATACGACTGAAGCAACTTAGCAGCAGCAGCAGCAGCTAAACATAGAAATGACCATATTCTTTACCCTTGATTCGAAATTAACCCTGTTTAGAAATTTATGTTTAATGGAAATTTGATTTAAAAATAAAAAGCTTTTTTTTCTTTAAGTAAATACTATCCCCAAATGTAATTATTATGTTAACAACAGCAATATAAGTAACTTGTACTTATTTTCTGAATTCAGAACAAAACCATACCTATTTTTAGGGCTTTACTTTTAAACCGTGAACAAATCGTTACTTTGCTTTCATAGAATGATTGCTATAGAACAAGCCTCAGTAGTAAAATAAAGCTTTAAATATTTCTTTTGATTTGTGGGGTTGTGCCCATATAATGTCAAGAAAAGCTAGATAATTTGAACAATTTTATGGAAAAAATCAGTTGAAATATTTTTGTGGTTAATATAGACAACAGCTAATTATATATTTTTCTGTTAAAAGTTAAGATATATTGTTGACAAACTAAAACAGATGAAAAAGCTGAATGTACATAAACCAATTTTAGTCAAGTAAAGGCAGAATTAATAGTATTTTCATAAATAAAGCCTAGTGCTTTTTCTTCTTGCCTAATGCTACCTGTCTTCTGGCCAGTTCATGATTTTCAACAACTTCATTTGAGTGTTAATGTGTATTCAACTGATATGAAAAAGGCAATGATCCCATGGCGGCTGACTTACACTGCAACATATTGCTAAGTTTAGGGTGGTGCTGTTTTCTTCTGCTGTCGATCAGTGGACGATGCATCAAGAACAAACCTAAGGCCAAAATTAGATTTTTAAGCTTGAGCCCTCCTAGTTGTTTTCCTATACAGTCATCTCTCAGTATATGCAGGGGATAGTTTCCGGGAGCCCATCAAAATCCATGGATACTCAAGTTCCTTTTAGGAAAAAGATAGTATAATAAATACAGCTGGTTCTCTGTATCCATAGGTTTCACTTGCACAGATGAGAAAAACTATCTTGGAACCTTTCTCAGTTCTTCACTGGCTCTTTTTCCTTCTTCTATTCCTTAACTGTGAACATTTATTTAAGACAGTCTTCAATTCTTATTCTTACTTTTTTATACTCTGTTGATCTGAGAATTCTTTTATTCTGTGGTTTCAACAAGCTTTATTTTGCAGATAACAAATTTCTATTTCCTATTCTTAAGCTTTGGTCCTGCTATACCACCAGCTGCCTAACAGACTTTCTGCTCTGGTTTAGTATTTTCTAAAACCCCCAAATGAACATCCCTTTTCCAACTCACTACTTCTGTTATTGGTGCCTCCATCCTTAAGACAATGGTTAGATATGATTTTTAAGGTAAATAGGCAAAAAAGGTACAATGATTTAAATGTAACTGAACTTTTCTCTTTATACAACAGCACATAGTGGAGAACAAGTCTGCAGGTAACCTTTCTCTAAGATGTGATTTTGGGGCCTTGAGGCTTGTTTCCATTGCTAAGAGATGAATTTTGTATGCAGGGGTGTTATGGATGGGACTACCCTGACTTTAAAGCACTGCATAATCTCTGATCTCTTAACTGCTAGATCTAAGTGTGATGGCCACACTTACCTGCCAGGGAAACTGGAAAATGTAGCCTAGGAAGAAGAATTTTCCCAGGAAGAAGAAAAAATAAAGCAAATGGATTTTGATGTGAAGCCCATAGTCTCTGCCACACCCACCTAAATTAAAAATTGTAGATTTAAACTCTATTTTATGCCCCTTATCACGTCTAAGACTAAGTCCTGTTATACTCTCATTTAAATGTTCTTTTGTTACATTATCCATCTAATCCTATCTCATGATATAGACCATGAGTAGGAGCTTGGCTCCTATCACCTCAAATCTGAATTATTATGTTAGTTTTCTAGGTAATCTGCACAACTACAGCTTCTTTTCCTTCAATCCATCAAACAAAGCCTTTTCACATTCATTTTCCTTATGTACAACTTTCATTGCTTCATGTCACAGTTCAAAACTTTCAACAGCTCTCTTGTCTAACAGATCAAATCATATCTTCCTGCTTTCCTTTGAAGAACTGATGTAAATTAGAAATATCTCTTTCCTACAATAGCCAATCTTGGTCACCTACTTTTTAAAGCTTTTGCAGTATTTGTCTATGCCTCTCAGTTTAGATATGATATGAACTTGTGTTATTTAATATTACTTGTGCTATTTAATATTACTTCATGTGTTTTAGAACTGTCTTCCCTACTACATTTAAAGCTTCTTGAGAAAAAAGAGGATATCTGGTATTCTTTTGTTTTAGACTCTCCTAAGTTGGAATCAAGATTGCTGGGAGAAATATCAATAACCTCAGATATGCAGATGACACCACCCTTATGGCAGAAGGTGAAGAGGAACTAAAAAGCCTCTTGATGAAAGTGAAAGTGGAGAGTGAAAAGGTTGGCTTAAAGNAACAAAGGTTCGCCTAGTTAAGGCTATGGTCTTTCCTGTGGTCATGTATGGATGTGAGAGCTGGACTGTGAAGAAGGCTGAGTGCCGAAGAATTGATGCTTTTGAACTGTGGTGTTGGAGAAGACTCTTGAGAGTCCCTTGGACTGCAAGGAGATCCAACGAGTCCATTCTGAAGGAGATCAGCCCTGGGATTTCTTTGGAAGGAATGATGCTAAAGCCATCTGAAAGAGACTAGCTTACTAAAGAGCTTCCTTGGTGGCTTAGATGGTAAAGTGTCTGCCCGCAGTGCGGGAGACCCAGGTTCGATCCTTGGATTGGGAGGATCCCCTGGAGAAGGAAATGGCAACCCACTCCAGTATTCTTGCCTGGAGAATCCCACGGAAGGAGGAGACTGGTAGGCTACAATCCATGGGGTCCCAAAGAGTCAGACACGACTGAGCTACTTTACTTCCACTTTCACTTTGGGAAGATCTAGAGAAGGAAATGGCAACCCACTCCAGTATTCTTGCATGGAGAATCCCATGGACAGAGGAGCCTCGTAGGCTACAGTCCATGGGGTCCCAAAGAGTTGGACACGACTGAGTGACTTCACTTTTACTTTTCATTTTCATGCATTGGAGAAGGAAATGGCAACCCACTCTGGTGTTCTTGCCTGGAGAATCCCAGGGACGGGGGAGCCTGGTGGGCTGCCGTCTATGGGGTCGTACAGAGTCGGACACGACTGAAGCGACTTAGCAGCAGCAGCAGCAGCAGCTTTGAGAAGGAATTTGTTATTATACTAATTTTATGAAATTTTACTCTTGAACTGTGCCCAGATCTTTGTTACAAACTGCCATTTGTTCATGGAAATCAATGCTTAATTTTAATTAGTGACAAAGTCTCTCAGCATAACTAGATATAAACTAGACATTTATTTATAAACTTGGGGAAACTGATTTCAATTAATTCTTTCTTTCATAATTTAACGAGTTTAATCAGTTTAAATTCTGGTCCCTGTCCTGAAGTGACTCATGGACTGGAAGGGAATAAGGATTTATACACTTTGTATAGACAGAATTCTGAGATGGCCCTCCAGATCCCTGCCCTCTGGTGTGCTTGCCCTGTATAGCTTCTTGTGAGTGTGAGCAGAGTCTATAAATATGATGTGATATCACTTCCATAATTATGTTACATTATATCAACAAAAAGAATTGTGTATATATATAATTAAAAGTCCTTAATCAATTGACTTTGAGTCAATGAAATGAAAGATTATCTTTGGTGAATCTGACCTAGTCAGATAAGCCCTTAAAAAAGAGGCAGGAGGCAGCACTCCTGAGGGCCTGGAGAAAAGCAAAAGCCATGCTGTAGCCTGACTGTGGCCACACAGAGGGGACCCCCGGGGGCAGTTTCTAAGGGCTGAGTGAGGCCTCCCATGAAGGAACAAAAAGAGGGGGGAGACTGAAGTTCTACAACCATAAGTAACTGAATTCTGCTAACGACCTAAATGAGCTTGAAATAGGATGAGAATGCAGCCGTGCTGACACCTTGATCTTGGCCTTGTGAAACACTGAGCCATGTGAAACACTGAGATTATTATTTTTCTGACCTTGAGTCTCAAAGAAATGTGGACTGACTTGCCCTGGTCTATTTTCAAAGACTTGTTCAGAAGACCGTTCTACCCAGTTATCGGTATTTTATGAGTAGGCCACTCCTTCACTCTTACTTGCTTTAGCATGTATATTGTGCTGACTTAACATTATGTCCTAGAATCCATTGGGTTAAATAATCCAAGAGTTGTTGGAGGAAGGCCAAGTAGTCTTTTTCTCTTTAAGAGGAGAGTGGTTTAAAGGAGGCTACTACTTAGTAAAGTCATCACTGTACTGCAAAACAGGCATGTTTCCAAAGGGCATCAACAACACTAATGAGAAAACTGGAGTGAAAAAAAGAGAAAATGAAGAATTCATTTCATCATAGGCAGTCCTGGAGTGCTAGTTGAGATACAGAATCGCCACTGACTGATTGGCCCTGTGAAGTTCTCTAAGCCTCAGTTTTCTTATCAATAAAATGGGAAATGAACTAGATAATCTTTGAGTTCTCTTTCAACTTTGGTGTCAATGATTCACCTTTTCAATGATAAAATGGAGGGAAAAGGCAATAGATCTGTGGAAAATGTAGTACACTCAACATTTGTATGAGGATAGTGATGAATAATTATATACTTTGAAGACCAATTCCCATGTGGAGCAGCATATCAGCAGTTCTCTGTCTTCCCACTGTTCAAATTCCTTAATCTGAAATGCTGAGCTCCTCTGCTCACTTCCTCTAGTCTTTTATATTCTTAAATTCATTATTTCCTTTATTCTTTATGCTTTCTTCATATTGAGCTGTTATCTCTCTCTCTCTCTCTCTCCACACACACCTATTCTATACTTTTCCATCTGTGCTCGGCTTTTGTGGTACTCATAACTGGATTACTTTCAGTTCAATTCAGTTCAGTCACTCAGTCGGGTCCGACTCTTTGTGACCCCATGAATTGCAGCAGGCCAGGCCTCCCTATCCATCACCAACTCCCAGAGTTCACTCAGACTCACGTCCATCAAGTCAGTGATGCCATCCAGCCATCTCATCCTCTGTCGTCCCCTTTTCCTCCTGCCCCTAATACCTCCCAGCATCAGAGTCTTTTCCAATGAGTCAACTCTTCCCATGAGGTGGACAAAGTACTGGAGTTTCAGCTTCAGCATGATTCCTTCCAAAGAAATCCCAGGGCTGATCTCCTTCAGAATGGACTGGCTGGATCTCCTTGCAGCCCAAGGGACTCTCAAGAATTTTCTCCAACACCACAGTTCAAAAGCATCAATTCTTCGGCACTCAGCCTTCTTCACAGTCCAACTCTCACATCCATATGTGACCGCAGGAAAAACCATAGCCTTGACTAGACAGACCTTTGTTGGCAAAGTAATGTCTCTGCTTTTCAATATGCTATCTAGGTTGGTCATAATTTTTCTTCCAAGGAGTAAAAGTCTTTTAATTTCATGGCTGCAATCACCCTCTGCAGTGATTTTGGAGCCCCCCAGAATAAAGTCTGACACTGTTTCCACTGTTGCTTCATTTATTTCCCATGAAGTGATGGGACCAGATGCCATGATCTTTGTTTTCTGAATGTTGAGCTTTAAGCCAACTTTTTCACTCTCCTCTTTCACTTTCATCAAGAGGCTTTTGAGTTCCTCTTCACTTTCTGCCATAAGGGTGGTGTCATCTGCATATCTGAGGTTATTGATATTTCTCCCGGCAATCTTGATTCCAACTTGTGTTTCTTCCAGTCCAGCATTTCTCATGATGTACTCTGCATATAAGTTAAATAAACAGGGTGACAATATACAGCCTTGACATACTCCTTTTCCTATTTGGAACCAGTCTATTGTTCCATGTCCAGTTCTAACTGTTGCTTCCTGACCTGCATATAGGTTTCTCAAGAGGTAGGTCAGGTGGTCGAGTATTCCCATCTCTTTCAGAATTTTCCACAGTTTATTGTGATCCACACAGTCAAAGGCTTTGGCATAGTCAATAAAGCAGAAATAGATGTTTTTCTGGAACTTTTTTCCATGATCCAGCAGATGTTGGCAATTTGATCTCTGGTTGCTCTGCCTTTTCTAAAACCAGCTTGAACATCAGGAAGTTCATGGTTCACATATTGCTGAAGCCTGGCTTGGAGAATTTTGAGCATTACTTTACTAGTTTGTGAGATGAGTGCAATTGTGCAGTAGTTTGAGCATTCTTTGGCATTGCCTTTCTTTGGAATTGGGATGAAAACTGACCTTTTCCAGTCTTGTGGCCACTGCTGAGTTTTACAAATTTGTGGGCATATTGAATGCAGTAGTTTTACAGCATCATCTTTCAGGATTTGAAATAGCTCAACTGGAATTCCATCAACTCCACTAGCTTTCTTCATAGTGATGCTTTCTAAGGCCCACTTGACTTCACATTCCAGGATGTCTGGCTCTAGGTCAGTGATCACACCATTGTGATGATCTGGGTCGTGAAGATCTTTTTGTACAGTTCTTCTGTGTATTCTTGCCACCTCTTCTTAATATCTTCTGCTTCTGTTAGGTCCATACCATGTCTGTCAGGTCCATACGATTTCTGTCCTTTATCGAGCCCATCTTTGCATGAAGTGTTTCCTTGGTATCTCTAATTTTCTTGAAGTGAACTCTCTCTAGTCTTTCCCATTCTGTTGTTTTCCTCTATTTCTGTGCATTGATCCCTGAGGAGGGCTTTCTTATCTCTCCTTGCTATTCTTTGGAACTCTGCATTCAGATGTTTATATTTTTCCTTTTCTTCTTTGCTTTTCGCTTCTCTTCTTTTCACAGCTAGGCCTCCTCAGACAGCCATTTTGCTTTTTTGCATTTCTTTTCCATGGGGATGATCTTGATCCCTGTCTCCTGTACAATGTCACGAATCTCCGTCCATAGTTCATCAGGCACTCTATCTATCAGATCTAGTCCCTTAAATCTATTTCTCACTTCCACTGTATAATCATAAGGAATTTGATTTAGTAGTGGTTTTCCCTACTTTCTTCAATTTAAGTCTGAATTTGGCAATAAGGAGTTCATGATCTGAGCCACGGTCAGCTCCTTGTCTTGTTTTTGCTGACTGTATAGAGCTTCTCCATCTTTGGCTGCAAAGAATATAATCAGTCTAATTTGGTGTTGACCATCTGGTGATGTCCATGTGTAGAGTCTTCTCTTGTGTTGTTGGAAGAGGGTGTTTGCTATGACCAGTGCCTTCTCTTGGCAAAACTCTATTAGTCTTTGCCCTGCTTCTTTCTGTATTCCAAGGCCAAATTTGCCTGTTACTCCAAGTGTTTCTTGACTTCCTACTTTTGCATTCCAGTCCTCTATAATGAAAAGGACATCTTTTTTGGGTGTTAGTTCTAAAAGGTCTCGTAGGTCTTCATAGAACCGTTCAACTTCAGCTTCTTCAGCATTACTAGTTGGGGCATAGACTTGGATTACTGTGATATTGAATGGTTTGCTTTGGAAATGAACAGAGATCATTCTGTCATTTGTGAGATTGCAACCAAGTACTGCATTTCAGACTCTTTTGTTGACCATGATGGCTACTCCATTTCATCTTAGGATTCCTGCCTGCAGTAATAGATATAATGCTCATCTGAGTTAAATTTACCCTTTCCAGTCCATTTTAGTTTGCTTATTCCTAGAATGTCAACATTCACTCTTGCCATCTCCCGTTTGACCATTTTCAATTTGCCTTGATTCATGAACCCGACATTCCAGGTTCCTATTATGCAATATTGGTCTTTACAGCATTGGATCTTGCTTCTATCATCAGTCACATCCACAGCTGGGTATTTTTTTGCTTTGGTTCCATCTCTCCAGTAGCATATTGGGCACCTACTGACCTGGGGAGTTCCTTTTTCAGTATCCTATCATTTTGCCTTTTCATACTATTCATGGGGTTCTCAAGGCAAGAATACTGAAGTGGTTTGCCATTCCCTTCTCCAGTGGGCCACATTGTGTCAGACCTCTCCACCATGCCTGCCCATCTTGGGTTGCTCCACGGGCATGGCTTAGTTTCATTGAGTTAGACAAGGGTGTGGTCCTAGTGTGATTAGATTGACTAGTTTTCTGTGAGTATGATTTCAGTGTGTCTGCCCTTTGATGCCCTCTTGCAACACCTACCGTCTTACTTGAGTTTCTCTTACCTTGGACGTGGGGTATCTCTTCATGGCTGCTCGAGCAAAGCGCAGCCGCTGCTCCTTACCTTGGACAAGGGGTATCTCCTCACCGCCGCCCCTCCCGACCTTGAATGTAGAATAGCTCCTCTAGGCCCTCCAGCGCCTGCGCAGCCCCTGCACCTTGGACGTGGGGTTGCTCCTCCCGGCTGCCGCTCCTGGCCTCGGGTGGCGGGTAGCTCCTCTCGGCTGCTTATGTGCTGTCGCAGCCTGGCGCTCCCGGCTGCCGCCCCTGACCTTGGATGTGGGGTAGCTCCTCTCGGCCGTTTCTGCACGATCGCAGCCTGGCACTCTCGGCCGCTGCCCAGACCTCAGACATGGGGTAGCTCCTCTTTGGCTGCCGCCCCTCAGGCATGGGGTCCTCCCGCTTCTGCCCCTGACCTCGGACATGGAGTAGCTCCTCTTGGCGGCACTCTGTGCACCGTCGCAGCCGCCCGTGCTCATTTTCTCCTGACTAATCCTGCTCATCCCTAAAGGTCTAACTCAAAAATTACGTCTCCATAAAGCTTTTCCTGCTGGTTTTTCTCTGTGTCCAATTATGACTGAGCTTTGAAAACTCCCTTGGGGACTACCATCTCCTGAGCACAAATCTCCCTCCACCTCATATGCTAAGCGTGCATTTCTCATTCATCAGACTACAAACATAGAGATGTAGGGAGTTGAACAGAGTGGTTGCTGGATCCAGGCCATAACCTGGAAGGATAGCTCATATTAACTGGTTTGCCTAATACCATCTTGTCTTCTTATAATTCTCTTTTCTGTTACTAGAATGCAGCAAAAATAAAAACGTAGTTCTCTGATAACATAATTAAGTTCTCAGAAGCCCTTCATGGTTATACGATTTCAGAAACCAGATGCTATAAAATTAGCCATATGTACCTGCAGGAAACACAGGTTTGATCCTTGGACCGGGAAGATGCCCTGGAGGAGGAAATGGCAACCCACTCCAGTATTGTTGCCTGGAAAATCCCATGGACAGAGGAAACTATTGTCTGTGGGATCATAAAGGAGTCGCACATAACTTAACAGTGACAACCTCCATAGGGGTTTTATATGAGCCTGAATGTTGGCCAAAGTAAAAAGGCTGAGAGAGCCTATGTGAATTGAGGAGAGTCCAGTTTGGGCTTCCTGGAGAAGGCAATGGCAACCCATTCCAGTACTCTTGCCTGGAAAATCCCATGGACGGAGGAGCTTGGTAGGCTGCAGTCCATGGGGTCGCTGAGGGTCAGACACGACTGAGCGACTTCACTTTCACTTTTCACTTTCACGCATTGGGGAAGGAAATGGCAACCCACTCCAGTGTTCTTGCCTAGAGAATCCCAGGTATGGGGGAGCCTGGTGGGTTGCCGTCTCTGGGGTCGCACAGAGTCGGATACGACTGAAGTGACTTAGCAGCAGCAGCAGCAGTTTGGGCTTCCCAGGTCACACTAATGGTAAAGAATGTGCCCTCCAATGCAGGAGACTGTAAGAGACTCGGTTTCAATCCCTGGGTGAGGAAGATCACCTGGAGGAGGGCATTGCAAACCACTCCAGTGTTCTTTTGCCTGGAGAATCCCATGGACAGAAGAGACTTGAGGGCTACAGTCCATTGGGTTGCATAGAATCAGATACAACTTAAGTGCCTTGTCACACACACACTCTCACATCCAGTTAGAGACTTGGGCCCCTCTCTCCTGACATACAGTGCAGTAGGGGGTTTTTCTCTCCTCCTTTCCTATATAGGACAGTGCTTCAGAGCCCATCCCTGAAAACTGCTCAAGGCTGCTATGATCCCTGAGGCAAAAATATCTTCTAAATAAAAGGAACACTTATTTGTTTCTTTACAAGTTTTATTCTCAGATGGTGCCTCCAGACTTACACAATCTCAATAACATTTTATTCCCTCTCAGTCCATGGCTGGATTTGCAGTGCTTTTCCACTTATAATATCTAAGTTGAAGACATAACTTTTCTGTTTCCCTTCTTTTTCAACTTAGGACTGGAATCTAGAAAAAAAAAATAGTTGTGAGGATTTAGGGGGAAACCGCAAAGACTTACAAACAGAAGGTCTAAAAAAGGAAAAAAAAAAAAAAACACAAAACACCAAAACCTAAGGAAATAACAAAATCAGTAATGAGAAGAACGGTGGAAAACACTGTGACTGTTACTCAAAATATAAAAGTTATGAGCTGTACTAAGTACTTATCTGTGATGATTCATTTCATTGTCATGACAACTCAGAAAAATTAAATAATGTGCCCAAGATCCCATAGTTAACAGATTATGAAAATGAGTTTTGGATCAGGGACTGACTTCAGAACTCATGTTTTTTGTACCCCCCTTGGCTGGGGGAGGTGTACTGGCTAAAAGGAAGACTATATATGCATCAGGTAAGGGACTGATGGGACAGAGGGAAAATGATGGGTATATTTTCCTGTTCTTGAAGTTAAAACAGAATATCCAAGCTAGAAAGCATCCTCTGATTTCTAGGGACTGTGGCAGAAAAACCTAGAGAAATACAACCAGAGGGGATTTAATGAACTTAATTTAAAATATGCTTCTGTGTTTCCACTTTCTTTGATTTTCATGAATATTCAACTAGGTATATTGGTCCATAAACTTTGTTTCAAGCATTCTTTTCCCTCCTTCCTTCCCTCTACAGCAAATATGACATTTTCTCTTCTGAAAACCTAGAGTGTCACATCCACCTGAGTGAGCCCTTGAGGTCAGTGTTCTCAAACTGAGAAGGAACAGAGAAGTGTCTCAGCAGAAAACAAGGAGTGGGATCAGTCTCAGGCCCCAGTTATTTGGGCGATGATCTCAGGTCTCTGATGCTTTCATAATGCATATGCCACAACCCATCCCAAGATTTCTTAGCCACCTAAAACTTAACCTGTGTTTTTGACTTGCTGGGATAAGGAGAATAAGGGGAAAGAGAAGAAAAAGGTATTATTATTATTTTTTTTTACTTCACTCATTCATTCACTCAAAGCTCTGCTAGTCTATGAGAGAAATATAGATGAAGCATATGCACAGTCCCTGCTCTTGAGTTCATAAAAGATATTGACCTAAAATTAGAGAATAAGATGACAGATTTAAGGCAGTGAAATGAAGATGACAAAGTATATAAATGCAGTACAGAAAATAGGTGATAAGGATTGTCAGGAAGGAAAGAGAGCAGAGTGGGCTGAATGAGAGCTAGAGCGGGGTAGTTGAAAAAGCACAGAAACTTAGGTACCAGAGCAGGGGTGTCCCCAGAGCTTCAGTGCAATTTGTCTGAGAACTGACTTCAAAGCATGAAACAAGTGAATGATTAAGAGGTGGTCTCCAGGGACAAAACTGAAGCTAGAAGAAGGCAGGCTATATACCCAGTTGTTAGAGAGGGCTGTATGGGAGGGAGTCACCATGGTGATGGACCAGTGGTGATGTTCCTTCTCAGAGGC
The DNA here is from genome assembly GCA_006410795.1 of Tragelaphus strepsiceros. Taxonomy (NCBI): domain Eukaryota; kingdom Metazoa; phylum Chordata; class Mammalia; order Artiodactyla; family Bovidae; genus Tragelaphus; species Tragelaphus strepsiceros. The sequence continues at coordinate 21,556 of SJYU01007793.1, forward strand.
CCCTGGTAACAGTGTTTATGGCAGGCTCTGGAGCCAGACTGACTGGCTTTGAACCCTGGCTTCGAACCCTGGCTTCATAGTTTATTCTCTGAATGACTTTGAGGTGGTTACTTGACCTTCTTGTTTTACAACTTCCTCACCTTTAAAATGTCAGTGATGAAAATGGTGCTCATCTAAGGACGAGTCAATTGCATAAATACTTGAGTTTACACAGGTAAAATGCTATAAGTGGCTTCTGGCATTTGGTAAGTGATCAAATCTGTTAGTTTTTTTTTCTTCCTTTTTTATACTAGTTTTTGCTAGTTAAGGCCACCTCTCTAAATATAGTTTGAAGGTAAACTTTGAGAATGATTTTCAAGCCCATTCCTTATCAACAACTTTGTCATTAGGCACCTCCATACCCTAGCCCATTCCAGACAACCAAAGAGAAGAAAAGAAGAAAGAAAGCAAAACGAAATTAGAGGGACTAAAATAAGCTCGCATAGTCTTTCTCTGAGATTCTCTTTGGGCATCTAATTTTAAAGAAGAGCACGTGGAGGCAGTTTGAAGAAGGGAGAATGTACACACTGACCATCTTGTTATGCGACATTTGTCGACTCTGTCAACACACTTCTGGTGCCACCCTCCAGTTTCTCCCGATTTTCCTTATGAAGGATTTGAATTCTGTTTTGTTCTCTCCATCCTAGACTCCAAATACTCTTTTTAAATTTTTCTCACAAAAGCAAAACTCCTAGGTTACATCCTCTGTAACTGCAGCAATGCGAGTGAGCTTTTGTTCCTGGGACTGGCAGCGTTTCTTTTTCGTTTGTGCCTCTGCCTGTCTGCAGGTCTCGGAGCTGCTCTCTGCTGTCGGAGATTGCACAGAGCTGGTGGATTTAAGCCATGGGGCTTCTTTTATGAGCCAAGTGCAGAGAAAGGAGGCTTTCAGGCTCCAGCCTCACAGTCAGGTACTCCCTGGTGGGTTCCTTACAAAGCACAGGATGCAGGCTCTTCCCCTGGAGTTGGCATTTGTTTTCTTATAGGGCATGCATGCTCCTGGCAATGGAAGAGGGAAAAAGTGATCCAAGCAGGCAGCTCCCTTTGCAACCACTGCAGGTTACTTTAGTGCTCCACCCATAGAAGTCACCGGTTTGACCTGGTCCTCCCTAAAGCCAGCCTGAGTTCTTTATTAGTGAGCATGAAAAATGCCTCAGTGCTAGCACCAGATGGTACCCAAACCAATTTGGATCATCAGCTGAGGCCTGCTGCTGCTGCTGCTGCTAAGTCACTTCAGTCGTGTCCGACTCCGCATGACCGCATAGACGTCAGCCAACCAGGCTTCCCGTTCCTGGGATTCTCCAGGCAAGAACACTGGAGTGGGTTGCCATTTCCTTCTCCAATGCATGAAAGCGAAAAAGTGAAAGTGAAGTCGCTCAGTCGTGTCCGACTCTTAGCGACCCCATGGACTGCAGCCCACCAGGCTCCTCCATCCATGGGATTTTCCAGGCAAGAGCACTGGAGTGGGGTGCCATTGCCTTCTCCGCAGCTGAGGCCTACTCATTTCCAAATATTTGGTCTAACTTCACTGTTACTTCCCTTAGTACTCATCTAGCCCTAAGAGATGATCTTCCTGAGATGATTTTGATGAGGAATAATATTTTCCTCTACACAGGACCACAATTATTATTTCTTGGAATCTTTATTAATTCATTCAACAAGCTCTTATTGAGTTCTTGCTGTGTGCATTAGATGTTTTAGGGAATAACAAAGAGAAATCAACTTCCCTTAAAAAATTAATAGTTGAGAATGTATAATGTACACACAAAACATTAGACAAATCATTACTAGGATGATGTGCTTGCCTTTAAAGAATTCATAGTCATTGAGAAGTTAATAGAGTTGCATGTGAGTATTGAGGGGAGCCAGGTCACCCCATATACCCACATAGCTCGTTGCATTTTTGCTGCTTGTTGTTGTTGCTCACTCAGTCATGTCCTACTCTCGTGACTCCATGGACTGTAGCACACCAGGCTTCCCTGTCCTTCACTATCTCTTAGAATTTGCTCAAACTCATGTCCATCGAGTCCATGATGCCATCCAACCATCTCATCCTCTATTGCCCCCTTCTCCTTCTGTCCTCTTTCAATCTTTCCCAGTATCAGAGTCTTTTCCAATGAGCTGGCTCTTTGCATCAGGTGGCTAAAGTATTGGAGCTTCAGCTTCAGCATCAATCCTTCCAATGAATGTTCAGTATTGATTTCCTTTAGGATGGACTGGTTTTACCTCCATGCAGTCCAAAGGACTCTCAAGAGTCTTCTCCAGCAGCACAGTTTGAAAGCATCANTATATATACACACACAGAGAGAGAGAGAGAGAGAGAGAGAGAGAGAGAGAGAAGATTGATGTTCACCATAGGGAGAACTAGAGAGATACATAAAAAAAAGGCAGGTAGAAACCTTTGGTTAAGAGTAAGTAGATAGGGAATATGAGAGAAACTGACAGGGCAATACCACCTTTTTTTTTTTTTTTAAATTTTTACTTAGAAAAGTGCTGAGAACTTCACAGATATGACCTTCAATCCTCACCACTCCATAGAAAGGCAAATGTTGTTATTGTATGTTTTAAATAGAGCCATCTAAGGCTCAGTAAAAGGAGGTAATTTATTTATGCTACTCAACTATAGAAGAGTAAAGTCAGAATCTGCACCCAGTTCTAACAGGCCCAGAGACACCAGTCTTTTCATATTTTTCCTTCAACTATTGCCTCTGTCTTTGTCCCAGTCTTTACCTGGGCTATTTTGGTGTCCTGTCTTCAAGGCAAAGTTGTGGACACCGCTCATCCTCAAGAGCCACCTAAAAGAAAAGGCTCCGTGGACCCAAGAGTGCTTTTTCCATGCATTCACAAGGCAACAGTGGGAACTAGGAGATAAATCCTGGCTTGCCTTCTTTATTCAAGTCCTTTTAAGGAAGAGGAGCCTGATACTGAATAAAAAATGATGATGTAAGTTAGCATTTATGAAATTCAGAAACTTCATTCAAGTGGTAGGATTTTAGTAGGGCCATAAAGAAGAGTTTTAGATAGCTGATGAGGAAGAGGGATCATTCTAGGTTGGGGTTCCAGTGTGAGCACAGAGGCAGCAATAAGCCTGTTGAGGTGCAGGAGGGAAAGTGAAAAATGTTCTCATTTCTCAAAAGAGTGTCTAATTCAGGCTCAGTAAATGCATGCTATGGTCACACATTTGCAAGGAATCTGCAGATCTAGTAGGTACTAGAGACAGACTGCAAAGGGTCAGAGAAGAGAACCCATGAATAAATGGATCCATGAGAATGGCCTGACGGAAAGTGTAGATGGATCAGGGGAAGTGCCCAGTAACTGTGTCTAAACACAGAAGAGTGTGTTAATCTAAGTCACATTTCCTTTCCACTACTGCTAGGATGGTAAGAGTTTTGAAGCCAGTTACTTCCTAAGTTCATTTTTGGAACAGGCAGGGATTCTACTACCTAAGAAGTCTTAGAATCTGTAGTTATGCATGCCAGAGACTGATAGTGCTCAACAAATAACCATGTGCGCTCCTACATTTCCTAGGTTCTCTGGAGGCTTCCCTGGTGGCTCAGTGGCCAAGAATCCACCTGTCAATGCAGGAGCCATAGGTTAGCTCCCAAGATGGGAAGATACCCTAGAGAAGGGAATGCCAACTCACTCCGGTATTCTTGCCTGGAAAATCCCATGGACAGTGGAGCCTATAATCCATGGGCATTGCAAAAGAGTCATACAGGACTTAGCAACCAAACAATAATGACAACTAGAAGCTATAAAGTGGCCAGTGCTTGGGTTTTGTCCAGTGAAATGCAAGCAGATTTTAAGCACTTCTCTGCCTGCCCCTTGAAAACTTCTGACACATTCTTCAACTCTCCTGTCCTTCTCTAATGATTTGGAGGTCACATGTTCCAGACAGTGTAGCTACAAGATAGAGAATAGCTTACAGATATTGAATTTGAAATATTCATTTAGAGCTGCTAAAGTTTGATGTTTAGGATTATATAGCCAAGTCCAGTTTATTCCATATTGTTTGCTTCACCCACTAGGCAATAAAAGCCAGAGGGTTGGTCACCAGTACACTCCCAGTGATCACTTAACACATATAGGTGTTTATAAATATTTTCTGAATGAACACATGAACCTTGTATCAGTCACTAAGACCAAGTTGGTAGGATTTTATAATCTTAATTGTCTAGTCTCCAAGAGAATAGTAGTTTTTCTTTTCTTTCTCTTTTCCCTTCAAAGTTGTCTTAAGGTCTTCTTTTTCCGGAGTCACCTAAGTTTTTCAGATAAAGTTGAGGAACAAGTGAAGGTGTTAGAATGATTTCTCCACTCCCTGACCCTGCTGGAAATTGTTCTAGGGTCCATCCTCCCCCGGGGATAGCCTTGCCAAAGGAATTAAGTAAGTCAACTAAAAAGCCACAGCAGACCATGCTGTGGTCCTGACTTTTGCCTAAATAAAGAGTGCAAACCCAGGAAGACTTTTTTAGAAGAGTATTGTAAGTCTCTGCACCTACTCAACATATTATTTGTCTGATAAACCCACCCAATTGTGTCAAAACCTCTGAGTTTGAAAGAGATCATTCTGTGTTGTAATGAACACATCTGGTGCAGCTTGATGTCCACGAGGCTCTGACTTGTGCTAGAAATGGTGGAAACTCACAAAGTACAACCTGGATTCTGCGCAAAGGAAAAGGGTTCCTGCTGGGTGGCCCCTTTTCTCTTTCCTTATGTGCAAATCTTACCCACTTAGCTCCTCAATTGGAACAAGGTGAGGATTTGTTTGTTTTACAATTAAGTGCTAAGTGAAACCTTTTAGAAGTATAGACTTCAGGGACCAGGTGTACCCTTTCCCACCAGGTCTCTGCCCCCTCCAACCTTTCTGCTAAATACTGCTCACCCACATGCTTGCTGAGAGGACAGACTCCCATAGGGTCTATTTGGAATCAGTGGCCTAATTTTTTTTTTTTTTTTTGAGCTTCAAACTGATTATAATAACAGCCACATGAACTTTTGTTTGTAGAAAGTGGGGAGCCTGGGAGCATATCCATAATAAAACTGCATCTTTTAACGAAGGCAATGGCACCCCACTCCAGTACTCTTGCCTGGAAAATCCCACGGACGGAGGAGCCTGGTAGGCTGCAGTCCATGGGGTCGCTAAGAGTCGGACATGACTGAGCAACTTCACTTTCTCTTTTCACTTTCATGCATTGGAGAAGGAAATGGCAACCCACTTCAGTGTTCTTGCCTGGAGAATCCCAGGGACAGTGGAGCCTGGTGGGCTGCTGTCTATGGGGTCACACAGAGTCGGACACGACTGAAGTGATTTAGCATAGCATAGCATAGCATAGTCCAGAGAGAACTCATTGAACCAAAATTTGATCATTTATTCCAGAATCCATTCAGAATGACCCCACAGTATTAGAGATGTGAAAAGCTGTTTAACACCCTTAGATAGTTAAGACATTCTCTTTCTGAAATATGAACTGAATGCCTCAATATTGGGGGAAAACCGAAAGCAACCAAGTTCACAAAATGACATCATCTGTGGCAAGAGGGGATCGAGGGAAGTGCCACCTGTGGGGAGAAAGCCCAGATCGCACCTGCCATTCTACTGCTAGCTGTGTGACCCTGGGCTGCTGCTGCTAAGTCACGTCATTCATGTCCAAGTCTGTGCGACCCCAGAGACGGCAGCCCACCAGGCTCCCCCGTCCCTGGGATTCTCCAGGCAAGAACTCTGGAGCTGGTTGCCATTTCCTTCTCCAATGCATGAAAGTGAAAAGTGAAAGTGAAGTCGCTCAGTCGTGTCCGACTTTTAGCGACCCCATGGACTGCAGCCTACCAGATTCCTCCATCCATGGGGTTTTCCAGGCAAGAGTACTGGAGTGGGGTGCCATTGCCTTCACAGGTCTCACATTTTGTAAAAATGGTTGGCCCACTAAGTGATATTTGAGTTCCTTTTCAGTTCTAACAATCTAAAGTTTTCTGGAAATCCTAACACAAAGCATTTTTCTATTTGCATAGCAGAATAGAAAGAGGCTCAAAAAAAGGATACACACGCCTATGTATAAAATAAACAGCAAAGACCTATTGTACAGTATGGAGAACTATATTCAGTATCTTGTACTAACCTATAATGGAAAAGAATGTGAAAAAGAATATGCATATGAAGAACATAATAAAATATATCATTATCCCCCCACAAAGCCCCCTTCCAGAGCCCTGATTAGCCCCTACTTGTGAAGTCACCATCTGCAAAATATTCTCTTTTCTCCTTTCTCTCTCTTGTTCTCTGTCCTTCTCTTTGTCCCGTGTTCATGCAGAGCAGGGCTGCTCATTCAGTTCTCTTGCTTGCTTCATTCTTCTTTCCAGAGTTCTGCACGGTGGAGAAATCAGACACCAGGACTTGAGAACTGGGAGAAGTAAAGAGTCTTCACAGCCTGTTTCCATCTGAAACTATTCATAGTAGTCAGAATCAGGGAGAAGTCCTACTTGATCTCCCAGCATCCACAGCATTGGATTTGCGAGCCAAACTTATTGGTTCATTGTACACTTTCTCTCAGGACTCCAAGGTGAGGGTGTCTCTGTTTTTATAGAGCAGCGAGACATTCCTGAGTTCCCTGGCCCAGGACCATCTTAAGTCTACCCAGTCTTACTCTGATTTTTACGAGATTGAGTAACAGATATAGGTTTCCCAGGTGGCTCAGTGGTAGAGAATCTGCCTACCAATGCAGAAGCCACAGGGGACATGAGTTTTATCCTTGGGTAGGGAAGATCCCCTGGAGGAGGAAATTGCAGCCCACTCCAGTATTCTTGCCTGGAGAATTCTATGGACAGTGGAGTCTGGTGGGTTACACAATCCATAGAGTCATGAGACTCAGACACAACTGAACGACTAAACACACACACACACACACCCACACCAGACGTAAGTAGTAGCCTGACTTAATCTATCAAACTCAGGTTCAACCTCTGGTGTTCTCCTCAACGTGCCTTTGAAAATTAAACAAGGAAGAAAACATAATCAACCTCCTCCCGCCTTTCCTGGATGGTCTAAAGCCTTCACTCTTAAGCATGTCATCCAGGGTAAAACACTGGGCTCCAAGGAAGGAAGGGAAAATATACAGACTTGGTTGACTTAGAAGGTAGCTGCTGGAAGTATGGGCATTTGGAGGAGCAGGTGGTATTCTGAGCCAGGCAGGTGTCTTTCTGACTGCCTCAGTGTGGTGAGTTCCATCTTTCATTGAAATTTACCTTCTATCCAACAGTTCCACTCTTCCAAACCTCTCACCCCATACACGCTTGCCCCATCACCTGCTCCTTGCCTAGATTGTGAGCTGGCACTTCTGTTTCCCTTCCATTCATTGAGAAGAGTGGCCACAGAAATAATTTATGCAGTTGGGAAACTCAGCCAAGTGGCATCACGTGTAGTAGAATCTGTCCCTGTTTTTCTGCTCAGTGGGGGTTTAAACTTTTACCCGGGTGTGAGGGGTCATTTCCCTCCATTGCAGAGGAGTATTTATCAGGCAGAAGGAAATAGACACTCAAATGGCCAACCAAATTCCAGCCTGTGTTGATTCTACCATTCACAAGTTAGGGATTTTTTTTTTTTTCTTTCTTAGCGTAAATATAGCATCACGAATACACAGCTGCAGAGACTGTGCCAAATAGCTCAGCCGGCTGTACACAGTGCCATCAGCAGAAAACCGTTGTTCTTTTCTCCTGATTGAGGTGTTATCACCAGGAGCCATGTGGATACTCTCTGGGCCAAACAGACATCTCTCCAGCACTTCCACAAAAGCAGCTGCAGCGGGTAGTGGGCTTCGCCTGTGGAAGGTCTCTCTGTGGGAAGCCAGCTGTGAGGAGGGCTGGGATAGAAAGGGGAGAGGAAGACGAAGTACATGACCACTGGAAAAACCAGAGCTTTGACTACATGGACCTTTGTGGGCAAAGTCTCTGCTTTTTAAGGCACCGTCTAGGTTTGTCATAGCTATTCTTCCAAGGAGCAAGTGTCTTTTAATTTTCTGGCTGCAGTTACGGCCCACATTGATTTTGGAGTTCAAGAAAATGAAATGTGACACTGTTTCCACTTTTTCCCCATCTATTTGCCATGAATTGATGGGACCGGATGCCATGATCTTCATTTTGAGTGTTGAGTTTTAAGCCAGCCCTCCTTATGTCTCCTTGAAATTTAAACTCTATAGGGTCTGGGGGACCAAGATATGGGCCTTAGACACTGCAAAATTATTGTAGATATGATGAAATAATTAAAGAACAATGGCAGTATGTGTTTATATGATGCCCATACTTATAGCTCTCTGTGGTTGCGTATTGTATAAAGAATGAATTTCCAATCTCATCACACAAGGATCTTCACAGCAAGACCCAAGGCCTTCTTAGTAGCCTTATCTTCTGCCTCTGTGACTTGCATGCTATTCTTTGTCCACACAAAGCTACCTGCCACTGCCCAAACAAGACAAGCATCTGAATGCCTCTTTGATTTTGCATGTGCTTCTTTCTCCGCTAAGAGTGCCTGAATCTTTCTCCTCCATCTTGTAGACACCTGCTCATCCTTCCCATTTGGCTCCAGGGTGTTTCCCGTTCCTAGGCCTTGCTGATTTTCCCTGGCAGCTAGCATCCCGCTCTTCTGAATCTCCTGGACTTTGCATATCTTGATTTCCCAGCATTCAGCATGTCCCCACCTCAGTGTCCTGCTGGTTTCTCTTCCAGGAAGTGGCACGGAAAATGCATACTGTTTTTACACTTTGTCATCACTATATCAGAGAAGACTTTACATGTCAATACTTGCAAGTGTACATCATTTTTATGCAGTTTCCAGTATTTATTTTCATATTGGTAAGGTTAAAAGAGTAGATACAATGTGCTATAGCAGCTCAAAGAGTCCAGAGGTCACCATTGACTAGGAATAACCAAAGGAGGCTCAGTAGAGGAGGTGGACTTGACTGGCTTAGGAGGATAGATAGGAGTGGAGAGTGGAGAGGAGTGGGGTCGGTGACAGTGGCTCTCTGAATGCAGACATTGTGGAAGAGTTAGTGCTGAACAGTGGGGAGACACGAGGTGATGATAACTTGGGCACAAACTGAGGAGGGCACTAAATAACCCAGGAGTTTGGAGTCCCCCTTCAGGTGACAGTGGTGGAATAAAGGGATGGCCTGATGTGATTTAGTGTCTGGTAGTATTGAGGGTGCAGTGTGGACTGGAGGGGAAGAAAATAGAGAGATAAGAAGCCTGGGAGTGACTCCTGCGAGATACTCTCCCTATCTCAGGAGAGAACTGAGATCGGGGGTCTGGAGTTACTCAGCGGCGGTAGGGTAAGGGTGGTTTTGCTGGACACCATCCCTGTCCCCTACACTGTGCTGGACACCTGACCCTCCTTATGTCACTTACTCCTCCCACTGACACCATGAGAAGCTGTTATCGGCCGTGTCTCAAGATGAGGAAACAAAGGAAGCTCAGATGACCGTGCATGTGGACGTTCATAGTGTTGGATTTTGAACCAACATTAGTTTAGCTGGGAAATATTTGGCCTTCACACTGCTTCACTGCTGGCAAGAGGATCTATGGAAAGTGGTGGAAGTGGAGAAGGAAGAGATGAAGAAGATGCTGCAGAGGACAGATCCAGGGCAGAGGGGAACTGAATGGGGCTAGGACTCATAAAAGCAGGATTTAGAGTGTCTCAGTGGCTCATGGGGCCACAGACAGTCGGACGCAGCTGAGCTACCAACACTTTTACTTTCAAGGGCTCATGAGGGGACCTATGGGGAGCGCTTTGACTGTGGAAAGTGATAACTTCTGGATGGAGCTTTTCTGAAAGATGGTGGCTCAGCGGTTAAAGCATCTGCCTGCAATGCAGGAGACCTAGGTTCGATTCCTGAGTCAGGAAGATTCCCTGGAGAAGGAAATGGCAACTCACTCCAGTATTCTTGCCTGTAGAATCCCATGGACGGAGGAGCCTGGCGGGATACAGTCCACGGGGTCGCAAAGAGTCGGACACGACTGAGTGACTTCACTTTCTTTCTTTCTTACTGAAAGATGAAAGATCTACTTCCCTGAGATATAGTCTCATATATGAAAGTGAAGTGGGAGTGTTAGGTGCTCAATCGTGTCTGATTCTTTGCGACCCTACGGACCGTAGCCCATCAGGCTCCTCCGTCCATGGGATTCTCCAGGCAAGAATGCTGGAGTGGGTTCCATTTCTTCCTCCAGCGGATCTTCTCGACCCAGGATCAAACCTGGGTCTTCTACACTGAGGGCAGTTTCTTTACTGAGGCATCAGGGAAGCCTACATATATATATAATATGTATATATGCCTTATATATATAAGCCTTATATATTATATATATATAATGCCCTGTATAAATATAATATCCATATATATATTATATATATAATGTTCCTCTGCCCCTTCTCACCCATCCCACATTATACTGAATTTTCCTTTTTTTTTGAGGTTTTCTATGAGAAGTCCCCATTTCTCCTGCCATACACCCAAACTGCACATGTGGGCCCTTTGTGTTTGTAAAAAATGTCTCCTTTCAGTGACTGGAGTCACGTCAGTCTTACGAGAAAAGCATGGAGTGACATGGACATTCATTCAGAAGGAGGGACCTTTTGGGACTTCCCTCCCTCTGCCCTGAATCTAGACCCCAGTCTCAAGAGCAGCCTGAGCAGGTCATCTCCTGTACTCCGGCACTGCCTTCAGCTGAACCTCTTTTGTTCCATTTCATCTGCATGTAGCACTTATGCCGCTAGAGGGCACTGTTTGCCTTGAAATGAAGTTCTTTAAGTTTCATCACCTTTTCCTCTGGGGTCTATTGTTTTTGCTCTGCTTACTCTGGAAGGGTTTTCTTTCCTTTGTGCCAGTGTATTTGCGTGAGGGCCTGTTTCTCCTTTAGAAGTGAATTTAGCACGTATGAACAAGGCAAATAATTACTCTGACCAAAGCCTGTCATTGTCTAGGCAGATCTTTTGAAAGCTTTCTCCCCCCTTTTATTCTTCCAGTGCCCCTCCGTCTGACCCACCATGCACCTCCCCCAACCCCAACTATTTCAGCCTGGGTCGCCGTCACAGCTCTGCCAATGCATCTCAATCCTGCCTCACAGCTGCCTGGTCTGGTTTAGCCAGGGCTCCCCACTCAGGGCAACTGAGCCTTGATTTATTACTTTGCTTTACACTGGTCCTGGTCTCTCCTCGGGCAAGACTGCTGATGATGCCACATTTTCAAATTGATTCTGCACTACAAACCAATGCCTTGGAGGGGCGATAATTTGGTCCTCAAACCCATTTCAACTGTGGCTGCCCTCACTCAGGGGTGGACCACTGCTTCGTGGACATGAAGGGCACTTGGCTGCCCTGTTTATGTTGAGAAGGTGGCTGGGTAAATGTTGCTTCTGGTTGCCCCTTCCTCAAATGCAGACATACACACACACACAGTCTCCACTGCTATGTCTGTGGCATGCATAGACACTGCAAGGATTCTGGGCAGGGCTGAGTGCCAGGTTGGCTTGAGTCTTCCTATTCTTTCTTCATTCTGTCCTAGGGGCCTGGCCATTGAGTGTTTCCTGCTGTATGCATGAGAGATAAAAGCATGCATCAGGAGTGGAAATAATGTGGGTGAACCTTGAGAAGGGTGGGATCTGGGACTGGAGAGATGGATGGATAGAAACTTCTGGGTAGAAGGACGGGGCATTCCTTGAGGAGAGAGTGTCTATAGGTGGCTTTAGGATGGGTTGATAATGACATTTCCTGATGTAAAACCAACCAGCAACAATGACTTCAGTGCAATTTCAGCTGATGGAGATACATTCATTGAGTCATTCCTGTACAGCTATATTATTTTTCATGAACAACTCATTTAGAAGTGTTCATCTGAAAATTTTTGTAAAGTTCCTTGTCTGTTTGTGGAGGGTTCTCTCACTACCATATCCTTGAGTATGTATCCCTGTCCTCACCCAGCAAGTGCTTGATCGTGATATACCTTTGTTGGGTGGGGCAGGTAACAGGGCTGAGCCAGACTGAAGGCATATGGCGTCAAATGTAGTAATACATATGGACATGATCTGAACATTATAAATCCCTGATAACTGCCATTAAAACCGAGAAGCTGTTACCCACACATCTTTGCCCAACTCTGAGTCTGTTCCATCAGGACATATTGTGGACTGTGGCAGAGGGATCAGGAAACACTTTAGTGCCCTGTTTTCTGATCCACGGCCACTATATTTGTCTAGAGCCCAGCATGATGACCATCACATATGGGGCTGTCAAAGTTTGCTGAGTGCATGTACTCTCAGAAAGCTTGGTCTCATCACACTCTTAGATCACATTAAACAGGGTCTCCTTTCCCGTCTACTTTTGACTATGACATCAGGAAATAATAAGCAGAGTGGTCTCATCCAGCCATTACACATTGTGTGTGTGTGTGTGTGTGTGTGTGCATTTGTAGATAGGGCCCTGGCATTAAGCCAACTCTATCTTGGATTTCTGTTGTGTCTTTGGCAACACTTAAGTTTGTTTTAATCCGTAGAAGAACAGAAATCACATCTCTTGTATTTTTTGTTTTTAACTAGACTTGAATTTGAAGAGGGACATTGAATAATCAATACTTTATATCATAAAGAGCTAGATTTAGTATCAGATCTTACCCTAGAAAGACTGTCTCTTTTGATCCTTATAACAGTGAAAAAGACAGAAACAAAATAAAAAGTGATGCAGGCAAATGAGGGAGATACAGGTTCCACAGAGGACAGTCAGATTCCATTCCCCAAATTTTAACATTTAAATGCTGATACTTATGCTAGCACATCGTCTGGGACACCATTACCTCATTCTTTGTATGAAAAATCCTTTTCAAATGTCACCTTTTCCAATAATTCACACTTGACACTACATTTTTCTTTTCCTGAAACTCTTGCTTTTGGTTGTATCTCTTTTATGAGGTTTGTTATATACTGTCTAGGTTTACAGTGTTTTGGGCATGTACCAATGTCGCCTAGTAGATTGTAATTTTCTTTGGGACAAGAAACATACTTCCCCAAATAGAAAATACTTCATTCATTTTGTATCCTTATTTTTGTATTGTATACACTGGGACTGCTCAATTAAACTCTGTGGAATAAATAAATTAACGAAAGGATAGAGATGCAAGATCAGGTTGGGAATGATCGCAGTCTTCTTTCTGAGCTGATCAGTAAATTTAGATAGAAAACTTAGCTGAGCACCAGGCAGACTGGAACCTGAGTATTACCATCAGCTGCTCGACCTGTTCCTTTCTAAGGCTAAACTCTCCACTTGTGAAATTGTATTCTCACCCTTCTTGTTAATTAAGAAAATCTCCCAGCAATACTGTTTCCTCTTACATCATCAAAATTATCCCTCTTTATCAAATGATTCCCATTCACAGATAAACATCCACTAATTTCCCCCATAATCAGAAAAAAAAAATCCTCTTGATTTTACATCCTTCTCCAGAAGGCAATGGCACCCCACCCCAGTACTCTTGCCTGGAAAATCCCATGGATGGAGGATCCTGGTAGGCTGCAGTCCATGGGGTCGCTAAGAGTCGGACACGACTGAGCGACTTCACTTTCACTTTTCACTTTCATGCATTGGAGAAGGAAATGGCAACCAGCTCCAGTGTTCTTGCCTGGAGAATCCCAGGGAGGGTGGAGCCTAGTGGGCTGCCTTCTATGGGATCATACAGAGTCGGACACGACTGAAGCGACTTAGCAGCAGCAACAGCAGCAGCCAGTCACTCCATCTCCATTTCCATCACAATAAAATTTCTTAGAATTCTTGTCCCTGCTCCCTATCTTCCGTATCCTTTGCTCCTTTTGTAGCTATTCCATTCAGCCTTTTGTCTCCACTTCTTTACTGAAGTGCTCTAGCTAAGGTTGCCCATGACTTCGCTGTTGTGAAGACCAGTGCTCCACCCCATTCCTCATCTATCTTTCCTATCAGCAGCCTTTGACACCCATGATCCCCCACCTGTCCCCTGGCTTCCAGAGTGCTGCACTCTCCTTGTTTACTTCCTAATTCACCCGCAGATCCTTGCCCTGCCCTTTTGCAGGTTCATCATCATGGTCTTGCAGCTCTAGAGTAACCTGTGGTGCGACGCTCAGACCTCTTCTCTTTTCTATCTCTACTCACTTCCTACATGAAGCCCTCCAGCCTCATGGCTTGAAATATAGTCTGTCTACTGTGGGTTACCAAATACATACTCTAATACTGACCTTTGCTCTGGTTTCAGCTGCCTGTTCCGCATTGAATCTCGGATGTTCACAGGCCATGCTAAACTTAATGTGTCTCAGTCCTCACGGCCGAGCATCCCTTCACACTCATTTCCTCTCCTGCCCACTGGTGATTCTCCTGTTCTTAGTAAATGGTAATTTTATTCGTGCATTTTCTCAGATAAAAACCTTCGTGTCTTCATTGAATTTCTTCCTTTCACATTCCATAACCAATTCATCATCCAGTCCCACCAGTTCTACCTTCAAAGTTGACCCAATTTCCTTAATGTGATCATCATCTGTGGTCTTGCTGCTTTTTCACTTTGGGCCCCCACACCTCATACCCTGGGCTTCTGAGGTGGCACTAGTGGTAAAGAATCTGCCTGCCCATGCAGGAGATGCAGGAGATGCTGGTTTGATTCTTGGATCAGGAAGATCCTCTGGTGGAGGAAATGGCAACCCACTCCAGTATTCTTGCTTGGACAATTCCATAGACTGAGGAGCTTGGAAAGCTATGATCCAGGGACTGCAGAGAGCTGAACATGACTAAGCACACACAACCCCATACCCTAGTGTCAAACTAGTTACCAAAACAATCCTTTTATTTTTTTGTAATTTAATTTTTATTTTTTATACAACAAAAGTAAACTATGAGATTCATGTACAAAATTAAGCAGCATATTGACCCTGAACTGATAGTGAAAACTAGGAGTCAAGATTCTTGTTCCTAGATAATAATACTGCAATAACTTTATAACATTAACATTGGATTATTATCAGGTTACTTTTTTTTTATTTCCCTCTAGGAGAATCCTTTTATTTTTTAGAAAACTTTTGATTTTATATTGGAGGATAGCTGATTAACAACGTTGTGATCATTCCAGAGCACTGAAGAGCTACGTAGCCACACATACATATGTAGCTCTTCTTCCTCAAACTCCCCTCCCAGCCGGACTGCCACACAACATTGAGCAGAGTTTCCTGTATTATACAGTAGGTCCTTGCTGGTTATCTTTTTAAATATAGCAGTGTACACATGTCAATCCCAAACTCCTAACTATCCCCCCGACTCTTCCCCCTGGTAACCATAAGTTTATCCTCTAAGTCTGTGTGTCTGTCTCTGTTTTGCAAATAAATGGCAACCCACTCCAGTACTCCTGCCTGGAAAATTCCATGGATAGAGGGAGCCTTGTAAGCTACAGTCCATGGGGTCAGACATGACTGAGCGGCTTCACTTCACTTCAATTGCATTACATCATTTCTTTTTAGATTCTGCATATGAGCAGTATCATACGATATCTCTCTTCTTTGTGTGACTTCACTCAATATGACAATCTCTAAGTCCGTCAGTGTTGCTGTCAAGGACATTATTTCATTCTTTTTAATGGCTGAGTAATATTCCGTTGTTCCACACCTTCTTTATCCGGTTCTCTGTCGATGGACATTTAGGTTGCTCCCACGTCTTAGCTATTGTAAATAGCACTGCAGTGAACACTGGGGTGTATGAATCCTCCAGGACCATGTTTTTCTCTGGATATGTGCCCAGGAGTGGGATCGCAGGGCCATGAGTTAGCTCTAGTTTTAGTTTTTTAAGGCACCTAGGAGAATTCTTTTACTTGTGGCGGATCCATCTTGATGTATGGCAAAACCAATACAATATTGTAAAGTTAAGCAAAATAAAATTTAATTAAAAAAAAAGAGGTTCACAGGAAAAAAAAAATAAAAGCACAAATCAGATCATAGAACTCTTCTGCCAATGGCCTTCCATCTTGGAATAAAAGTGAAAGTTCTTCTAAAAGCCTACCGGCTGGTCAGCCACACTGGCCTTTCTTGGTTTCCCTAGCAGCCAATGCAGCCGTGTCTCAGGGCCTTGGCGCTTGCTGCTCCCTCTGCCCGGAACGCTCCTCCACCAGGTTTTCCTGTGGCTCACTCTCTCACTTCTGTCGGATATCTTTTTAAACATCATCTTATCCAGGATACTATTTCTAACCACTCTCTTTAAAGACATTTCTTACTCTACTTCCCCATTTCCTTTTTCTCCACTAATATATATCACCATCTGACATATTATTATATCATATAGTCACTGTTTACTGTTTGCCCATTACTAGAGACTAAATCTCCTGAGTGAAATTGACGTCAGCTTTTTTTTTCTTTATTTAGTATCAGCTTTTTTTCACTGCTGAATCCTCAGTGCCTAGAGTCCGTGTTTGCCACAAAGATGGGGCTCAGTAAACACTTGCTGTCATTCTATAAACAAAGCAGTAATATTAATCGATGGCTGTAATCTTGAAGGCACAAATGGTTTGTTTTTCTCTAAGGATGTAAGTAGCTCTGCTAGTGAAGGAAGAGTCATCTTAAAAAATTGACAACAGTTTGGAAGTGATGGATTAAGCAAAATTGCAAAAAAAAGATAATCAGCAGTTTCCAAAATAAAGTATTATAACATATGTATAAAGAATAAAAGAAATGTAAAGAATTTTTTTTAAAGACTTGGTTTCTCACTTTTCATGGGTCTACACTTATCTTAATGCTGTGCCCCAATACTGGGGACCCATCTTCAATTTCAGAATAATACAATTCAGCCAGAGCATGGGATTTGGGGGCTTCAGTTCAGTCCAGTTCAATTGCTCAGTCGTGTATGACTCTGCTACCCCCTGGACCGCAGCATGCCAGGTCTCCCTGCACCAGCTCCTGGAGTTTACCCAAACTCATGTCCATTGAGTCGGTGATGCTGGGGAGCAATTTGTTTCCTTAAGAGAAGGTGACTCATGCATTTAGACATTAGAGTGACTGTTAACTCATTTGTACATTCTTTTATGGCTTGAGCACTCCTGGGGTATCTTGCTTGGCACTCTGGTTAACAGTGTAACAGAAAATGTAGGCCCTACTCTCTCTTTCCTCCTCTTCTCTGTAAGGAAATAGTGGAAGGAGGTAGTACGTCCACGGTCTGTGGTTGTTTTTGGGTGAATGAGACAAGAAGATGAGGGTGGGGTGGAGGACAGTGCTCAGAGAAGGAAAGCAGGATCCTAAAATCCTTACCTTCCAGGGTCTTGGGGTTTTGCCAAAAATGTAGGGTTTGTAGGGAAATAGGCTGCTTCAAACCTAGAAAGACATGTGGTTGAAATTAGAGAAAAAAGACAAACTTATGAGGAAAGCTACTGGATGGAAGGCTGGAATGGCTTTTGTGGGGAGTGGTGAGCCCTGTGCGTGCCCACAGCTATGCTAGCCCTCATTTATCAGAGTGAGTATGCGCATGGCCACATGGCCAGAGTGTTCTGACAAACCGCGCCAGATGTTACCAATAAAGGCAGCCTTCTTTACATACCAGCGTTGGCACAATATTTTCTATGTTCCCAGCCCTTGTGGAGGTGTTGTTGACAGTTTGATGGACTAAGGACTCACTGTGGGTTAGATTGTGTTTCAGTCCAAAAACCCCAAACTAAAAGGTAGGCAGAGCCTTAATAAGAGTTAACTATCTGTCTAGACTGAAAAATATAATATTGGTGCCTCAGGTAGGACAACCCAAGAAAAATCATTTTACATAAGAAAGGTCCCAGAGGCAGAGGTGTAAAGTTTCCTGTCTTATTTCAGTTTCAGAATATATGAGCTGTAGATCATGCATTCTTTATGGAGGAGGGAAGACAGAGAGGGTGGAGAGAAAGACAATGATAGCCCATTGTGGCAGTATGGACTGGGCTCTCTCCAAGAACACTGGGCACTTGTACATAGTAACTGTTGTTGCAGTAATGGTGACGAAATAACAGGAGCCATCTATTTAGTGACTACATTTTGCCAAGCTCTCTCTCTCTATATATAAATGCATATTATATATATAATATATATGCACATACACAGTAAGGCCCGTACAAATGAACAACTTATGTTCCAAAAGCAAGTTCTTAAGTCCAATTTGTTCATAAGTCCAGCAAAAGTGCATAGGTGATTCAGCGGTAGAATTCTTACCTGCTGCTCAGGAGGCCTGGGTTTATTTCCTGGCCAATGCAGCCACAGCATCCCCTGTGGGCTTCCCTGGTTGCTCAGATGGTAAAGAATCTGCCTGCAATGCAGTAGACCCAGGTTCAATCCCTGGGCCAGAAAGATCCCCTGGATAAGGGAATCGCAACCCACTCCAGTATTCTTGCCTGGAGAATTCCATGGACAGGGGAGCCTGGTGGACTGCAGTCAATGGGATAGCAAAGAGTCAGACATGACTGAGCAATGAGAATACATACCAACAAAGTGAGCCTAGGTACCCAACTAACACAATTGGCTATATATTACTGTATTGTAATAAGTTTATACTATTTTTTACACAAATAATATGTAAAAACAAACAGCATGAAAAAATAAAGAAAACTTTAAAAATTTTATAGTAGAGTATCTTGAAAAGTATGATAGTACACTACAATAGCTGGTGTCCAAGGGCTAGCATGGAGTGAAGAGGCGAGAAGAGTTACTGGCTGGAGGAGGGAGAGGAGCTGGGAGATGGTAGGGCGGAAGGATCATTAGCAATGGTAGATGGAGGGCATGCTGCAATTTCACTCACACCTAACATTGATGGAACACACGCTCACATGTTTGAAAGTTTACAATTTGAATCTTAGTATGTAGGGGACTTACTATATACATATATGGATATACACATACATATATATACATACAATAAATATGCACATATTGAGCTATATGTGCATCATGCATATATATCTTAATATACCCATATATATACATAGGGTGATTTTTCTAAGAGCATATGTAGCAGATATTAGGAGCCCCTCCATTTGCTTTACAGCATCCTTGCCGTCTCTCCTTCTTTTTACCTACCCCAAAGCCCTCTTCATGTATTTTGAACACTCTGCTCTCCCATCTCAGGCTTCATCCTGGCAGAGTGCTTGGTGGTCAGAACTATGGAGTCATCATTTCTCATATCATCCAGAAGAATTTAAAACTTTAAATTGTTCTGTCCTTTGTAGGACTGAGCTTGGGACTTGCAAGTTTTCAGCGTGGAGCAGTTGTGAAACCAAAAGGCATAAATAAATGTAAAGACAAAAACTTTCTTTTGCTAATATTACTATATCCCGTGGTATAAATTTCTACCAGAGGTAAAGGGTGAGGGGTTAGTAGATCTTGCTTGGAGCACATTATTTTCTTTCTTTTATTCACTAGAAGCTAAATTTCAGAATAGTTAAATTGGGGGGCCAAAATGGATAAGTGAGGGGAATGTTTTGAATTTGGAGCTATTGGTTTTAATAGTTCAGGGATCACTTGCCATTCACTTTATATTGGCTTCTATTTCCATCTTTTCATCTTCAGTTCAGTTCAGTTCAGTCGCTCAGTCGTGTCCGACTCTTTGCGACTCCATGAATCGCAGCACGCCAGGCCTCCCTGTCCATCACCAACTCCCAGAGTTCACTTGTATTCACGTCCATCGAGTCAGTGATGCCATCCAACCATCTCATCCTCTGTCGTCCCCTTCTCCTCCTGCCCCCAATCCCTCCCAGCATCAAAATCTTTTCCAATGAGTCAACTCCTTGCATGAGGTGGCCAAAGTACTGGAGTTTCAGCTTTAGCATCATTCCTTCCAAAGAAAGCCCAGGCTGATCTCCTTCAGAATGGACTGGTTGGATCTCCTTGCAGTCCAAGGGACTCTCAAGAGTCTTCTCCAATACCACATTTCAAAAGCATCAATTCTTCAGCGCTCAGCCTTCTTCACAGTCCAACTCTCACATCCATACATGACCAGAGGAAAGACCATAGCCTTGACTATATGGACCTTTGTTGGCAAAGTAGGTCTTTAAAAGTTCTCTATGAATGAACCAATCTGACCCTTTTACTAGCAATGTCTCTGCAGGTCCTAGATGCTTAAGTGTAGCTGAATGTATGCCAGGGTAAGGAAAGACAGCTCTGTATGGGGTGAGGAGAACCATTTATGGGAGCCACAGTCTATTGATAACCTGGGGGAGGGGGGAGCCGGGAGGAGAAACAAGACCTGTAAATTAGAATGTGGTTGCATCAGCTAGAGATAGATTCCATTTTCCCAGCGGAGACCTTAGGTCCCACCTTGTCATTCCCAGTACGGCGCCAGTAAGACAGTGTGGTTAGGCCATCACTTGGAGAAGACAACAGACCTTATTTCCTGCAATGGGATTTTGTACGGGACTTAGATTGTGTCCTTTCCTTCTTTGCTCCTAGAAGGCTGGGTGGCTATCCCTACAGTAATGATCTTCTGACAGCCACATTCTTTCGCTTTCAGCTCTTCCTTCCTTCCCTTTATCTTTTGCTGCTGCTGCTGCTAAGTCGCATCAGTCATGTCCAACTCTGTGTGAACCCATAGATGGCAGCCTACCAGGCTGCCCCGTCCCTGGGATTCTCCAGGCAAGAATACTGGAGTGGGTTGCCATTTCGTCCTCCAATGCATGAAAGTGAAAAGTGAAAGTGAAGTCGCTCAGTCGTGTCTGATTCTTAGCGACCCGTGGACTACAGCCCACCAGGCTCCTCTGTCCATGTGATTTTCCAGGCAAGAGTACTGGAATAGGGTACCATTGCCTTCTTCTTTACCTTCACCTACCTCCAAATTCCCCTGCCTTGGAGTGGGAGTTAATGAAGGACTCCAAAATTTTGGGCAAAGATGTCTCACTCCATTCTTCTTCTATTCTACCACTAACATTCCATGACTGTGAGCAGAAAGAAACCCTCTGCACCTCACCCTTCTCTTTCGTCCATGGGAGTATTGGAGTGGGTTGCCATGCCCTCCTCCAGGGGATCTTCCCAACCTAGGGATCAAAGCTGTGTCTCTTATGTCTCCTGTACTGGCAGGCAGGTTCATTACCACTACTGCCACCTGGGAAGCCTATAGAAAGAGAATTGGAGGACAATTCTGAAAGAATGTTAGTACCCTTAGGTAAAATATTCTCAAGCCTTTGGGCAATTGTGCATCAACTGTGTTCTTTTCATTGAGAACATGTCCTATTTTTTACAGTCACTTGTGCTCCTGTTTTCCTCTTAAATTGTCTTTTAATGAAAGAAACTGCCATGACAAGGATACAGAATGGGTACACAACTTCCAGTTCAGCTATTTGGACAACTAACAGCTGATGCAAGGGCAAAATTGATCAGCTACTAGGCTGCTTCAGGTTTCTAAAGAAAGGATACAAAACAAAGATACAAAGCCCACTAAGATGCTTGAGAATGGTCAGGAGGCAGAAGAAGAGGGGAAACTGAGTTCTTGCAGTAAAAAATAAACTACATACTGAAGAACTCAAATGCAAAATGTGTATTCAACTGGTGATGTGGATGACATGTGGGCTGCTTTTGTATTCACAGCCTCTTATAACAGACACCGTATTAACTTACATTTACAGTCTAATGTAAGTATGAGGACGTGATATCATGCCCTCATCATGACAGTGGGTCAAAGGAAGAATTTCTAAAAGCCTGGAGGTTAAACTTCTTTACCTTGTAAAACACTAACTCGGAGAAAAGAAAGAGGGAAGAAAATAGAATCAGTCAGGGAGGACTGGAATGCTGGGAGAAAGTTTGGGGGGCAATTTAAGAGAAAAAATTAGAGGGTGGGTAAACAGTAGCAGAATAACTTGCCCTAGATAGCAGCCCTGCTGGAAGCAAAGAAGAGAAAAATGAGTGAAGAGAATCTTCAGGATGCTGGCCCAGAAGCACACAGTGGAATTGTCCCTTTGGCGCTTCTTTAGGAGTGTTAAGACCATTGCTTTTCAAAGTCTTTTTATCATTGGGTTATCGTTGTTGTTATGTGACACAGTGTGAAGACTGGCATGAGGGACTTGACTTTTTTTGGCTAGCTATGTGCTTGTGCTCAGGTGCTCATCTTGTCTGACTCTGCAACCCCATGGACTGTGGTCTGCCAGGCTCCTCTGTCCATGGGATTCTCCAGGCAAAAATACTGTGGGTTGCCACTTCCTACTCCAATTTGGCTATCTACACTTAAATAACTTCAGGAGTGGTAGACAGCTCATATGATATTCAAAACAAGAGATCCCTTTGATTTCATTACCACATACCTAGCTCTTATGGGGAAAAAAATCAAACATATATATATATATTTTTTTTTTTTTAAGAAAAAAATTAAAATTTTTTTTTTACTTTACAATATTGTATTGGTTTTGCCACACATCAACATGAATCTGCCATGGGTGTACNTGTATGCGAGACAGCAAAAGAGACACAGAAGTATAGAACAGTCTTTTGGACTCTGTGGGAGAGGGAGAGGGTGGGTGATTTGGGAGAATGGCATTGAAACATGTATAATATCATATAACAAACATATACATTTTAAACTTTTTGTTTCTAAGTGTTCTTAGTGTTAGTTGCTCAGTCGTGTCCAACTCTTTACTTCCCCATGCACTGTAGTTCACCAGGCTCCTCTGTCCATGAGATTCTGCAGGCAAGAGTACTGGAGTGGGTTGCCATGCTGCCCTCCAGGGGATCTTCCTGAAACAGGGATCAAATGTACATCGCCTGTGGCTCCTGCATCGCAATGACCACATCTTGCTTCTTTCTCCTCCTCTTACTTCAATATGTCATTGCAAAGCATGCTCAATGAGTTGACCATCATTTCCAAGTCATTGATTTCCAAAGAAAAATACACTTCTCTATGTAAGGATTTCAAAAACTTACATCACATAGTGACTTTTCATATTGTGTAATTTTATTTTTTAGTAATTCTTCAAAATCCATGAAGTCATCCCTTGAAAATAGACTCAGAGCATAGATTCTATAAGCTCTATTATTAATACCAAACATTTCTTTGGCTTTTTTGAGGTTTGACTCTTCCTGTCATATCATTAGCCTAGCCCTGGTTTATCTGCTAATTGTTCTCTAGTCTTAGCACTTTAGGTTTTTCTAAATATTTTTTTAATTTTTTCTGGAAATTTCCTGGTGGTTCAGTCTTGAAGCTCTGTGCTTCCACTGCAAGAAGTACAGGTTTCGTCGTTAGTGAGCTAAGATCTCACTTGCCATGCCATGCCACCCAAGAAAATAAACTCTTTTTATTTCTTCCTGTTGTGGTTCTTTCTTTTTGATTTCTCTCTCTCTTTTTTCCCCTGAAATCTTTATTTCTGATTTCACTTCTTTCTTTCCTTTCACCTCATCATCGTCATTCCAGTCATCCTTGATAACCACATCCCTGCCTCCCTAGCTGTCCCCATCAGGCTACTGCCAGCACCCACCATCTACATAAGGCTCCACATGAAGTGTGTCTGCACCCCAACTGGAGGTTCTAATGACCCCTCCAACTCAGGATGCCAACTGCAAGCCTAGGTTGTTACCTATACTTTGATGGGCTAGCTATAAATCAGAGGTTCTCAAGATCCCCTTGTGGGGTTCAATTAATTTGCTAGGGTGGCTCCCAGAACTCAGGAAACCTATTGAATCACTAAATTATCAGTTTATTACAAAGTATTTTTATAATGGCTTCATTACATAGGCATAATGGATTAAATCATTGGCCAGTGGTGATTGAGTTCAATCTCTAGCCCCTCTCCCTTCCCAGAGGTTGGGGGCTGAGTGGAATGGGTGGAATGGGCCTTAAATTTCCAAACCTCTAATCACAAGGTTTGCTATACTGGTAACCAGGCCCCTTCCTTAGGTGCAATCCAAAAGTCAACCTATTAACATAAAAAAGACACTTTAAAAATCTCAACATTTGGGAAATGTTATGAGTTTTAGGAGCTCCCTGGGATTCCCTCATAGCTCAATCAGTAAAGTATCAGCCTGCAATGTAGGAAACCTTGGTTTGATTCCGGGGTAGGAAAGATCCCCTGGAGAAGGAAATGGTGACTCACTCCAGTATTCTTGCCTGGAGAATTCCATGGACAGAGGAGCCTGGCAGGGTACAGTCCATGGTGTCTCAAGAGTCGGATATGACTTAGGGACTAAGCTACCAGGAGCTCCCTGTCAAAAATGAGGATGAGGACCAAATACATATTTCTTACTATAAATCAACATTGCAGGCTGAAACTGAAGAGTCTTGGCCAGCCAGGCCTGTTGGCAGTGGTACCAAAGGCAGATCGAGCTCAGGATCATTCACATAGGCAAAGTAGCTGGAAGGAAACTGAGCAGGAAGGATAAGGCTGGACCATGCAATGTATCTGGTGTCCCAGTGGGGCACACATTTAGCAGAGTTCTAAGAGATGTAAATCCTAAGAGAGAAAGAAGGAAGGCAGAGAAAAGGATAGTCAGGAGCAGAAGAGGGAGACTTGGGCAGCAGAACATTCTGAGTGCAGGAAGGGAAGGTCTGTTGTTGAGGCAGAAACCCACCCCAGAGCCCAGGTCCCTGGGAAACAATCAGAACTTTTGGTAAAAAGGACACTTGGTGATAGGATGAATAAGGGAGTGATTCATTTGAATTCCAATCAACAGTCTCCTGGCAATGGCACCCACTCCAGTACTCTTGCCTGGAAACTCCGATGGATGGAGGAGCCTGGTAGGCTGCAGTCCATGGGGTCGCTAAGAGTTGGACACGACTGAGCGACTTCACTTTTACTTTTCACTTTCATGCATTGGAGAAGGAAATGGCAACCCACTCCAGTGTTCTTGCCTGGAGAATCCCAGGGACGGGGGAGCCTGGTGGTCTATAGTCCATGGGGTCGCACAGAGTTAGACATGACTGAAGCGACTTAGCAGCAGCAGCAACAGGTATTTATCGAGGTTTTGTTTTTTTTTTTTTTTCTTGATGAAGATTGCACTTAGGACTTTTGTATAACAAAATGACTTCTGTATAATCCACATTCTTAATGAGATTATAAAGCAGGAGAAGAACCAGAAACCACACAAGGATTAAGTCAGACATTGATCAGTGTTGAAACAAAGGTGGGACAGATGAGCAAGGACTGGATGATAACAAAGAAATGGTTTGCGATTTCCCTGTGGGTCCAGTGGTTAAGAGTCCACCTTGCCATGCAGGGGGTGCAGGTTCGATCCCTGGATGAGGAACTAAGATCTTACATGCTGCGGGCAACTAAGCTCATGTTCCAAAATGACTGGAGCTCGAGCAGCCAAATTAAAAAAAAAAGAAAGAAATATATTATTTCCTAAGAAAGCACAGACTCCTAGTTAACAGGTAAAGCTCAAATGACTGTGCTTTCATAATACCCATAGCTTTGGCAAAGACCATTTTGAAAGAAAGGTCAAGACTTAAGTATAAAAGGCAATATTCACTGAACTTGGAAAATGATGCAACTTCTTCCTAAGAGCTGCTACCCTTGCCTGTTGCCTCTGTCACACACACACACACACACACAGATGGCCCTCTTAATCTATCATATGGGTTTACAAAAATCTGTCAGGCAATTTTCTAAATGCCTGGGACATGTAGGCACATGATGGGGAGGAAGAGCAATGGAAGGAAGACAAAGGATGAATGTCTCAGAGTCTGACCACCATCCAGAAGAGGCAGCTGCCTGAGAGAGAGACAGAGATCAGGTCGAGGGGTCCAAGCTACAGAGGCTCCATTTGTGCTGCCGTTGACCGTGCAGGCCTGCACCATGTGCTGTGACCACCCTTCTGGGTTTAGAGCTGAATGTCCTATTTGACAATGGAAAGAGAGGCGAGGAGAGGACTGATAATAGTCTGCTCTCCTACTGAAGATCTGTGGGTTCATGAAACTAAGAGGGAGTTAAAAATGGAAATTAGACTGCAAAGTCATTTCTCTCAAGCTGTGAGGAAGGCAACTCTGGGCAAAGATGTTGAGAAAGTCTCCTCCACTGAAAAAGAAAGCCCTGGCCAAGGCATCTTCAGAGTTAGGCTGAAAGATGGAGGAAACCAGATGGGCCTGTGTTTAAAGTCTTTACAAGGAGGTCTAGGTTTCCAGGCAGCTGATGGGGGTCAGGTGTGGAAGATGAAGCAGGCAGAAATGACCATAATCTTGACCCCCATTTAGAGGTGCTTAGATTAGTGATTAGTGGCTGTGACCAGAACCTTCCTGATAAGGAAGAAGGGTATCCCGGGGACTTGGGGCTCTGAATATGTATGGCCCAGATTTCCTTGTGTGGCTGCTATCTGGCTGGATATTTATTCTTCTAGATTACACATTCTGACTCTGAGGAACAAAGGGCTGGCAAGAGCTGCTCTCTGGTGCTTAATAATTTGAAGGAATTTACATTTCAATGCAGCCTTGTGCTACATTTCTCACACAATCTCTCCGCCTTCTCCCCACTTGCATTTCCCTCCCCCCAATTTCTTCTGATGGAGAAAAGGGACCACTCTCCCATTCTGGAGAAGGAGAAAATCATAGAGACATCATCAGAGGGAGAAGATTTATTGATATTCCACTTAGAATTTATTCCCTCAGAATCCTATTTATTTTATTTATGTTTATAAATCATACATTACCAAGTACAATGAAATCTCCTAAAAACCCAGAAGGTTACTTGATGTTCTTTATGATTTGACAGAGGAAATAGAGGGAGAAAATGAATAAGAAGTGAAGATATGGGAGGGGGTGGGGATGGGCCTGGGTAACTCTGGAGAAAACATTTCCCCAGGAACAGCACACATATGTTCAGTTTGCTCAGTGAAGGAGTGTGATTCAAATAATCTTCTCTGTCCTTCCACCACTGTTGCTCCCCATCCTCTCAGGAGAGGGGATTCATCGTCAGGTAATTAACCATCGGCAGTGCAGAAGTTGCTTCACAAGGCACAAGTATGAAAACACATTTACACCTCATGTAAATGGATTAGGAGACTTTACTGTTTGAGTGATACAGGAGGAGCCATCAAGTGACAAAGATAAAGTCATCCCTGGTTAGGGATCCTGCTTTTACAAGTGAGACACCTTAGTGACCAGTGGACCACAGGGAGCTTAGGGTATAACTCAGTGGCTATGGCAGCCCATACAGGTGAAGACTCTACACAAGTACATTAAAGGTTTTATTCTGCTCTTGTTAGGGTGATTATTCAACAATCTTGAAGACACACTTCGTCTTCACCATAAGGTACTGTTTCTGCCCTCAGGGTACTAATGTATGAGTACATGAATATAATATAGGCTGGTTATAGCCACAGAAGAGGCACGTCCATGAGGCCATGGGAGCCAGGAAGAGACCCTCCCAGACACTTCAGGGAGGAGGTTAACACGACAGGTCCTGAGAATGGAGAGAGGTTATTTAGGTGGATGGGATTGGCCATCCATTGATGCGACTGTCCCAAGGGCTCAGCGTAGTTTTTGTTCAGATTGTGTTCTGTTTGGTAGGTAGAAGAGAATTGGTAGATGAGGTTACCTTAGGGCAGGTTTGTGAATGTATCACAAAAATAACTGGATTTTATTTAGTAAATGACAAGATTTTATAAGAATGAAAAAAGTGCTCATCTATGGATGGGGTGGGTAGAAAAAAGAATGGAGGAAAGGAAAAATGACCCTCTATACTCAGTGGGATGAAACGATGGAAATCTTGACACAGCCTGGTTAACCACAGGATGAGTAGGCTTCCTCTCAGATGAAGGAGGAGGGGAATAAGCAACTATAATTTTCATACTCATGAAGATATTCTGATCAGTTATTGTTTTCTCTAACCAGAACCTTCTCCCTAAAGGGAAAAGGCATCTGTGGAACTGGTGAGAGAGCCTTGAGGGTCTCCCGTTGTGGTGTTTAATATCAGCTGCTATTAGAAAAGCAAACCTTTAAATTAAATTTCGTCTCCTCTGGCTCCAGATTAAACTCAACTCTGAATCCTCACCGTAGAAGAAGTGATTCAAGTCTGAGGGGCATTATTAGGTCTATTTCATCTCCTGGAAGTTATAGCTATAATTCCAGCAAGCCTTGGGGTCCCATTAAAAAGATGAGATTCCCAGTGTGTATCAGGGACACATCTGGGGGTCAATGGACAAAGATTTGGGCCCTTTACTAAATGTTATCTGATGTTACACAACGTCAACATAAGCGATGGAGTTTTGGTTGGCATTTTTATCTGTTATTGAGAGAGGAGTATTAAAAAACTTTATCGTAATTGTGGGTTTGGCTCCCTCTCCTTTAAGTCCGTTGGTTTTGCAAAGGAGAGGTAGAATGACCTTCCAGTGAAGTAGCTCATGGGAAAGGTTTAGTTGGTAGGGTTGAAAAATGTGAACACACTAGCCTTTTCCTTCTAGTCTTATGCTTTTATTTTAGATTTGATTCTGGAAAGTGCACAGGAAGTTTTTCATCTCAGATGATACTTCATCCCAAATTTTAATTTAATTATATATCCCCTTAGTCAAGCAAAGGCTATGCTTGTAGTAAGTTCTTCATTGGCTTAACAACATTAGCCTATAGTTGTAATTAAAACAATTAATTTGGTTGGGCAAAAGTTTTTCCATTATGTCTTATGGAAAAATCTAAATGAACTTTTGGCCAACCCAATATTTAGCAAGATAGGTGAGGTTGGTGCTTATGACTGCCAAAAAATGGTTGTAAATGAAAAGATGAAACTGAAGATTTCTGTTTTTTTTTTAGTATACAAATGCTTTTAAATAATCTTTAAGAAAACACATACACACATACCCTCATGGCTCAGTGGTAAAGAATCTGTATGCAACACAGAAGACCCAGGTTCAATCCCTGGGTCAGAAAGATCCTGTGGAGAAGGGAATGGCAACCTATTCCAGTGTTGTTGCCTGGAGAATTCCATGAGCCGAGGAGCCTGGTGGGAGACAGTCCATGGAGTCGCAAAGAGTCGGACATGACTGAGCCATTAACACTTTCATTTTCACACACACAAATTCATAAAAAAAATATATTAGTAATATGTATTTGACTTTTTAATTTTTTCTTCACTTAATTTTCTGCCTTCCTGGGGTTAAAACATCCTTAACCATCAAGGAAACCATTATTTTACTGCAAACACTATTAAGGTTATCCTCCCATGCAGACTACTTGGTTGTCTTCTCAGTTTGCTGAAGTTTTGTAAACTGGAGAGGCTCCTGGCCAGAAGGGGTACTGGTTTCTTGTTTGTATATTGGTGGAACATGTTGAGCCCTATATATAGTCACTAATCAATGACTATAAAAGGAGGTGGTCACGTTGTTTGCAGGTCCTAGATTCATGTCAAAACTTATCTATTTCTCAAGTCATTTTGCAGATTCACTTATGCATTCATTCTCATAAACAAACATTTCCTGAATTCTTGTGATGTTACAACATATGCTGGAGAAGCCAATGGCACCCCACTCCAGTACGATTGCCTGGAAAATCCCATGGATGGAGGAATCTGGTAGGCTGCAGTCCATGGGGTCGCTAAGAGTTGGACATGACTGAGCAACTTCACTTTCACTTTTCACTTTCATGCATTGGAGAAGGAAATGGCAACCCACTCCAGTGTTCTTGCCTGGAGAATCCCAGGGACTGGGGAGCCTGGTGGGCTGCCATCTATGGGGTTGCATAGAGTCAGGCACGACTGAAGTGACTTAGCAGCAGTAGCAGCAGCAGCAGCAGCAGTACAGCATATGCTAACCGAAGGTTCTCAAAGTGATTCCTGAACCTGCAGCATTAGACTCACTTGAGAATTTGTTAGAACAAAAATTCTTGGGCCTCACGCTAGACCCACTGAATCAGAAACTCTGGGAGTGGGCCCAGAGATCTGTATTTTAACAACTCCTCCAGGTGGCTCTGCTGTAGCTCCTATTTGAAACTTCTGTGTTAGACAATGGAGGACAGACAGTGATGAATTGGATACATTCTACAGTTCTCACGTTTAAAGAGCTCACATTTATTTATAATTTTGTAAAATGTAAATTATACAAAATGAGAAATCTCAGGGTTCTCAAGGTTAAATATCTCACTTGCTGGTGGTCTCACTACTAGTAAGTAGGAGAGTTAAGACAGTCTTCGGAAGGCCCAGCCAGGGGTCTTTTAGGTAACATCATATTGATTAGCAATCTTTTGTTCTCTTTTCAACTCCTAGTTCCTAATTTAAAAATTGCCTGTGCTTGGGTTGATGTAGACTTGTCTTCAAAGAACTGACTCTAATAGTTCACCAGTTAATTGGTCAGTAAGTGCTTATCACTACTATGTACAGGGTTTACAAAAAAAAAAAAGGCATATTGCCCTTTGGGTGGTCTAAGACTGGGTGCATGAGAAGAGAAGGAAATAGCTCCTGCCCTTGAAAACTTCACTAACACACACACCCCTCCACACACACATTTTGAAAACATGGAAGGAGCAGTGTGCGGCACGACAACAGCAAGGGTGAGGTAATATGTACAGATAAATTGAGCTTTGCTGGAGAATTTCAAATCCTAAAGCCAGGGCTGGGAGGGTGGGGGTTTGTCACCCCTACTAACTCACTGGGCAATTTCTGCCTCATTTCGTTAGACAGAGGAGATTGTTACCAGAAAGCCAGAAAGGAAGCGCCATCTGGGACTGCGGGTCCTTCCAGACAGATGGCTGACTCTTCAGTCCTGTTTTATTTCTGGCTGCAGATCACACACCCTACAGCTATATTGTGAAAATGGGATGTGACGGGACACGGGATGTTTTCAGAGTGTGTGTTTGTGTGTTTTTTCTTTCTCATTTTTTCCCTGGAAACTTGTGGTAAAAATAAAACTTAATGACAGCCTTCCTGTTTTTATTGTTGTTATTTGAATGAAGCCCTTGGTTGGCAAAAGACTGATGGGTCCCCCAGAATCAGAGATGATGTGCAGAGATATGGCAGAAAGCCAGACTAGCCTTGAGAAGGCTAGAGTACGTGTGTGTGTTGTCAGCCACGGGATGGCTGAGAACTGTGACACGCTTTAAAGGTAGAGAGTGGTCCAGCCAGACTGGAATGTTTGACTTGTTACAACTTTTTTTCCTACTTGCTTCTCACACGGAGGTTGTCTCTGCCCCACCACTAACTCCCTTCATGTCAGATAGGGAGAGACGCGGACCTGAGCAGAGTAGTTGCAGTCTGTCTGCTTTTGGCCTACTCAGGGCCCTAGGTTTTAAAGTCTGGGATGTGAGGTGTTGGCTGCTGCTGCTAAGTCGCCTCAGTCGTGTCCGACTCTGTGCGACCCCATGGACTGCAGCCTACCAGGCTTATCCGTCCATGGGATTCTCCAGGCAAGAACACTGGAGTGCGTTGACATTTCCTTGGCTGGGAGGTTCTTAAAAATGAAGACTTCCTTACTGCTGTGAGGGCTAGGGCAATTACTCAAGCTACTTCTGGAGTATAGGGTATCACCTTGTTCAATATCTATTTTCTGAGTGAATATTGAGAACACACTAGATTGCAAGGATGTAAAGAAGTTAAAGATGATTCTGAAGCCAATAAAATGTACCAGGAAGAGCCTTGATCCTAAATTCTGACTCACTGACCCTCTGAGCCTTGCTCCCAAATTCTGACGTACTGGCTTTGTGATTTGGGACAAGTGACTAAACTTGCCTAGTCCTCAATTCTTCATCTGTAAAAACATCCACTAGAGCTGTTTCCTTCCTCCAGTTCTTTCTCCAAGTTTTGTCTCTTTCTCAAACCCTTCACCGATTCTCAAAATTTGAAGGTGCATAACAACCACCTGGGAAGTGCGTTAAGATACACATTCTTAGGCTCAGAGAATATAATGCAGTAATCTGTGGTAGGAGCCAGGAATCTGTGTTTTCAGTAGGAGCCAGGAATCTGTGTTTTCAGCAGACTTTGGTATAATTCTGAAACAGCTTATCACTGGGCCATACTGTGATAAACTCTGCTTTCACACTTTTCGAGATTTCTGCACCCAGGTTTAGTCAATATTTTTAACTCTTTCTCTGAACTCCCATAGTATTTTATTTAAGCCTATAAGTATGATTTATTATGAACTGACTGACATTACAAGAGGATTAAAAGAAAGAGTAAACACTTTCAGAACCATCTAATAACTTGTTTATTCAACAACTGTTACTGAACACTAATTATGTGCAGCCAGGGCTTTCCCAGTAGCTCAGCAGTAAAGAATCTGCCTGAAATGCAGGAGCCACAGGAGACTTGGGTTTGATCCTTGGGTTGGGAAGATACTCTGGAAGAGGGCGTGCAACCCACTCTAGTGTTCTTCCCTGGAGAATGCCCATGGTCAGAGGAGCCTCCAGGCTAGGAGCCTGGAGTCCATAGGGTCGCAAAGAGTTGAAGACTGAAGCAACTTAGCATACAAGTATGCATGTGCAGCCAATAAACAAAAGAGAATCATTGTGGCAGTAGACTGAGACAGAATATTTAAGAAACCCACTACAATAATATATAAACAGTATAGTATGTTTGAGAGTGATAAGAGATGTGGAGAAAACAGACAAACTGAAAACAAAGAGCAGAGCAGGGTAAGAGGATCAGGAATGCTGAGTGGGGGGCAGTTTGCTGTATCAAATAAGATTTAAATTTTAATTTTACCCCTTATAGGTTTTATTTGGCCTTGAGAAAGTCTCTTAACCACTTCAATTATCAGTTTCTCACCTGTGAACTGGTAACAAGAAATCCCAACCTACAGAGTCATGAGGTTTATGGGTAATACAATACCTGGCTTTATAACACAATTAAGAAACATATCTTTCTTATCCATCTCCTTTCTCTGCTCATAAGTTATTTTAGGGCATATTCGCCTTTGTATCCCAAGTTCTTAACTGTACTTGGCATATGGTGGGCACTCCGTAAATACTGAGTAAATAGTTGAGGCGACCAGCCTCAGTACCAAATACTGAGGGAAGAATCCAGAAGTGTCCTTACTCTCCAGGGCTCTGAGACTCAGAGCATGGGCCCTTACAAGTGGGGTTCACTCTCCAAAAGTAGGTTAGATATTGGTGTAGTCATGATCACATTGTGATTTTGAATCATGTCCAGGGTCAGATCTAAATGAGAAATTTTCCTGTTGATGTAAGAGACACAGGTTCTACCACTGGGTCAGGAAGATCTCCTGAAGTAAACAATGGCAACCCACTCTGGCATTCTTGCCTGAAGAATCCTATGGACAGAAGAGCCTGGTGTGCTGCAGTCTTTGGGGTTGCAGAGTCAGACATGACTGAAGCAAGTTAGCACCAGCAGAGAATTTTCTAGAAATGCCAGCTGGCTTGGACCCTTTCCCTTCATTTCCTAACAGAATGATGCTTAAATATTAGGATCTAGACGACCATGGTCAGCTGCCCTCTTGTGTATACTACACCAGACTGGTATTCAGTGCACAGAGTAGGGCTGACAAGCCATCCTTCAGTCTGAAACCTGGGATATTCTCTGGCGGCTCAGATGGTAGAGAATTTACTTGCAATGCAGGAGACTCAGGTTCAGTCCCTGGCTTGGGAAGATCCCCTGGAGAAGGAAATGGTAAGTCAGCCCACTATTCTTGCCTAAGAATTCCATAGACAGAGGGACCTGGAGAACTACAGTCACTGAGGTTGCAAAGAATCAGACATGACTGAGCAACTAACACTAAAACTTTCTTCTGAAATCTGAATTCTAAAGATGTCACCAGTTCTAGGAGGTAGCATCCATAGACTATCTCCCTTGTGAGGAAAAAAAAAAGCCTTGCCATTAAATATACGTAATTGAAAATACCTCTTTATTTCAGAAATTCTAGAATGTAGGAAAAAATGCATAGCTCAGAATGGAGAACCTTGAGTAACAGGAGTCATGGATCCTGAGTTCCTGGGTCCCTGTTATGCTACAGGCAGTGGCAGTGGTGCCCAGTCCTCCTCCTATTTTCCTCTTCTTCCTCAGTTGACACCACTGCACTGCTGCTCTCTCTCTCTTTTTTAAATTTTATTTTATTTAACTTTACAATATTGTATTGGTTAACCCATCCCTTGTTGAAGCAGGACCTGAAATCTCTCTCTCTTGTTTTTTTTTTTTTTTCAGTTGCATGCAATTGAGTCTTTTTAAAAAAAATTTATTTGTGTTAATTGGAGGCTAATTACTTTACAATATTGTAGTGGTTTTGCCATACATTGACATGAATCAGCCACGAGTGTACATGTGTTCCCCATCCTGAACCCCCCTCCCACCTCCCTCCCCACCCCATTCCTCAGGGTCATCCCAGTGCACCAGTCCTGAGCACCCTGTCTCATGCATCAAACCTGGACTGGTGATCTGTTTCACATATGATAATATACATTTTTCAATGCTATTCTCTCAAATCATCCCACTCTTGCCTTCTTCCACAGAGTCCAAAAGACTGTTCTATACGTCCGTGTCTCTTTTGCTGTCTCGCATATAGGGCTATCGGTACCATCTTTCTAAATTCCATATATGCGTTAGTATACTGTATTAATGTTTTTCTTTCTGGCTTACTTCATTCTGTATAATAAGCTCCAGTTTCATCCACCTCATTAGAACTGATTCAAATGTATTCTTTTTAATGGCTGAGTAATATTCCATTATGTATATGTGCCACAGCTTCTTATCCATTCGTCTGCTGATGGACATCTAGGCTACTTCTATGTCCTGGCTATTATAAACAGTGCTGTGATGAATATTGGGGTACAAGTGTCTCTTTCAATTCTGGTTCCCTCGGTGTGTATGCCCAGCAGTGGGATTGCTGAGTCAGTTCTATTTCCAGTTTTTTAAGGAATCTCCACACTGTTCTCCATAGTGGCTGTACTAGTTTGCATTCCCACCAACAGTGTAAGAGGGTTCCCTTTTCTCCACACCCTCTCAAGGATTTATTGTTTGTAGACTTTTGGATTGCAGCTGTTCTGACTGGTGTGAGATGGTATCTTGTTGTGGTTTTGATTTGCATTTCTCTGGTAATGAGTGATGTTGAACATCTTTTCATGTTTGTGTGAGCCATCTGTATGTCTTCTTTGGAGAAATGTCTGTTTAGTTCTTTGGCCCATTTTTTGATTGGGTCATTTATTTTTCTGGAATTGAGCTGCAGGAGTTGCTTTATTTTTATTTTATTTTATTTATATTTTTGAGATTAGTTGTTCGTTAGTTGCTTCATTTGCTATTATTTTCTCCCACTCTGAAGGCTGTCTTTTCACCTTTGTTACGTTTCCTTCATTGTGCAAAAGCTTTTAAGTTAAATAGGTCCCATTTGTTTATTTTTGCCTTTTTCCCATTACTCTGGGAGGTGGGTCATAGAGGATCCTGCTGTGATTTATGTCAGAGAGTGCTTTGCCTATGTTTTCCTCTAGGGGTTTTATAGTTTCTGGTCTTACACGTATATCTTTAATCCATTTTGAGTTTATTTTTGTGTATGGTGTTAGAAAGTGTTCTAGTTTCATTCTTTTACAAGTGGTTGACCAGTTTCCCCAGCACCATTTGTTAAAGAGATTGTCTTTTCTCCATTGTATATTCTTGCCTCCTTTGTCAAAGATGAGGTGTCCATAGGTGCATGGATTTATCTTTGGGCTTTCTATTTTGTTCCATTGATCTATATTTCTGTCTTTGTGCCAGTACCATACTGTCTTGATGACTGTAGCTTTGTAATATAGCCTGAAGTCACGCAGGTTGATTCCTCCAGTTCCATTATTCTTTCTCAAGACTGCTTTGGCTATTCAAGGTTTTTTGTATTTCCATACAAATTGTGAAATTATTTGTTCTAGTTCTCTGAAAAATACCGTTGGTAGCTTGATAGGGATTGCATTGAATCTATAGATTGTTTTGGGAAGTATACTCATTTTCACTATACTAATTCTTCCAATCCATGAACATGGTATATTTCTCCATCTATTTGTGTCCTCTTTGATTTCTTTCATCAATGTTTTATAGTTTTCTATATATAGGTCCTTTGTTTCTTTAGGTAGATATATTCCCAAGTATTTTATTCTTTTCTTTGCAATGGTGAGTGGATTTGTTTCCTTAATTTCTCTTTCTGTTTTCTCATTGTTGGTGTATAGGAATGCAAGGGATTTCTGTGTGTCAATTTCATATCCTGCAACTTTGCTATCTTCATTGATTAGCTCTAGTAATTTTTTGGTGGAGTCTTTATGGTTTTCTATATAGAGGATCATGTCATCTGCAAATAGTGAGAGTTTTACTTCTTCTTTTCCAATCTGGATTCCTTTTTCTCAAAGAAAAGGAAATAAGGAATGCAAGAGAGTCTGGCACTTGCTTTGATATTTTCAAAATGACTAAGAAATCCTCATACTGATAGTGGTGCACAATTATTTAGCTCTTATGAGCCACATTCCATTACATGAACTCCACATGTATGAGTCCCCAATTCTGTGAGGTGGGCACATATTCTACCTACTTTACTGATGGGGAAATTGAGGTATGGAAATGCTATATAACTAACATAAATACAAATAATAAGTAGGATTGGATACCCAGCTTTATCTGACTCAAAAGTCCAGAGGTTATCCATTAAACTATGCTGCTACTCTGTAAAACCCCACCTTGATTTAAAGAGCAGTTTGAGTGAAATTAGAGGGATGATATGGAATAGGGCTGGTGGGGGTCTAGAATGCCTTTATCTGCAGTAAATAACCCCCGTGACATTACAGAAATGTAGAAGAAGCAAGGTGTACAATTTTGACACAGTTGGTATCTTGGGATTTCCTCATTCAAGGCCACTGAGCTGGCATCTGCTCCCCAGGTGTTACCCTTGAGATGTGGTCAGTGGTCCTAATAGGCTAAGCCAGACGTGGCGTCAAGGACCACGTGATTTCTGTGTTCTTTGATGAGGGTTCATCTACTCATAAGGCAAGCTGGAGGGAATCAGAAAACTCAGTCAGGAAAAGATCAAGGCCTGCATTATGGAGGAAAGAAATGTCAGTCACTCTGATAGGGAAATAGATTTTTGTGTTTCATTGCACCAGCACGCACACATGCACTCAAAGCCTGCCACATTTCAAAGCAGCTGCAATGCCCTGGTGTTCATTTGGAGGGTGAGAGATCTGAAGCCTCTCAAAGGCTGCGGGTACAGTGCTCTGTACTTCATACAGGACACAGCCAACAGCCCTCTTCCACCTCCTTTTTCCATCTCCCTCCCACCCGCCAGTCTGCATTTACTAGTGGTACTGAGGAGGTATGTGTGAGTGTGATGTGTGCACATTTAAATCCAAACTTAAAAGGAAGAGGAAAAAGAAAAAAATGACAGCTTTGGACCAAAGCAGCAAGTATTCATAATGAATGGAGGAGTCACCATGAAAGAGCTGGGGTACTTTAAGTAAAACAAACCTCCCCGAGGATGACAGCTCTGTGGATGCTGTTGAAGACAGCAGCTTAAAAGGCCCTTCATTTCAGAGCCATAAAGAGGCGAAGCAAGGATTTGATATACAACACAGGATTTTTTTCTCTTTTTTCCCCCTTTCCCTTCTTCTTCTTCTTCTGAATACCATCTTGGCTGAGCCATGGCAAAACTAAATTAGAAAAACCTGCAGAGCATTGAGAGTCCAAATGAAGCACACAGCCAATTTATCACAACAGAGCCCAGTTATCTAATAAGCCCCGTATGTAATAAATGTGCTAAGTGCCCACCTTTAACTTTGGTACACACAGCAGTGGTCACTGGTGGGTGATGGCAGAGTCCCTGACAAGGGGATGATGTCAGACTCAGCCTGGAGCCCTCAGCATCTGGCTTACATCACTGGCTCTTAAAGGTGCTGAGCTTAGGTGGAAAATGTGGAGGTCTGTGAAGGCAAGGCAGACCACTGCTGAACATTTCCAATCACAGCAGATACCCATTTACAGACATTTTTGTAGGCTGAGCCATCAGCATGAAAGCAGAGGTGGGGAAACTGGGAGGAGAACGGTTTCCTTTCCGCTTTGGAAAATAAGTGTTTTGTGGAAGAAGAGCCTTCAACAGCACAGAGTGTTACCTAATCAGAGGTTCTTACAGATTGTGTGTCTAGTAATAGACTATTTTTGTGTTTGGCCAATTAGTAAAAAGAAAAGATGTGATTTGATAATGCCAAAGGGAGTGGAGGGGTAGGCAGGACATGGCACTTTTAGTTTATTGCTAGGTAATCTTGTGACAACAGGGTTACACTGGAAACATCAAAGACTTGGGACTTTAAACAAGAGAATCATGTTGTAGGTCAGTCTTTTGGTTTATAAGGACAGCTGGGCCTTAGAAGTGTGTCTCTGGAGTTCTCTTCATAATTACATAATCTTAGCAGAGCTCAGCGATGCAGTCCCAGATGCTCAGATGGCAGTGTATTTGAAAAATAAAGAGTAATTTCTATAGAATAGTGGTTCTCAGTTACAACAGTATAGTAGAATCACCTGGACAGCTTTAAAAATTACTGATGTGCATGCATGCTAAGCCGCTTCAGTTATGTCTGAATCTTCGCAACCCACTGGACTGCAGCCTGCCAGGCTCCTCTGTCCATGGGATTCTCTAGGCAAGAAAACTAGAGTGGGTTGCCACGCCCTCCTCCAGGGGATCTTCCTAATCCAGGGATCTCATCTGTGTCGCTTAGGTCTCCTGCATTGGCAGGCGGGTTCCAATCCTAAATGTAGATTTATTTTAAAGATATTGGTTTAACTGGCTTGGAGCAAGGTCAGGATATTGAAACGCTCCAGAAATTATTCCAATATTTAGCTGAGCTTGAAAACCACTGTGGCAGGGTGAAAAACAGGTCACAGTCCACAAAACCAGGAAGTACTGAAAATCCCAAAACTTTTGAAATTAACCTGAGAAGTAGAAATTAGGCTAAAAAACATTGCAAATTTTGTAAGTCAAGAATGATAGAATGTTGGCAATTTCATATGGTTCAAACCAATAGGTTAAGGTTGTAGAGGTCTTCAGTCTTACAGGATCCTGTAGAATTGGCATGTTGTTCCCAGTTGATAATTTTTTTTTCTATATTTCTTTTTATCTAGTATACAATTTATACTCTGCCTATATGCTACATGGATTTGAGATAACTACAATAAAAACACACATGCGTACACATGTGTATATATAGGGTAGATAAAATAAATATTAGTGGTCAGAAAATATATTGAAAAAGGAAATTGTTATTAAAATTAATAATTAGGGATAATATATTAATATAACTGAACAGTATAATTTTGAACTACTGGAAATACAAGGGGAAAGTGGAATTTAATCTCAGTCTTTTTAAAGACAATGCATATTCATTTTTATGAACAGCACCAAATTCTGGATAGTCTGCTGTGTAGACTCTAATAACAAGAGCCTTGAGTGCAAAGTAGATAAATGTTTTTGTTGAAAACGCAGTGATGATTTCAAGGCTATTATATGGAGTCACAGTTCAGTGAAATAATTTTTATGCCAAATAGCCTCCCAGAATACAATAAGGACCTACAATCCAGTGAAAAACAGTGGCAGACATAGTGCCCTGGGAAATGGGTGCACCTTAAGCTGTTAGATCTCAAATCAGCAGGCTCTCTCCTTCCTGCCTGTATGAAAATAAATCACTGCTAACATTTCATCATGAGTAGTTTTTGCATCTCCATTTTTCTTTTTTAAGGGTAAGAATGGGTTTGTGATTGTTTTTGCTATGCTTTCTTTATTATTGGCTTCCCTGGTAGCTCAGAAATAAAGAATTCGCCCACAAAGCTGTAGACCCGGGTTTGATTCCTGGGTCGAGAAGATCCCCTGGAGAAGGGAATGGCAATTCACTCCAGTATTCTTGCCTGGAGAATCCCCTGAACAGAGGAACTTGGTTGGCTATATCCATGGGATTGCAAAGAGTTGGACACGACTGAGCAACTAACACTTTGACTTTTGACTTATTTATTATCAATTTTGCATATTTGTGAAACTGATTGCTGGAGTTTGGACACAGTTTGAGTCATGGAAAACCTTGCTTTACCCCCCAGTTCAATTTAAATATGTTGAAGATCACTTCTTAATTCATCAAACTTCCTTCAAAAAGATAAATAGATATTACATTCCTGTGCTGTGTGCCTGTGTGCTAAGTCACTTCAGTCATGTCTGACTCTGTGCAAC
Source organism: Tragelaphus strepsiceros (assembly GCA_006410795.1). Taxonomy (NCBI): domain Eukaryota; kingdom Metazoa; phylum Chordata; class Mammalia; order Artiodactyla; family Bovidae; genus Tragelaphus; species Tragelaphus strepsiceros. Next base: position 61,627 of record SJYU01007793.1, read on the forward strand.
TCTATGAAATGTAGCCTGCCAGCCTCTGTCCATGTTATTCTCCCGGCAAGAATACTGGAGTGGGTTGTCATGCTCTTCTCTAGGGGATCTTCCCAACCCAGGGATCAAATCTGCATCTCCTGGATTGGCAGTTTTTGTTTTTTTTTTTAACCACTAGCACCATCTGGGAAGTCCCAATTATGTGCCCATCACTGTGCTAATCACTGAAATTTCACCCCTTGACAGACCGCTGAAATGTGGACAGTCCACATGTAAGACAGTGACTTACAGCACTATGGTAAGTGCAATGAAAATGTGGAGAAGACACAGACCAGGCAGAAGGAGAGAAATCAACTCCCTAAATCAAACTCAGCCTTTCTAGCCTCCATGGTACCAGAGCTAAGTTTGCAAAGATGCGTGGAGTTTTCAGATGGACAATGGAGATAGGCACTGAGTGATCAGATGCCTAGTGGCTTTGTGGAATAACATGTAGCTCCCTGCCACAGCCAGGGTGGGTAGAAGAGAGAATGAGACACAGAGAGCCAAGGGCCAGAAAAATACAGAAAATGTGTTCTAGTACAATTTTGCACATAATTTTTATTCATTCCACAAATATTTGAGTTCAAAGTATATGCCAAACTTGGGGGTGAGGCGGGAACAACTATAGCCCTATGTCTATTTTTATAAGTTTAAACATTTCCAGTGTTGTTGTCATTTTGCTCTACTTTGAGCTGAGTGTAGCCCAATTCCGCCCTTTTGAGTGTTTCAAGCAAAGCCAACATGAAATAGGCAGCTATCTACTCTCAAAAACCCTCTGCACCCTACCCCTAGTTCCTATAAAGAAAGGAGAGGCAGTATTGACTATTTTTCATTTAAGTCCTCCTTCTGAGTTCTTGTTTTGTTTTTGGAGGCCCCCTCAAGACATGGGCTAATTTCTATGGTGTGTTTGGGTCAGTTGATGGTGGTGTTGGTGGTTTAGTTTCTAAGTCATGTGTGGCTCTTGTGACCCTGTGGACTGTAGCCTGCCAGGCTTATGTCCACAGAATTTTTCAGGAAAGACTACTGGAGTGGATTATCATTTCATTTTCCAAGGGATCTTCCTGATGCAGGGATGGAACCCATGGCTCCTGTATTGCATGTGTATTCTTTACCACTGAGCCATCAGGGAAATCAATTTGGGTCGGTTATATCCTGACAAATCTATACATTTGTTGAAATAGATAAGACCAATGTTTGTCACTCAGATTCAGGCAGAGTGATGAGAAAAAGCAAAGAGGGAAAGAACTAGATGTCATTACACTTAAACTGGAGACACTAAAAATAGATGTGAAGCAAGCCTTGAAGTAGTAACCATTGGTCCTCTGTCAGTCCTCCCGAAGTGGCTGAATTCCAGTATCACCTCCCTGGGACTCTGTCTGAAACCCAGTGTGAGCGATAGTGCAATATAGTGAATATTCCTTGCATCCCACAGGATCTGGTTCCTATTGTCTGCTGCCTATGCTTCTCTCTCCCCAGCACACTGAGTAGATGGCATTGTAATCATGGTCATAAGGATTATTAATGATAGCACCTATGACAATGAGCTGAAGCCTGGTCTCTGGCTTTGATGTCAACAAGAGAAAAGGGAGGTTTTCATTTATTTCAAATGGAAACAGATGCATAAGGGCAGAACTGGCAATAGACCATACAGTAGAGATGTGGTTTTCATTTTGGGGGTTCCCTCGTCCCCAACAAATTTCTCTACTAGACAGCCCTTTCCTCAGTAAACCTCTCCATGTGATGAATAGCAGGGCTGCTCTCTTCCAGCATCTGTTCATCTCTTCTCATCATCCAGGCTCTTCCTGCTTCCTGAGAATGGTTTCATGAACAAGAGACCCCCAAAAGAAGGTGTCCCCTTCATCTTGAAATCCTGTCCCCCCCAAAGAGTGTCACTGTCATTGTCTAAGGTGGGGGTCATTATACAAGTGGAGAAAAATCTGGCCACTCTACCTTATGCCTGAAACTTCCAGCAAGAGGGTCACTTTGCTCAATTCAGTTCAGTCTTATTCAGTTCAAAACGATATGAGGCTCTGTTGCAGGCATATATAAAATACTGTTAGATGGACTGCTCCATGTCCAGCTAGGATTGTACTCATTTTAAATACTCCATGTCATTTACTTTTTTCCCTGCTTGAATCAGGATACACTCAATGTAACCATTGATTTTAAGAAGACTATAAGATGGAGGGGTTGTGCATAAGGTGGTCTGTGCTCTTTCAGGGAGAGGAGTATAAATAAAGGTGCTGCCACCCTCCTCAGGCTCACGTGGCTTCTCTTGTTCATGTCTCATGCTCTGTCTCTCCCCAGTCCTGTTGGGCTTATTCTTGGCCAACTCCACTGTCCACCTCCATTGACCTCTCTGGCCTTTCACAGAGCTGCTTCCCAGGGCCTGGGTCCTGCCTCCTTCCTGTTGTTGTCCAGTAGTTAAGCTGAGTCTGGTTCTTTGTGACCCCGTGGACTGCAGGCTTCCCTGTCCACTATCTCCCAGAGTTTGTTCAAACTCAGGTCCATTGAGTCAGCGATGCTATCTAACCATCTCATCTTCTGCCACCCTCTTCTTTTGCCTTCAGTCTTTCCCAGCATCAGTGTCTTTTCCAATGAGTTGGCTCTTGCCTTTTTCCTAAGCTCCCCTGATTTCAGCCCCCATCCTTATAGTCACAGTTGTTCCTTCCTCCCTATACCTGTTGTCCTTTTGCTTCTTAGGTTCTGGAATGTGTTCTTAGATTAGAATGTGGATGGACAGATGTGAGCATTTTAGCCTACAGCACTAATCCTGTTCCCACCTCTTCTACACTCATGTCCCCTTCCTGATTCCTTTTGGGAAGGACAAACCTTCTCCAAAGGAGAGGCAGCCTATGTCCTTCCTTTTTTGGCCTCTCTCTAATGCAGTTCTTATTACAATGGCTATATTTTTGTTTTCTTAGGTCTGATTTCTGAGTCCCTGAACTAAACTACATCTGCATGGTTTCTTTAGGGGTCCCACATTCTGGGCTCTGGAGTAGTGGTTCCTGGTTGAATCCTTTGTGACTGTGGGCAAAGTATTTTTTTCTTTGTGCTTTTATTTCTTCTTTAAGAAGAAGTGTCCATTGCATAGTGTCCTTGTGAGGGTTAAATGAGATAATACATATATAGTTGTCAAGCACTTAAATAATGCTGAACATATATAGTGATTATTATTAACTAGCTGTAGAGGGAGAGATTGTTAGGTCAAGAGGGAAACTGGGATCTTGTGTGTCTCCTTGCTCCAGATCTTAGTCCTTTGTGTCTGCGACTAATGGTGTAAAACCTGGGGTGGTAAATGCAGTGCCGGGCTTCAGCAGTGTTAGACATTTTTTTCTGTAGGTTTATGGCAGAACCAGGGCTGGTTGGGGAGGGATTAGAACACTATTGTTGCTTTACTGGTCGTCATTTCTATGTAAATTCCTGCAGGATAAAAAACACTTGGTAATTATACTTGGCTGGTTTAAGAGAACAATTTTCATCCTAAAAAATAATACCTTGACCTTGAAGAAAGAAGTGATACAGTCTCCACTTTCAGAAATGGCAGGCAGTTTTATTGGCAGAGGCAGTAATAAAGTATTAAAGTCCAGGTGGACAGAGGGATAGAGGATCCAAACACTGTTTAAAATATTATTTAAACTTAATGTTGTATTTATACATTTAATTCATTTTTATTAGCTACCAAGATATTTAACATAAAATAATTAGAATCTCAAGATGGAAATCAAAATGGCCAGAGTTTTAATTAAATCATCTCATAGGGAATTAGGCTGCATAATGAGAGGCAGCCTGGTGTAGTGATGAGAGTCAGTGGGCTGGAGGTACTGCCACAAACTCGGGATGCTCAACAGGTCATCTCATCTCCAGTCTAACACCAAGGACTCAATTTGGTGGCTGACTTCACTCCACCCCATCCCCTGCTGGTTTTTTTTTTTTTTTTGATGTGGACCATTTTTAAAGTCTTTATTGTATTTGTTACAATATGGCTTCTGTTTTATGTTTTGGTTTTTAGCCCCAAGTCATGTGGGATCTTGGCTCCCTGACCAGGTGTGGCTCCCAGCCCATACCCCCTGCATTGGAGGGAGGAGTTTTAACCACTGTACTGTCAGGGAAGTCCTATCCCCCACTTTTTTAGATGCAATAGAATTCTTTTGTTCTTTCCTCTAAAGGAAATCTCAGATATACTCCTAATATATAAAAGAAAGTAAAATTCACCTCTCCTACTCCCTCTTCACTGTACCAGTCAAGCTCCTCCCTAGTCTCCCCCAACTAAAGCCCTGAGGTACCGTAGAATAACTGTACAGAACACTCTGTGAAAACTTGCCTAGGGGATCTTGATATTTCCTTCCAGCTATAAAATGCTATGATTCTGATTCTAATATGTCCCTATCCTACATTTCACAATCCATAGCCCCTTTTGTATTTTATTCAAGGATTTTTTTTTTTAATCCATGGAGATGGATTTAGTAAGCAAAAGAAAAGAGAATGAGGAGGAATCTTTTGCCACCTAAGTTGAGAGTCTCACACATCCTTGTGCCTCCTGTCTCATCTCTTTTCTAGTTGGAATTTGTGACTGCAGACTTCCTTGGGGCTACTATGCAATGTGATGTGTTTGATTTATTATTGTTCAGTCGCTAAGTTGTGTCTGATTCTTTGCGACCCCATAGACTGAAAGCACGCCAAGTTCCCTGTCCTTTGCCATCTCCCGGAGCTTGCTCAAACTCATGTCCATTGAGTCAGTGATGCCATCCAACCATTTTGTCCTCTGTTGCCCCCTTATCCTCCTGCCCTCAATCTTTCCCAGTATCAGGGTCTTTTCCAGTGGGTCAGCTGTTCATACCAGGTGGCCAAAGTTTTGGAGTTTTAGCTTCAGCATCAGTTCTTTCAACAAATGTTCAGGGTTCCTTTAGGATTGACTGGTTTGATCTCCTTCTGTCCAAGGGACTCTCAAGTGTCTTCTCCAGCACCACAGTTCAAAAGCATCAATTCTTCAATGCTAAGTCTTCTTTATGGTCCAGCTCTCACATCCATACATGACTATTGGAAAAACTATAGGTTAGACTATGCAGAACTTTGCCCATATGGATGAAACTCTCCTTTCTTTATTGTCCTACTCAGTTTATGCTTCCCAACTCAAGATTTCAATCCTCAGTGAACAGGTCTTGGGAAACTCGTATCCTGGTTCCTATGGACAATTGGCCAAGGTTACAAGGCCAGAGGAATATGTGAATGTTTTTCTTACTTTCTTGAATGCTGAGCCAAGCCATAATCTAATTTTGGTGCATTATATGCTGAAGAATAATCAATTATGAGATAGTGAATAAATGAGATATTATAAGAAAAAGACTTGGCATGCTGCTGTGTCTCAACAATACCCCCTTCCCCCCTCTTCCAAATTTCTCTTTACTTTGGGCTGATCTGAGGGGACTATAGCCACAGATAAGGCCTTCAGGATGGGAGTCAGGTTGCTGAGCAGCTCTAATCTCTTTTAAGACTATGTTCAGGCATTGGCTAGATATGTATTATATCTTTGTAAATGCTTTTTAAAAACAAGGTGAAATGTATCCATCATGGGCATCCATACAAGCAATACTTGCCAAACAGTTAAATATACTTTCTTTCTTAATCGTCACTTTCTCCATAGTTAGTATCATATCTGCTCTTTCTTTAAAACCATTTTTAAGATGATAATTCCTTCTTTATTTCATATAAAAAGGGAACATTCTTATCATCAAATAATAGAATTGTTTCAAAATTGTATCCCATTATAAACTCTTATTTCAATTGCCTTTAACAATCTGCAAATTCGTGCCTTGGGACTGCTTAACTACTGTGCTCAATTGCCCAAATGTGGATTTGGTAGAGGAAGAGATGGGGCATTGGGATGCATATAAGAAAATATCTTCATTACTATGTTCAACTTCATTTAAATACTAAGAATATTGATAGTAAACTATGTCTGGGTTTTAAAATACATAATTGGAATGTGGACTGGACTTTATGGAGACAAAAAAAGTGGAAGTGACAATGTACAGTTTCAGAGACTAGGTCCTAAATGGCACTGTGATTTCCTCCTTTCTTTCTTAGAGAGCTTGAATTGAGGTGGGGGAGAAGACAGCTGCTATGTCATAAGGACACTCAGCACTCCTTAGAGAGGTACATAGGGTGAGGGACTGAGATCTCCAGCCAACAATCATGGGAGTCAGTCATCTAAGAAGTGGATCCTCCAACCTCAGTCAACTCTTCTGATGACTTTACCCTTGCTGACATCCTAACTGCCACATGAGGTATTCTGAACAAGAATCATCCAGTTAAGACACTCAAAATTCCTGACTCAGAGAAATTGTGAGATAATAAATGCTTACTGGAATAAGCCACTAGGTTTGGGGTACTATGCTGTGCAGTCATAGATATCTGATAAAACTAAGAGCCATAGATACTTGGATAAAACTGATGTTATGTTAGTAATTTAGTGGTTAATATTTGTTGTTCAGTCTCTCAGTTGTGTCTGACTCTTTGCAACCCCACGGACTGTAGCACACCAGGCTTCCCTGTCCTTCACTACCTGCCAGAATTTGCTCAAACTCATGTTCACAGAGCCAATGGTGTCATCCAATCATCTCATCCTCTGTCACCCCCTTCTCCTTCTCCAGTTGTTCCCAGCATCAGGATTTTTTCCAATGAGTTGTCTCTTTGCATGAGGTGGCCAATGTATTGGAGCTTCAGCTTGAACATTAATCCTTCCAATGAATATTCAGGGCTGACTTCTTTTAGGATTGACTGGCTTGATCTCCTTGCTGTCCAAGGGACCATCAAGAGTCTTATTCAGCACCACAATTCAAAAGCATCAATTATTTGGTGCTCAGCTTTATTTATGATCCAACTCTTACATCTTTACCTAACTATTGGAAAAATCAGCTTTGACTATACACACCTTTGTCAGCAAAAGGATGTCTCTGATTTTTAGTACACTAAGTTTGTCATAGCTTTTCTTCCAAGGAGCAAGGGTCTTTTAATTTCATGGATGCAGTCACCATCCACAGTGACTTTGGAGCCCAAGAAAATGAAGTCTATCAGTGTTTCCATTTTTACCCATCTATGACATGAAGTGATAGGACCAAATACCACGATCTTAGGGTCTTAGTTTTTTGAATGTTGAGTTTTAAGTCAGCTTTTTCACTCTCCTCTTTCACCCTCATCAAGAGATTCTCCAGTTACTCTTCACTTTCTGTCATTAGGGTGGTGTCATCTGCTTATCTGAGGTTATCGATATTTCTCTAGGCAATCTTGATTCCAGTTTTTGCTTCACCTAACCCAGATTTCTCATGATATACTCTGCACATAAGTTAAATAAGCAGGGTGGCAATATACAGCCTTGATGTACTCCTTTCTCAATTTTGAATCAGTCCATTGTCCCATGTCCAGTTCTAACTGTTGCTCTTTGATATTCAAACAGGTTTCTTAGGAGGCTGGTAAGGTGATCTGGTATTCCCATCTCTTTAAGAATTATCCACAGTTTGCTGTGATCCACAGAGTCAAAGGCTTTAAGGTAGTCAATGAAGCAGAAGCAGATGCTTTTCTAGAATTCTTTTGCTTTTTCTATGATCCAATGTTTGTTGGCAATTTGATCTGTGTTTCCTCTGCCTTTTTTAAATCCAACTTGTACATCTGGCAGTTCTTGGTTCACGAAGCCCAGATTGAAGGGTTTTAACCATTACCTTGCTAGCATGTGAAATAAGTGCACTTGTGCAGTAGTTTGAACATTCCTTGGCATTGCCCTTCTTTGGGATTGTCATGAAAACTGACCTTTTCTAGTTCTGTGGTAACTGCTGAGTTTTCCAAATTTGCTATCACATTGAGTGCATCACTTTAACAGCATCATCTTTCAGGATTTGAAATAGCTCAGCTGGAATTCCATCACCTCCCTTAGCTTTGTTCATAGTAATGCCTTCTAAGGCCCACTTGACTTCATACTCCAGGATGTCTGGCTCTAAGTGAGTGATCACACCATCGTGGTTATCTGGGTCATGAAGATCTTTTTTGTATAGTTCTTCTGTGTATTCTTGCCACCTCTTCTTAATATCTTCTATTTCTGTTAGGTCCATACCATTTCTGTCCTTTATTGTGTCCATCTTTGCATGAAATGTTCCCTTGGTGTCTCTAATTTTCTTGTAGAGATCTCTAGCCTTTCCTATTTTATTGTTTTCTTCTATTTCTTTGCATTGTTCAGTTAAGAAGACTTTCTTTCCTCTCCTTGCTATTCTTTGAAACTCTGCATTCAGATGGCTATATTTCCTTTTCTCCTTTGTCTTTTACTTCTCTTTCCTCAGCTATTTGTAATTTCTCCTCAGACGACCATTTTGCCTTGTTTCATTTCTTTTTCTTGGGAATGGTTTTGGTCACTGCCTCCTTTACAGTATTACAAACCTCTGTCCATAGCTCTTCAGTCACTCTGTCTATCAGATCTCATCCCTTTAATCTATTTGTCACTTACACTGTATAGCCATAAGAGATTTGATTTAGGTCATATCTAAGTGATGTAGTGGTTTTCCCTACTTTCTTCAATTTAAGCCTAAATTTTGCAATAAGGATCTCATGATCTGAGCCACAGTCAGCTCCTGGTCTTGTTTTTGCTGACTGTATAGAGCTTCTCTATTTTTTGGCTGCAAAGAAAATAATCAGTCTTATTTCAGTATTGACTATCTTGTGATGTCCATGTGTAGACATCTCTTGTGGAGGAAGGTGATTGCTGTGACCAATGTGTTCTCTTGGCAAAACTTTGATAGCCTTTACCCTGGTTCATTTTGTACTCCAAGGCCCATCTCTCCTGTTACTCCAGGTATCTCTTGAATTTCTCCTTTTGCATTCTGGTCCCCTGTGATGAAAAGGATATCTTGTAGGGGGTTAGTTCTAGAAAGTCTTGTGGGTCTTAATAGAACCATTCAACTTCATCTTCTTCAGCATTAGTGGTTGGGACATAGACTTGGATTACTGTGATGTTGAATGGCTTGCCTTGGAAATGAACCGAGATCATTCTAATGTTTCTGAAATTGCACCCAAGTACTGAATTTTGGACTCTGTTGTTGACTATGAGGGCTACTCCATTCTTTCTAAGGGATTCTTGCCAACAGAAGTAGATAGAATGGTCATCTGAATAAAATTTGCCCATTGCCATCCATTTTAGTTCACTGACTCCTAAAATGTCGATGTTAATATTTATTGGATGCCTATTATGCATCACTTGCTCTGCTAATGGACTTTTCAGGTGGTACTAGCGTTAAAAAATCCACCTGCCGATGCAGGAAATGTGGGTTCCATCCTTGGGTCTGGAAGATCCCCTGGAGGAGGAAACGGCAAACCACTCCAGTATTCTTGCCTGGAAGATTCCATGGACAGAGGAGCCTAATGGGCTACAGTCCATGGGGTCCCAAAGAATCGTACAGGATTCTTGCGCACACATGCACAAGATAATCTTATAATGGAAGCAGCTCACTGGTTCATATTGTATGTACCTGCCCAATGCTATTCCATGATTAGAAAAAAAAAAAATGATTATTTGTCTGAGGTGTTCTGCTGCATGCCAGGAAACCAGACATGGTAAGTGGAGAGTAGACTGAATTTCAGGCCCCACATTCTCCATGACAGACTGTAGTACAGGATATAACCCAAACACATATGTTGGCTCTTGGGTGAGGCTGGTCTAATCACTGATCTGCAACAGTTTCAGAGGAAGGCAGGCAGTGACAGCAGACTGAAACCTTAATGTTTTAATGGTTTCACTTTCCTACTGGTTCAAGGCTGCAGCTCTCTCCCTCCACCTCTGGAGACCAGGACATTTTAGGTAATTTTTCCAGTTTTGCTGTCTCTTGGCCTTCATAATTTTTGTTGGCTTCCACTCAGCCTGTCCTTTGGGTTATCTTCTTCTTATCTGTTTCACTGGTATTGAAAAAATCTCTGGATATTTGTGTATTTATTTTCAGTTTTATTTTACAAGTAATTGCTAGCAATCACAGAAAAATCAAAAAACACATACCATGGACACAAAGAGGATAAAAATCTCCTTTACCCTAGTTATAGGAGATAACCTATCATCATCAATGTTTTGGCATATACTTTTCTCAACCTTCCTATATTTAAATCTGTGTATAGGAATCATCTCTAAGATATTTTCCAACAGAAATACCTGTCTTTTAAAATTCAGTTTCATCTCAGAATGTTTATCTCACATAAAAAGGAAATCCAGTATAGTTTTCAACATGGAACATTACAAAAGAACAAACTATCTTTGTTTCCCTGGTGGCTCAGAGATTAAAGTGTCTGCCTGCGATGCAGGAGACCTGGGTTCGATCCCTGGTCAGGAAGATCCCCTAGAGAAGGAAATGGCAACCCACTCCAGTATTCTTGCCTGGAGATTCCCATGGAGTGAAGAGCCAGGTAGGCTACAGTCCACGGGGTCGCAAAGAGTTGGACACAACTGAGCGACTTCACTTTCACTTTCTTCAAAGTTTCAGCAAATTTTACTGTAATTTCAATATATATATTTACCATACTGAATCCAAAGTATGGTCCATGCTTTAAAAAAAATGGCATAGTAATCCCTCCAACTTCATGAATGAAGATTTGTTGTCTGTAAACTGGACTGGATGCCTGGGGCAAGGGTGTGAATAGGGAAACATAACCCACTCGTACAAATAAAAGTAGGGCCCCTGTTAATTTTCCTCCAGGTATGTTTCGGTTACCAGTGCACTCAGTGACTTATTTCACATCAGCTGGATCAATATCCAGCTTTTGCCTGTATCATATTAATCGAGTCTTATGATTAGACCCCTACATTATTGATTTCAACAGCGGCTTCAGTGAAAATTTGGGAAGCATTTATTTGAAGTTTAAAAAATAAGAAATAGGACATTGCATCATTGAAGTGACTTCATTTCTAGAAATTTATGTTCTAATAATTTCATATGTGCAGTGAGCTATCTTTGTAGCTCTTAAGACAGTACTGGGAATATGTGTTGGATTACCATATTATCTTTGGATAGTAACCTCAGAATGTTTTATCTTAGGGATTTTATCTTAACAACTGCAATGTGATTTTCTTGCTTAAATTTTAAACTAAATATATAGTGAAAAAATGCAAAGAAACAAAAATGCCTGTTGCTTCAGAGAACATGAATTTTTAATAGTCTTCAATGATTCTTATTAAAACCTGCTGCGACATAAAATGCAAACATTTGTGTACACATGCACACACACACTCATATACACATGCACATATATTTACAATACAGTTTCCTAAAAATTAAAGACAGAAAGACAGAGAGAGAGTTAGAGAAATAAAGGAGTTATAGGAGAAAATGTGCCATGGTGATAATTCAAGGTTACAATTTTTTCTTTTTGCAAATCAGTTTCTTAGGACACATAATTACATTAGACAAATATATTTTGTCAACTCTTTTTATAGTTCCTAGACAAGACTGTGTGTATGTGTGTGTGTGTGTGTGTGTGTGTATGTGTGTGTAAGAAATGGGAGAATGTTGGTCTTTTCAATCCAATTAATATTTAACACTTGTTTCTTTTTAGCCGACATCCTCATTTTGGGGGAAAGAGTGAGGATATACAACACAAATATACTCTTCACAAAACAAAGATATTTCCTTCCTCCTCCAGCTTGGTTTTGGCGCAGCTGGTAGCTCACACAGAGGCACTTGGGATGCACTTTTCAGCTGTAGTGTTCTGAAATCCCTATGTAAAAACTCCTTACCAGTTTATTTATATTTATTTTTTGCTAAGTATATGTTCTTGATGCTGGCAAATTGGTCTGCTTCTTAAGATTCATGTTCGTGTTTCTCTTATGGCCTCTATTACCCAATTTTAATACACAATAGTGAGATGGTTTGAATACACATGTTAATGCAGCATCAGAGACCTCTGCATAGCTGTTTGTTGAAAGAAAATTGTACCTGTTAGGAACAGGAAAGAGGCACACAGTTGCTGTTAACTGCTTCACCAAATTGATTTTGACTTACTCATTTCAAAATGAAAATTGAAATGCTTTTGCCTTTTTTTTTTGTAGGAATTTGCTTTACTTAGCACTTAAGTGGGTATCATTTCTTGTGATTACAGAAAAATGCATCATAACTTTTGATTACACTGCTATTAAGGATGCACGGTAGCAATTGCTAGCACTCGTAAAGTACTGCTGGTGGGCTCTGTGTAACTCATTTTTATTTGGAATTGAGTGGAGGAGGAGGGCATGGTTGAAATCACTCAAAGCTTGACTTACATAATGAACTCAGTCACCTGGGAGCAGAAGGAACTAAAAGGGAAGAGGTTTTGTTAATGGGTATTCTTGCTACTTCAACCCATGTCCCAACTGCCATCCAATTATACAAAAAAACTCCCAAGTAACCCAATAACCATTCCAACACTCACTCATTTCTTTAATAAATATATACAGAGGTCTACTATGGATGAAATGTTGACTAAATATGGTGGGGTCAAAATGAAGGAATATCATTTGAGGATATATAAATTCTGAGGGAGTTTATAATGCAGGATAAAAGATATCTACATAATAATTGATATGCATAAATTATAAAAATAATTTGGCATACTTTATGGCATACTTTAAAAGTAAATTGAATTAAAGGTGGAAAAGATGACAGAAGCCTGGATTCCTGGAGATCAGCTTTTGTCCCCCCAGTAGGTTGTAAATGTCACGAAAGCAGGGACTATGTCTGTCTTGTTTCCTGCATTATCAATATCACACTACCTAGGATGTAGTCGGAGAAGGCAATGGCACCCCACTCCAGTACTTTTGCCTAGAAAATCCCATGGACAGAGGAGCCTGCTAGCCTGCAGTCCATGGGGTCGCTAGAGTCAGACACGACTAAGCGACTTCACTTTTACTTTTCACTTTCATGCATTGGAGGAGATGGCAACCCACTCCAGTGTTCTTGCCTGGAGAATCCCAGGGACAGGGAAGCCTGGTGGGCTGCAGTCTACGGGATCACACAGAGTTGGACACGACTGAAGCGACTTAGCAGCAGCAGCAGGATGTAGTAAGCATTTAATAAATAACTATTCAGTAGTGGATAGCACACAGCAGTGTACTTGCAAGGGCTAATTATGTCGCATGTCTTCTCAATTCTGTATTCAGTGGTATCACATTGGTAGTTTGAAATAGTTCATGGTGCATGTATTTATACTTTGGAAATTGGCAAACACATCAAGGAAAGGTTTTCTTCCCTAATGCATGCTTAGTCGCTCAGTCATGTCCAACTCTTTGTGACCTCATGGACTGTAGACTTTACTTCTTCAGGGGTAGACTTTCCCTACCCAGGGATCAAGCCCAGGTCTCTTGCACTGAAGGTGGATTCTTTACTGTCTGAACCACCAGGGAAACTGGTTGTTAAACAGTGACCAGAACACCATGGCCACAAACCCTGTCTTTACTTTCTGTACATCTTGAGATAGATAGATGATAGATAGATGCATAGATACATAGATATAGTAAGATATATCTATAAAGAGCCAGATATTGTAAAATATTGACAGTGATAGGTTATTGGAAATGTCCCAATTCCAGTGTAATCATCTTGTGAGCTAGGCTGGCCACCAAAATGTTTCCTTTTACCTTGGCCTAAGGCAAGCTGAAAGAACTTTTCTTTTATCCTATACTTGCAATGCTTACCTCATCAATGAGAGAAAGTACATCAACAAAATTGTTCTCTAAAGAAGAGTAAGTTGAATAGTATTTATCTATTCTGTGCTTGCCTATCCTGCATGTCTCATGTTTTTCTAAGCAACAGCCTCATCTGCTTCCCAATGTGAGAGAATAAAATCTGAATGAACACAGCCCTCTGTGACTGAATGTTGGAACACGTTGAGTTATCACAGTGAGTCCCTTGACTTCAGCATTACGGCTCAGTAAGAAATCATTGCCCTAGATCCTGATGTTACCACCACATTAGGAGAAGCTGGTAAAGGTCAAGAAAGGAAAGAGAGAAAGCTGGCACACTGAACAGAGAGTAGGGCATGAGTGGTGGCAGAGGTGGAGAGGCCTGAGATACTCTCAGTGAGCAACCTGATCTTCAAGAGTATACAGTCAAGAACCTCAAGGGCAACGGGTGCCATTAAAGACTTCTGATTCTTTTGGTAACATAAGCCTTGGTGATGGTGTGCAGGCTAGCTTGGGCAAAGTACCAAGAGACTAGAGGCAAGGTGGTAATTATCCTGTCTAGGCCAAACATACCGAGGGTCTGAGTTAGGATGATGGCAATGGAGTTGGAAAGGCATTTATTTTGGCTTGAAAAGCTCAGTTGGAAATGAATGTGGGGGGACAGGAAGAGCTGAGGGTGATACCAGGTTTTTAAAACTAGTTGACTAGGAAAACAATTAACAAAAAACAAACAAAACAATTTACTCCCCCACCCCCTCAAAAAAATCCTCTTGAGACAAGCTTCATGGCAGATATCACACTCAGCATTTATTTATTTATTTTTGTTAAAACCTTTTTTTTTTTTGTATTGGCCAGTTAATAAACAATGTTGTGATAGTTTCAGGTGAACAGCAAAAGAATTCAGCCAAACATAAACATGTATCCATTCTCCCCCAAACTCCTCTCCCATGCAGGCTGCCACATAACATTGACCAGACTTCCCTGTGCTATGTGGAACTCATTGGTTGTCTGTTTTAAATATAGCAATGTGTATATGGTGATCCCACACTCCCTAACTATGCCATCCCCACATCCTTCCCCCCAGGCAACCATAAGTTCATTTTCTAAGTCTGTGAGTCTCTTTCTGTTTTGTAGGTAAGTTCATTTGTATAATTTCTTTTTAGATTCAGCTTATAAGGGATGTCATGTTATATTTTTCCCTATGTTTGACTTCACTCAGTATGACACTCTTAAGGTCCATCCATGTTGCTGAAAATGGTATTATTTCATTCTTTTTAATGGCTCAGTAATATCCCACTATACATATGTACCATGTCTTCTTTATCCATTCTTTTGTCAATGGCCATTTAGGTTATTTCCATGTCTTGGCTATTGTTAACAGTGTTTCAGTGAACATTGGGGGTTATTTTTATCACTTTTGCTCCTTTCCTTTGTCATCAGAGATAGAAAGCTAGAATATCACCTCTTCAGATCTTGTGCTTTGTGAGAGAGTGGTCATGTGATGGGTTGGCCATGTGATGGGACATGACCAATGAAACATAAGTGGAAGCCTGTTCCTGAGGGAACCATTTTCAGCATCTGGCTTTTCTTATTCTACCTAAAAAGCAGATATGACTGTTAGAACTGTAGTAGCATCCTGGGAATATAAAGCAAAACCCAAGAATATTTCAGCTCTCAGCTTCCAGCCCTGACATCCTTGACTAACCAAACTAAAGCCAATACTTTTTGCCCCTGGATATTTTATCTCTGGAAAAGAAAACAACAACAGCAACAAAACAAACAGAAACAACCCACAATACTTTGGTGCCAATGTCGAATTTTGACTAGAGGTATTAAATTTGAGAGTAAGCAAACAATACCACAGGACAAGACATTTCAGCAGAGATTTGAAGATTAAAAGCTAATCCCACATTATGGTACATGGATAATTGAAAAAAAAAAAAACTCCAAAATATATCTGGGTCCACCCAGGCTAAATGAATCAGAACCTAAGAGATGGATTGCTAAACCTCTCAGAGATGGGGATGACATGGCAGGTGAACAAGAAGCCAAGAGTCTTACCCTAGTTATCTCTATTTCCACATAGAATTAGGTAGTGAAATAATAAACAGAAATACTGACTTGGAAACTTGAAGACTGTTTAAAACAGTTATTTCCAAATTACAGAAAAAACTGAAGTATGTTTGTTTAGTTTAAAATGTACAGCAAAGTGATTCAGAATACACACACACACACACACACACACATGTTATATGTATTTTCTCTCTCTAGGGCTTTATGGTTTAACTATTTTATATATACAAGTTTGTATCAGCTAATACCAAACTCCTAATTTACTCTTCCTTCCCTTTCCCCTTTGATAACCATAAGTTTGTTTCTGTTTTGTAAAAAATTCAAATGGTTCATTTTTTAGATTCTACCTACAAGTGTTGAGCATGATGGCTACTCCATTTCTTCTGAGGGATTCCTGCCCTCAGTAGTAGATATAATGGTCATCTGAGTTAAATTCACGCATTTCAGTTCATTTTAGTTTGCTGATTCCTAGAATGTCGACATTCACTCTTGCCATCTCTTGTATGACCACTTCCAATTTGCCTTGATTCATGGACCTGGCATTCCAGGTTCCTATGCAATATTGCTCTTTACAGCATCAGACTTTGCTTCTATCATCAGTCACATCCACAGCTGGATATTGTTTTTGCTCTGGCTCCATCCCTTCATTCCTTCTTGAGTTATTTCTCCACTGATCTCCAGTAGCATATTGGGCACCTACCAACCTGGGGAGTTCCTTTTTCAGTATCCTATCATTTTGCCGTTTCATACTATTCATGGGATTCTCAAGGCAAGAATACTGAAGTGGTTTGCCATTCCCTTCTCCAGTGGACCACATTCTGTCAGATCTCTCCAGAAGAAATGGAGTAGCCATCATGCTCAACCAGAGTCCAAAATGCAGTACTTGGATGCAATCTCAAAAATGACAGAATGATCTCTGTTCGTTTCCAAGGCAAACCATTCAATATCACAGTAATCCAAGTCTATGCTCCAACCAGTAATGCTGAAGAAGCTGAAGTTGAATGGTTCTATGAAGAACTACAAGACCTTTTAGAACTAACACCCCCAAAAGATATCCTTTTCATTATAGGGGACTGGAATGCAAAAGTAGGAAGTCAAGAAACACCTGGAGTAACAGGGAAATTTGGCCTTGGAATACAGAATGAAGTAGGGCAAAGACTAATAGAGTTTTGCCAAGAGGACGCACTGGTCATAGCAAACACCCTCTTCCAACTACACAAGAGAAGACTCTACACATGGACATCACCAAATGGTCAACACTGAAATCGGATCCATTATATTCTTTGCAGCCAAAGATGGAGAAGCTCTATACAGTCAACAAAACAAGACCAGGAGCTGACTGTGGCTCAGATCATGAACTGCTTATTACCAAATTCAGACTTAAATTGAAGAAAGTAGGGGAAACCACTAGACCATTCAGGTATGACCTAAATCAAATCCCTTATGATTATACAGTGGAAGTGAGAAATAGATTTAAGGGCCTAGATCTGATAGATAGAGTGCCTGATGTACTACGGATGGAGGTTTGTGACATTGTCCAGGAGACAGGGATCAAGACCATCCCCATGGAAAAGGAATGCAAAAAAACAAAATGGCTGTCTGGGGAAGCCTTACAAATAGCTGTGAAAAGAAGAGAAGTGAAAAGGAAAGGAGAAAAGCAAAGACATAAGCATCTGAAGGCAGAGTTCCAAAGAATAGCAAGAAGAGATAAGAAAGCCGTCCTCAGCGATCAATGCAAAGAAATCGAGGAAAACAACAGAATGGGAAAAACTAGAGATCTCTTCAAGAAAATTAGAGATACCAAGGGAACATTTCATGCACAGATGGGCTCAATAAAGGACAGAAATCGTATGGACCTAACAGAAGCAGAAGATATTAAGAAGAGATGGCAAGAATACACAGAAGACCTGTACAAAAAAGATCTTCACGACCTAGATAATCACGATGGTGTGATCACTGACCTAGAGCCAGACATCCTGGAATGTGAAGTCAAGTGGGCCTTAGGAAGCATCACTATGAACAAAGCTAGGGGAGGTGATGGAATTCCAGTTGATCTATTTCAAATCCTGAAAGATGATGCTGTGAAAGTGCTGCACTCAATATGCCAGCAAATTTGGAAAACTCAGCAGCGGCCACAGGACTGGAAAAGGTCAGTTTTCATTCCAATCCCAAAGAAAGGCAATGCCAAGGAATGCTCAAACTACCACACAATTGCACTCATTTCACATGCTAGTAAAGTAATGCTTAAAATTCTCCAAGCCAGGCTTCAGCAATATGTGAACCGTGAACTTCTAGATGTTCAAGCTGGTTTTAGAAAAGGTAGAGGGACCAGCGATCAAATTGCCAACATCCACTGGATCATGGAAAGAGCAAGAGAGTTCAAAAAACATCTATTTCTGCTTTATTGACTATGCCAAAGCCTTTGACTGTGTTCATCACAATAAACTGTGGAAAATTCTGAAAGAGATGGGAATCCCAGACCACCTGACTTGCCTCTTGAGAAATCTGTATGCAGGTCAGGAAGCAACAGTTAGAACTGGACATGGAACAGCAGACTGGTTCCAAATAGGAAAAGGAGTACATCAAGGCTGTATATTGTCATCCTGCTTAATTAACTTATATGCAGAGTACATCATGAGAAACGCTGGACTGGAAGAAACACA